>JAUPFT010000004.1:29623209-30123209 GCA_036936625.1 Parnassius smintheus behrii
GGCACTTCTAACATTTTGTAATGGGTATACTCGACGGGTAGGAGACCCGTCATTTAGAATACAGAGATTAAAATTATCAATAAGATCTAAAAATAAGGAAGCCAGTGAATCACAGATGGGAGCCCCAAACAGTATGATGCATATTAAAATCTCCCAAAATAACCATAGGAGGGACCGAGAAGAAATAAGTGTTGCAAGTTCTGTTAAAACATTTACATCAGGATTAGGAATGTAAACAGAGAGAATAGAGACATCAAGGGTTCTTAATAGCAACAGCATTTACTGCTGGACTATGAGAAGGGAGAGGAATTTGTGAAAATGTAACTGCTCTTGAAATTAAAATAGAGGTGCCAGCACGACCATCACTCCTATCATCCCGGAGGCATGCATAGCCTGAAACCCTAAAATGAGACTCATGCCTAAGCCATGTCTCCTGGATGGCAAGAATGAAGGGATGAAATGTATTAATGAGGTAAATGAGTTCATTTTTTTATTTCTAATGCTCCGACAATTCCATTGAAGAATTGGCGGGACTGTGATTGTTACGGGCTAAGGAGGAAAGCTGAGTAAGTTTTTGGTGTAAGCTGAGAGGAAGTTCCGTGTCACTAAAACGGGAGATCATGTTAATTAGAATTGATATCCTAAGTTCGCAGAAATTATCATTACTACGAGGAGTTGTTGTCATTTCCCAGTAGAGCACACCCATTAGGAAGGGAAGAATTAGGATTCTCAACAATTGCCTGATGGGCTGCCATATCATATCCAGAATTTAATGATTGGCTGCAGGTACGTTGAGGGATAAAAATTGTTTTTTATATGATGCAGTTTGTGAGAGCTGAGCCGAAGGGGTTGAAAGACTGTCAGTTAAAGTATAAGGGGTCTGTTGAGAACAATTACGAGGCTGGATTCTTGTTGTATCAGCAAAGGATCTTTTTGTCTGAGGGAATCTAGCTGAAGCTTCTAAATATGAAATATTTTCGTGTGACATAACAAGTTTAATAGATGTTTGCCTTAGATGTTCAGGACATGTAGGGTCTTTTGCGGTGTGGGGGACCAGAGCAGAATAGGCAAGTAGGAGTTTGTCGAGTACAAGATAAACCTTCATGATTCTGTGCACATACAAAGCAGCGAGGGGATGATCGGCACTGGGAAGTAACATGGTCAAATCTACAACATTTATGACACTGAATTAGTGGCAAAACATATTTTTCCACCGGCATTGAGGTGTAAAAACAGTAAATATGGGGAGGAAGTTTTAGTCCAGAAAAAGTTAGAACAACCGTCTGAGTTGGAACCCATGAAACGCTATTGCTGTCACTCACTGATCGTCTATTAAGTCGCCGTGCTTTAATTATAGAACCGTAGCCAGAGGGAATTTCTATAGCTGCTATTAATTCTTCTAGTGTCCACTCTATGGGAACTTGTCTAACTAGCCCCATACGAGTGATACTATATGAGGGGATGGTCGCTTCATATTTAGAAATTTGGAGAGCTGGGTGATCGATAAAGGTGTTTGCATCTGCAGCTGTTTTAAACTCCACTGATATTCTATTTCGTCCAACTTTTTGACTCCATCATGGACTATATTTTTAATATTGTTATGATACAGAAAGTGACCGAATTTAATTGGTTTAAGAGTTACTCCAGACAGCTGATCATTTGAGATTTTACTTACGTGAACTAGAAAAGGAGCGGCATCATCTTGAGAGTACTTAACTTTTTTATTAATTAAATCAGGATTGGTATATGAGGATTGTATTGAAGAAAACTGTTGATTTGGATCAGTAATAACTATTTTTTGTGGATGCTCAGACTCGTTACTTACTTGGGCATGTTTACGGTTAATTACGTAGGCGGTCCCATAATGAATTGGCCTAACTATGAACCAATGAAGGAAATGAAACGAAACCAATTTTATTTTTCAATATAATCACCATGAATACTAACACACTTCTGACATCTGTGAATCAACATCTCTAAACCTTTATAAAAATAATCACATTTTTTATCCTCAAAATGACTGAAGACGGCCGCCTGCAACTCTTCATCGCTTGAAAATTTTCTTCCTCTTAAGTCCCGCTTTAAATTTGGAAATAAATAATAGTCGGACGGGGCCATGTCTGGACTGTAAGGTGGATGTTGAACTTCTGTGAACCCGCATTGACGAACTGCATCTTCGAAACACCAGCGGTATGCACAGGGGCGTTGTCATGGAGCAACAGGACACCTTTAGACAGCTTGCCTCTTCGTTTTTCCTTTATCTTGTCTCGTAATTTATATATTAAAGAAGCATAATATTCGCCGTTCACGACTGTATTACGTTCTTTAAAATCCACCATCAAAATGCCTTGAAAATCCTAAAATATTGTGCACATCAGTTTTTTAGTCGATTGTTGCACCTTTGCCTTTCTAGGGGGCTTTTCACCCTTATAACGCCATTGCATTGACTCGCGCTTGCTTTGTGGATCATAATACAAGATCATAGTTTCGTCACCAGTCACTAGCCGCTCGATCACAGTCTGGATTTTCGCCACAAAGATCCAAAACTTCGAAGCGCAGCGCACTCTTTCCTGTCTCTGTACCGCTGAAAGAAGTTTCGGTACCCATCTTGTACTCACTTTTTTCATGTGAAGATGTTCATGGATCGCGCGATGAACGGTACTCTTAGAGAGACCAAGCCTTGCTGCAATTTCTCTAATCTTCAAACGGCAGTCACTCAGAACCTCCTCTTCGATAAGAGCAATCGTTTCGAGAGTGAGCACTTCCACAGGTCGACCGTCGTGGCGAAAGTCTTCGACGGTTTCTCTCCCGAGGCGAAACGCTTTCACCCAATTTTTCACTGTGCTATAGGAGGGGGCAGACTCCTTATACACGCCATCCAATCGTTCTTTTATTTGGACAGGGGATAAACCTTCTTTAAACAGAAAGTTTATGACACTTCGATACTCAGTTTTCGACATTTTGAAAAAATTCGCGACTCGTTATTCAAATGCCTGTTAAACTAAGACTAAGCATTTCATGTCGATGCATGTTACTTATATTAAGTGCACGATAAACGTACTATTTAATGCAACACAACATGTAGCGACATGTCGCGTTGAACTATATCAGGCCAGTTCATTATGGGATCGCCTGGTAGTTCTACATATCAATGTTAATGGGTAAGGAAAAGGAATCATTGCGAACCCTTCCGGGATCGGGAGGTTCGTCCTCCATTATATTACTACAACAAAAAATTACATAAAAACGGCACAACTACAAACACTTACTGATTTACAGATATTAAAACCTCCACCAAGACAGAAAAATTTACTATAGTAAATCAACAACACTTAATAAAACAATAAATTTTAAGCAAAAAAGGCACGACACTTGTATCTCTCACTTCCTCCGAAAACTCTCGATAAAAAAATCGACCCCTAGTATCAACTTTATTTTTTTGTCCAAAAAATAGTTCAATCAGGCTTGAGCTATTGTATATTATAATGTAATCGGAATCTGATACTAAACACAGGTCATTCCTAAATGTGCGGTAGCGAAAGTTGAATGTGACAGAATCATGAAAGCAAAATTAATCTTGGGGAAATGCGGTCATGAAATATGTTAGAGTTGATTCTGAATGATAGGTTGGGAAATTGTGAAAAAAGAGAAAAGTGTTGTTTGCAAGATGCCGTGACTAGGAATTAAGAGGAATGCTTCGGTGGTTTGGACACATAGAAAGGATGAATGAGGAAAGAGTGACAAAGCAAATTTATGTTGCAGAGGTAAGTGACAGAGTTGGGAAAGTATGCCCTAGACGGAAGTTTAACCTCAGCCTCAACCAACGAGCATGTATGGTATATGGATGTGAAAGAAGCGAGAGAGGTGTGTCATGATGGTGCCAAATGAGAGTTTGTAGTCCCTACCCTCTGGGTAACAAGCGTGAGAGTTTATATTTAATCAGACGGAAGGATGAGTAGTCGATCACTGGTTAGTGGTTACTAATTCCTAAAAAAAAATACTTCAATACGTAGAACCCGTACGTAGTGCGTAACATTTTGCACTTGTAAGCCATTGACTATTTTTATACAGCTTGCTGGCTGGATTAAAGTCCAAATAATTTCGCATGCAAAACGTTTTTGTTGAGTTTGTCAGTTCATTATGAACTAAACATAACCTAAGCATTTTTGACTTTCAGAGTATTAGCCCAACGGATGCGGAAGCGCGCGGAAGTTGGCTTAATATCGCGGCTTCGAGCGTTGGACTTGCAGCTGGTGCTGCAAGCACTTTGCTCTCACGAACTGCTGCCGCCGGCAGTAATTTAACCAAGGTAAGTTGACTGTTCATTTGCATTATGGTTTTAAGCCTAGAGTGCACCTGAACGCATGCAAGACCAGCAAGTTACATGTTGTTTTAATGCTTTTTCGTACATTAATAGGATCATGTTGTGCAGAAAATTATCCAACCAACGAAAACAATAAAGCTATTTAGATTTGAAAGATAAATGGATTTTAACCGACTTAAAAAAGGAGGAGGTACTCAATTCGACTGTATGTTTTTTTATGTGTGTTACTTCAGAACTTTTTTCTAGGTGAACCAATTTTAATTATTCTCTTTTTATTTGAAAACTGGTGCTTCTCATATGTTTCCATACAAATTTGATCAAGATCTGACCAATAGTTTTTGAATTCTCCTTAATAATGCGTATTTAATTGACTTCGACACATTGATGATGTTCTCATTTTATTTATATTGAAATCCGTTGTACAAAATTTTTAATTTTATTACTTATTCACTGTTTCATCATTGTTCTGGCCAGTTTGTTTTTAGATTTTGGTGTTAGATCATTTCTGCACAACAAGGCACAATTAATGTAGACGGTGTTTGTTGATTTGACAAAAAATCAATTTTCTTATTATTTACTAGCTGGTACCTGGCGTGTTGCTTCCGCAGATGAAATAATTGTAAAAATATGATTTTAAATTTGTAAAAGTTATATTGTAGGAACAATGATACACTTACTGAAATTGAATGATATAACTTTCAAATAAATTAGTCGGTACGATACGCGCGCCACCAGTTGTAAGTTAATTGTACTATGCCTATAACCTCCACACCGGTGCAAAAAATAAGTTGACAGTTTTACCGTAATCTGATTAATGGTATGGCTTTTTTTATAGGATAGGGCGACAAACGAGCACACAGTCCATCTGATTATATGTGGTTGCTGTGGCCCATAGACATCTACATCTATCCTCGATTACGAATCAAAATGCAGATGCGTTGTCACCTGTGAGGACTAAGTTGGAATGCCTCGTTTCCAGTAAAATGGGTCTCTGGTTCTCTACACTCACCATACGAAACATTGCAGCATTAAGTTACTATTTCACGCTGGTATTCTGTGAGAGCGTAGTGCTTCCCCGGACAAGCCGACCCATTCGTGCTACAACTATACTACAAATATAACGCAGCATGGCTCTACCACATTGAAAAAATACGAACTGCTTCTGCATATAAAATACGAACAAACAGATATTATTTTTTATTTATTAGATTTTAAAACCTGTTTTTAACATTATACACATAATACATTTAAACATAATCATCATAATCGTTCTCTATTGCTGATGTCGGACATATAGCTTCGAAGAACCTAGAGCATGGGGAAGAATGGTTCTTGAGAAACCTTGTATCGGTAAGGTTGTGTTAGAGGGCACAATGAATGACGACATAGTAAGATATAGGCAGCCTATATTCAGCAGTTGACAAGTTCTGAACGTACAATCTTAATAGATTGCAATATAGCCGTGTCTTGAACCAAATCTGCATCTATGGACTGACATCTTATTACGGTTGTCATTTAAAGCTATGTGGCTGGCTTGTTATAATCAAATACTTTGTGGGGCCATAAGTTCTGTTACACATGAAAATGCATATTATTTTACAGCTATAGGATAATAATAATAAAACTTTGTAAACATACATTATTAAAGCACTAGAGATTAATTAAAGACAAGTTTTATTTAAAGTGGCCTCCTTTGGCTTTGATAATCGCTTTTAATGTATTGTACCACGCATCTATGTATACATGTAATATCACTATAGAGAATTTAGCAACTGCCAGCTCTAAAAATTTCTTGAAAGACTCAATGTCCGAGGAATGCCTTTAGGTTGCCATGTGAAAGAAAAAGTTCCGAATTTAACTGTTCTCATTTCTATTTTTTATTTTCTAAATTACGAGTAATAAAGCAAGCGCACGTCTACACGGGTTTGTTCTAAATTTCTAGTTATTATAAAAATGTAAAATCATATATATCTAATAAAACAGTCTTTTATCGTGTACTATGGATTATTTTATTTATGACAACAATTGGACTTGATAATATAAATAAATTGAAACATTTCTTCCAGACTGGGCAGGCCTTGACACTATCCGTAGAAGTTCTTCGTCATGCAAACATATTTACTAGCGGGGCTGGATTCATTAACAGTCTTGTGCATATTATTGTAAAGGTACAGAACAGCCTTTTGAGATTTATTTAAGTACATACAAGTGATATTATATATGACTTAGTTATTAAAGAACCTAGTGTTAAATACAAATGCTATTCAAACGGCTCAGAGTAGTGATTTGTCATTTGGTTTCGAGGCCGCGGGTTTTCATATCGTTCGATACAATCATATGTGCAGCCTACAAATTAACTTTCCATGTCTGGATGTTTTACCATGTATGTTTAACGCCTGGGTAATACAGGAGAAAATCCTAGTATGGAGAGGAGAATGAGGGGAGGGGGATTTTATAAAGCAGAAAAACTTACCAATTTTTTTATAGGATAAGGTGACAAACGAGCACACAGTCCACCTGATGGTAAGTGGTTGCTGCGGCCCATAGACATCTACATCTATCCTCGATTACAAAACAAAATGCAGATGCGTTGTCACCCGTGAGGACTAAGATGGAATGCATCGTTTCTAGTAAAAACGGTCTCCGGTTCTCTACACTCACCATACGAAATACAGCAGCATTAAGCTACTATTTCACGCTGGTATTCTGTGAGAGTGTGGTCCTCTATACTACTAATATAACTGTATAACTGCAGCATGGCACTCTACCACGTAAACTTGATTTTATTTTTTTTAAATCAAGTTCGGCTAAAATAAAATTTAGTGCATCAACATAAAATGTCAAAATAAAATAGAATATTACTGTTTATTTTGTAGCCTATATGTGTGTCTTTTAATAATCAATGTAAAAATCATATGTACGCAGTATCGCAAACATGGAGAGACACCAACGAAACTCGAACTTTTCCAATTCTCGGCTGCCACCTTGTTCTTTTTCCACGCCGCAATATCTAACCGAACTGCGCAGAATATCATTGAGGATGCTCAAGCTAACACTATTAATGAATACAGAGCTTCGCTTAGAAGTAACAAACACAGGTGAGATTATTAAATTATTATTTTAATGATTTTTTTATTTGCTTATTATAGTTAGTGCCGTGGTAGCTCAGATGATTAACGCTCGCTGTAAATATAACAGAATGCGAGTAACCCGGGTTCGTTCCCCGCTGGTACTAATGAAATTGTTATTTGCAATTTTAAGTGCTGATTTACCACGTGCTCGGCGGTGAAGGAAAACATCGTGAGGAAACCTGCATGTCTGACGAATAAGAAAATAAAATATTTCGAAGACATGTGAAGTTCGCCAACACGCATTGGGGCTGCGCGGCGGACACATCCTTGCCCTAAAACCCTCTCAGAAATGAGGGGAGGCCTGCGCCCAGCACTGGGACGTATATAGGCTGTAGCTTTATTTTAGTTTTACTTTTATCTATAGTTGTTCAACTGAATTGCTAGTGTATGAATATCTTGCCTAATTTATTATGTTGGCCGCTATGGGGCGGCAGTAACTCTAGCCAATTACTGCATGTCAGCATGATGTTAATTGCATGACAATTGACGTCACAATTGAACAGTATTGCCCAGGACTGAGCAATTTGAGTTGCCTGTGTAACTGCACCATAAGTATTTTTTTATTTCATAGGATAAGGGTGACAAACGAGCCATACAGTCCACCTGATAGTAAATGGATGCTGTGGCCCATAGACATCTACAACAATACTCGATTGAGAATCAAAATCCAGATGCATTGTCACCTCGGGAACTAACATGAAATGCCTCATTTCCAGTATAAAGGCTCTCTGGTTTTCAACACTCACCATATGAAACACAGCGGCATTAACTTGCTTTTTACGATGGTATTCTGTGAGAGCTTTGTCTTTCCCCGATCGAGCCGCCCCATTCGTACTATTAAAATAATATAGTTTCAGCATGGAGATATTTATTTGGCCATTTCTTAACAAATTAGCACTAACTACAGAAAATAATACATTATGTGTAGGTAATTTTATAACTAGACTTAATTATACACTTAAAAAAAAACAGTTTTGAATGTGTTTGTGACAAAGCGGATAGGTACAAAATACATATAAAAAGCGAATAGCTTCCTGAATTTTTTTTTTTAAGCGACATGGTCCAAATAGGACTGCCACATTATGTATGTATATATATATATATATATATATATATATATATATATATATATATACATAAATATATACATATGCATAACACACATACTCATACACACATGGGCACATATTTTCTATATATATATGGTTATACTTAATTATTTAGATTAATAATATAAATACATACACAATTACATATGTTTTGAATATTCTTTTTATATTTACTTTTTGGCCACAACTGCCTTATATTTGTGGTGCGAGTAGCTTTGGATGCTGCCTACCACTTGTAGATTACAGGCTTGAAGCGATATATGTATATGATATTGATTACAGGAAAATGTTTGATAAAGTCAGTGCAGAATCAAGAAGAGTTAAAGGAATTATTCACGGCAATACTGAAGTCATACTGGGAATCAAAAACATTGCTGATAAAGATCAATACTTTACTGACATCCTACGCATAAATAAAGATGTCAACCAACATAAACTGAGGATATCAATGACTACAGATGGCAAAGTTAACTTAAATGCACAACACAAATTCAACCCATCTGATTTAAGCAACATAGGAAAAGTAGAAAGATCAGAATTGTTTAGTTCTTTAGGTCCTGCTTCTGTTACAACAAAAAATGTGCCGACAAGGATCTTGCCCACTACATCTGTTGCACAATATGTTGATTCAAAGAAAGAAGACAGCAGACTCATTTTACTTCCTCCTGGGGAAATAATACAAATTGGTATATATTTTATACGAGTCAGTGCGTCTGGCGCAGAAAATATTGCAAAAATGTTGGAAAATGTTAGTCAAGAAATCTACCAAAGTCTAATGACCCTTTGCTTTAATTTAATCGCAAAATTATTGCCCGAAGATATTGCCAGGTTGAAGCTTTTAAATCCAGAAGAAGACTTAATATCACAAATTGTAAAATTTGTGTTCAACTATCTGCAACATAAAAGACCGCTTGGCGATCCGTGCAGGGATACCGACAATGGTATTGTAATAGTGTTGAAAGAATTTTTCCAAGATGGCATCATTCGTCAAGATACAATTTTGCAACTGAAAGAAAAGTTAATTTTTTGGATTAATGAAGAAATCAATCGGAGGAGTGCGATGTATCCACAAAGGAAACAAATGATTTGTGACCTCTGTCAAGGCATTCGCTTTGCTTAACCTCAAATCATGTTAGCAAACATTGAATGCAGATAAAACATGTTTTATATTTGTGTTCACTGGGTAACAAAGCATCAATTGCACATCTTGCACACCAAAACAATAGCAACCTGAAATATAGCATGCTAATAAGTACGGAGTAGTGGCGTTACACCGCCTATATATAATCAACTACCTACCCCATGGGTGGCGTAAATGGCGACTGCGGGAAACAAAAATAAAATCGGTGAAAAAAAAACTGCGGTTGCCAACCCGCTTGCCAAGCGTAGCAACTCTGGCAGATATGCCCCCTATGAGGCAATCTATAGGGGAGGCCCATGTCCAGCTATGGCCTTTACAGGTTGTAACGCTAACAGTAAACAAATTTGAAACATTGACTAAAAGTAGGTTTTATACGCCACTTTTATCTTATAATTAAAGAGTTTCCCTTTCATAGTATTACATTTTCCCACTACACTATTTCTTATTTATTGTTTTTAATTTTAATATTTTTAAGGTATTCTGCAAGTAAAAGTTCTATTTTAACATATTTTTTATGGGGTATCTATAGTTTTTTTCATCTGGTTGGGTTCTATGTATAAATATATAATTGTAAAAAGTGAAAATGATAAATATACATCAATATCAATGAAATAAGATAAATACATAAAAAATATATAAATAGATAAAAAACCCACCAGATGGAAGCCCTCGGCAGGGGAGACCAAACGGCCGAGAGTTAGGGGGAAAGGAAAAGAAACCGGCGGACAATGCGAGTGGTATCGAGGAGCACCGCCTTCTGAATTTGAGTCCGGAGCGGTCCGTCACGGAGTCCCAGTCGCCTTAGATGACCAGAGAGGCTGACTGGGGTTAGTCCGTTTGCAGAAACGACTACGAGTACAGGTATAATTTCGGTCGACAGCCTACCCCGGTCAGCCACTTCGTGAGGCAGGTCCCGATATATTTTGTTCGCTTATCTGTTTCGGCTTTCACCAGGTTCTCGTCATACGGAATAGTAATGTCGACCAAAAATGTCCTTGACTGGGCCCGGTCCATCAGCACAATATCAGGCTTTCGCAAGAATAGTCCTGTCTGTGATGATGACCTGGTCCCAGTAGAGCCTGGCGCGGTCATTTTCGAGCACGGCTTCCGGCAAGTACTTGTAATACGGAAATTTCAGACCGTATTTCAGAGCGAACTCCTGGTGTAGAATTCTGGCTACTAGGTTGTGCCTGTGCAAGTACTCAGAGTAAGAAAGCGCCGAACAACCGGAGATGACATGCCTAAGTGACTCCCCGGGATGGTGGCAAGCTCGACAGACGTCGACGGTGCCATCCCTTAGGATGTATCTCCGATAGTTGTTGGTCTTAATAACCCGATCCTGTATTGCACAGACAAAAATCAGTTTTCATCCAAATTTTGCAGACATACAATATGATATTCTCACATCGAAGCCCATAATCGATGCATGTTAAGTTTTTTTATCATAAATATTACATATTAAATATACAATATTACATTTAAGAATACCGCTTGTATGCCGCGGCCCCACACATCGTGATAACGCGAATATTCGAGTTATCGCCACATATAGCCACGTATTCGTGAATACTTCGTCACTTCTTGCGAAGGCGCAAGCACATCGCTTCGCTGTCGGTAAACTCTCTCACATCAAAGCATTCTGTCGCAATGAACCTCGCTTGTGCAACCACACTTTAGTCTTCCCACAGACATCTTGCGTAGCGGATGTTTTAAAGTGAATTGGGCTACGTATTTTCGACAAGGACAATTTTCTGAAGTAATGAGAAGATTAATAATTTTATAAGATATTTTGAATAAATAATGCAAGCGTCTAAAGCTGTCCCATGTTGGCGAACAAACCTAGTAAAAAATAATTATTCGCTGCCATATAACATAAAGCGACGTTTTGTTTAGCGTGAGTTTATCACGATTAACTTTACAACGCGCAGTATGGCCAGGCACCTTCGCCGTAGGCCAAAGGCAAAGTTTTATCGCGCTAACTCAATTGCGATGTGTGTGGCCTAGGCAATAAAATGATTATAACAACTTTTTTTTAAATTTCTTGCTTACGCAATGTAGACATCATTGCATAAGCTGTGTTATTTTTGCTGTTAAGGAAATGTTTGAAATCTAACAAAAAATAATGTCTTCTAAATAGCTGAAAGCAAATTTTAATTTTTTTTTTATTATTAGAGGCTTTTTATAAAACAAGGTAGGCATTCCTATTTCTATCCAAAGAATTTAATATAACTAATATACATATCATGAGCTTTGTGAGCTATATTCAAAATAAAAAAAATGATATTATATACCAGTTAATATAATTTTTTAGAAATATAATAAATAACAAATAAGTGCAATGTGATATAATGGTAATATATTATTTTATTAGTCGACTTAAAAAAATGTGCCTTTATTATGCCTGCTCACATAACCGCGCTTCACATTTTTACATTTTGGGTAAAGGATCACGATGAATAAAAAAAATTTACTCCGCCGTATTTGTTTTATTTCTACTCTGTAATATATGTATTGTCAGTACTTTTAATTTTGTATCCTGCATTTTTACAAGTTACTCTTATCACGTATCAATGTATATTTTATTTCAAATACTTAGGAAAAATTATAACAATTAAGCGCCTTTATCCTTTTCGGCTATATCATGCTGCACTTTCGGATTGTACTGAAAAAATTTTGCGATGAAGTACCTGCATAAAGAAAGACCATGGTGCGTATTATTATAATATTTGTATAGGTATGAACAAAGTAAGGCTACACCGTTGTTACCACCGAGGATTGATGGAAAACCACCTGTTATTGTACTCTAGTATACTATAACTCTTAATGGTATGTTCCGAAATGTTTCCAGTATAATGGCGAATGCAAATGACGTCATTAATTGACGGCATATTTTACCATATTCGATAGAACGAATCACCAGAATGGCGTTGATTTATGACGTCATTTGCATTGGCCAGTGTACTGGGTTGTATTTTGGAACATATCCTATGAGTATAATTTGGTGCTATGCATACCAATATATACAGGGTTATTTTGCAATAACCGGTCAAATTTGCAGAGATGGTTCAGAATAAGTAATATAGGTAAATGGTGAAGAAAAATTAATAAAACTCGAACGTTCTGTCCTTTTTATCTTTTAAATTCAAAATGCGTGGTAATGCATTATTTTAACTGATTTCACTGTGCACACATAAGGGTCGATCGGTAGACAAAAACGTTGCCCATAATCTCATTAAATTTGGGATAATTTCAAATAATAGTAGTTAAGCCTTATTTACTCGTATTTTCAAAAACTGCAATATCGGTATATTTTATGTATTTGAACATTTTAAAATTTGGCTAGTCTGAAAAATTGTGTTGTGTTGTTTCTACCTATGTCCGTTATAGACTGAAACCATCCAAGCCATTTTAATGAAGTATTTTGTGTGTTTGAATGGATTACTAGATGGTTTATCACTTTTGGAACCGGTAGGTGGCGCTGTTGTCGAGATCTAGAAATCTCAAGTGCGATAAGCTGGGGCGGGTTACAAGTTATTATTAGAAAGAGAGTTGTGTATTTTTTTACAATAAACGAAATCGTTTGAAAAGGTTTAGAAGTAACTTAATGAAAAAGCTTCTATAACATAAAAAATATACACACTGCTTATTATACCACGTTTTTATTAAGTCACTTTCTTGTTTGTCTGAAATTTAGTACTAACTAAACTAACTTTCCGACGATCTGGATACTCGAAAATTTAATATAGCTTAAATTCGATGATGATGAGATGAATATGATAAAAAAACAGTAATTTTTTTTTAAATTTCATATCTTTAACCAATATTTAAACATAAGTTTTGAATTTTATAAAATATTTACTTCTAAAACTCTCTTTAAACAGATTCAAAACTACAATGATTAGGCGACAGTAGGAATCTACAAGAGTTAGACAAGGGTTCTACAACTCCTACAATGAAAGATAATCATAGTGATTCGCGAGAATATGAAAAAAAAATATTTAAGAGATCCACAGTAAAGTAAATTTAAGAAATTTACTATGTTTGAAAATGTCGTGGTGGGGTTCTTACTTGTTCTTTCCGGGACAGGTTTTTTCCGAATCAGTGGTAAAAGCATAAATGACTCAATATAATATCCTTATAATATATTCTATTAGCGGCAGAAATGGGCAAGAGGGCTGGTATCTAACCAAAATATACCTCGTATGCGGTAAAGGAGCCTATTGAAATAATTAAAATTACCAAATAAAATTAAAAAAATTCTGTTATATATTTTCTGAAATATTTACCTGATATAATTGAGTTATTTGAGTAGCGTAGCGTATAGTGCGACAAGCTACGACGATCCGATTAGGTACAAATTGGTACTAATCTCTGATAGATTACGATGTCCGGTGAAGCTTTAGCGATAAGATCAGACATGGGCATGGATGCAGTGTCAGAGATACGGAATAATTTAATGAAACTGGACCAAAAATAATTTATTTTCTACAAGATATTGAGGGTGGGAATTTAGAATTCTATCGATCTAGAACTATGAGGCGAGTTGCTGTTGCAGTTTTACTTAGTCTCAGCGAACCCGAAGGGTATTAGTGTTCTGTGCTAATCCGTCCTTGGTCAACCGAAGCTTGTTTGCGCAGGCGTTTCTCCATCCCCCAGAACGAGTTGCCGCCCTGTGACGGGTGGCTTATTACTTAGTTGCGGCAAGTCGCGTACACTTGGCGAGCCCACTACGGGTGAGATACACAATGTAGTGTAGAGAATCCCCAGTCAGTGTCAACACGACACGAGACGAAACGAGATATCGGGTAGTGTAATCGAGGTGTCAGAGGAAAATATAATAGGATGTACGCAGTAGAATCTTCCTAATAACACCGTAAAATATGATGACATAGGAAGACGGGTTACCAGCTGCCTGCCAAGAGTGGTAACTATGGCAAATATCCTCCGATAACGCAATCTAATAGGCATGAAGGTTAGAGAACAGGAGAACGATCGCCGTAGAAAATAATGTTCCAGAAATATCGACACCATAAGTGAGGCGCTGCGATGGCTAAGTTCGGTCAATAAAAGTCATTTTCAGTCTATTTTTCCGATCAGATGCTAAACCACATCCACGAACAATAAGATATTTCTCCATTTTTTAATGTTTCTTATTATCAAAAATTACAAAATTACGGAGCATGAAAATTTTCTCACCAATGCCGCAGAGAAAATTTGTACATTATTCAACTAACTTCATCTACTTGTACTCATAAACAGCTAACTTCGCAGTCACTACTCACCGACGTCAGCACCGCTATAAATTCTACGATTTTCAAGGACAGGTAGTACGTAGTGATCGTTCTCCTGTTCTCTAACCTTCATGCTAATAGGGAAGCATATGTTCAGCAGTGAACTTTTGATGAGCTGTAATGAATGAATAGAAAATAAACAAAACAATGACATTAATTACCCACCAGATCAATATTTCAACAGTGATAAGTGCGCAAGCGGCGAAAGTTTGCGCGACAATTCTTGCAGGCGCCGCCTTGCTTCTAAGTACGGTGACGAGTAACGCGTCGCTCACATCCGACGCGGTCTCCAAGGCTGCCACTAGCAGAGCTGGCGCAGCCAACCATCGAGCGCCTCGTTGCCACCACGATTGCTGAAGCGATTGTATCATATGGTAATGATAGTTTTCTATTAGTTTCTTTCGGCTAGACCGTACGCCACCTCTCCTTCCTCATTAGCCCGCACAATTCGTGTGCCGTAATGATCACAAAAACTAAGCTTAATTTTCAAGCGGTCTATAGAATCTTATACTTAAAAAAACTGTAGTTAACTTTTTCAGTCATACTCGATATAAGTAGATAAGTATAATAAATTGCATTATAGAGAATGCACACAAGTTTTTTTTAAATATTTTGATCATAAAATTATGGAAAAAATTGTACTCTCACTTTTTCTAATTTAAATATTCTAGAAGTATAACATTATTTGTATAACATTATTATGTTATACATAAGGACACATACATTACGAAATAAATATCTAAGAAACTTCTTCTTCGAATTGATTCTATGTATATTATTATTACCTTCGACATAACTGCAAGAAGTAACAGCAAAGAAGTGATTGCTGTGACAATTGCACTAAGCTTCCCATAACCTATCACTAGGCGGATAGTTGGTTTAGCTATACTGAAACAAAAATACGAAAAATTTACTCAATATATGCACGTTCTCGACCGTGTAGTGGCGGTGTACAAGTTAAATGTTGACAGCGCCCTAGGCTCACACCTCATCGGCGCCTCTCAAGCGGCCATAACATATTTTAAATTATAACTACTCATTTTGCAAATAAACTATATTATAATTTATAATAATAGTTGCAAAATAATTAGGACTTGAGTACCCTTAACAGGTGGGTGTGAATTGAAAATGTGATGAGAGAGAGGCGATGTAGATGTAACCAAATAGACGATTTTTTTTTCGTTTAAAAACTCGTGCCACTATTTCTCACCTTGTGCCCCTAAGCCATGCCTAGTTTGTCTTAAGGATAATCCGCCTCTGGCGATGTAAAAATGTTTACATTTACCATATTGTATCGACCCGTGGATGTCAAAAGAAGCGACAGAGGAAAAATTAAACAACTCAAAATTATAAAAAACTGCGGTTGCCAAAAAGGCAATCTCTGGAGGAGGCCTATTTTCAGCTGTAAACTTTTAAACGCTGTAATAGATGGATGGATAGATAAAAGTACGTTCTGTAACAATTAAAAGTTATATTGGCCACCTTTTGCATTATTATGATGTATATTGCCACACACTCGTCGAGTGGCATGGGACGTAGCGAGGAACAGAGGCAAAGACGTAGTGCGGCCACAATACTCGTCATGCCGCACGTCATGCTCCTCGTCATGTCCATTGCTCCGTTTTGTCGGTTTTTTGGGTGCGAGTCAAAGGACTGGCGATGTGAGCGTGAATGGCCGGCCACGTAATCGCTCGAACGCAGTACTAATCGAACGCTCGTTACGGGGCGTCGTTCTATTGCCATGAATAGATGTCATCCACTACCTCTGTTGACTTGGAAGACGACCTATATTTCTTTTTATGACATTGATATAATTAGCTATACTATAAGGTACATATAGCGCGCATGCAGCCACAGTTTCAAAAATCGTGTTGCAAACGCGAGTGACCCAATGCGGAGCGTCGCGAATAATTGCGCGTAGAGCAGTGTGTGGGCAGTGAGAGCAACATTGCGGCATCGCGAGGAGTAGAGCGATGAGCAGCGCGAGGAGCATAGTGTAGCGGAGATAATAGATTTGGAAGATTGTTAGTTCAATTAGATTTCTTGTAGGGAATACAATAAGATTATCAAGCCATTTTCTCCGTTGTAATAAAAATATTTTTAGGTAAATGGAACATTGAAACGACCCATATTGGCGAACAATATGGGTTTGCAGCTTACGTAGGGATAACATAATAAATTAATGGCATACGCAATCCTTCTGATGGCAATAATGTATGTGATTAGCACCCATGACGACTGCATTGGAATATAAATTAGGATATTTAATAAATCCAATCTGAAATTGTAATGGATTCCTGGAAAAGCAAATTTCAACATACTATGCTCCTGTACTTAGATATCTCTAATGGACAGTCTGATTTTTTTTACAGATCGAAATATAAAAAAAAATCATCAAATAAAAAAAACAGTTTTGTATAGATGGCTCAGTATGTAAATAATTCATTTCGAATATCTCGAAAACAAATTATGATATCGATATTAAAGCAATTTAATTCGATTAATAATCGTACAATAACTAAGTTTTCAATAAATACGATCGATAAGTTGTATAAAATTTTTATGCAAATTGTAATTGTAAGTTTGACTGCTCCGTGGCGCAATGGTTTAGCATAGAGTTGCGGCACTGAGGGACGCAGGTTAGAATCCTTAGTCTACTAATAATTGTTCCTGGTCTCGATGTAATTTGTGCATGTACCTTCATAATGCAGGAGAAAATCCAAGTATAGGGAAAACTTTCTTTAGGAGATAAGAAAATAATAGTGTAATAAGGGCTCATAATTAATAAGTGAACAACATACCGCCTTGCAAAGCTTACGTTGTTCAGCCTTTGTGCTACTTCATCGTCCTCTAGTTCGAGCTCGACAGGTTGGGAAGCGACAGCGCATACTGACACAGACACTCCAAACAGGGCTACCATTAGAGCACGTAGTTTTGTTCGGACACCATCTGTTGTTTCGTCGGTATCGTTGTTTGACTAAAAATATATAAGTACCTACATTATATTATGGAGGAAGTGTCAGATAAAAAAAAACCATTGTAACGCATGTATGTGATTATTTACACGAAAATAAGAAACTTGTGCTTTTAACTTCAGGGTATCGTACAATTTGCTTACAAAATTATAAGAGTATTGAAGCACAATACCTTAACATTCTCCTGTTTCTCGTGCTTCAATTTCAACCTATCTAATAGCATGCAGCTTTCATTTTCCATACTTTTTCTTGTCCAATACCAAAATTTCTAGTTTATATTTTTAACATGTTCTCACAGCTCATGATATTAAATAATATTTCTGATACATAAAATCAAAATTAGTTATTTGATTCGGAACATACTTAAGTAGATATTGTTCCACGTGCCGATTTATGTTGAGTTGTCAAAATAATCATATTCTTTTTCTAAAATAAACATAGAGCAACGTCTGTTATGGTTTTAAATCATTGTATAATTACCTACGTGTATCGCGACCAAAAAGTTTACATAAGCTACACACGCTCAGATAAAATTTAAAAAATATAAACGTAATAAAAATAAGAAAAAACTAATTTAATGCGCCATTTTAACGTATACGGGTTGAACAGCCAATTGTGCTAACCTTTTTAGCTATTTTAGGGTACCGTACATCAAAATGTAAAAAAACAGTAGGTACCCTTATAGGATCACTGTTGTTCCTCTCTCCGTCCGTCCGTCGATCCTTGTCATGGCCCATGAAAAGTTAAGATATTTAGAAAGATAGTACTCAATACGTAATAAGGTATGCCATATACCTTCGAAGTGTTGCCCCTTGGAAGTGTAAAGAAAATTAATGTTCTGTGTAAACGCAATTAAAAATACGACCATTCATATCGCATATTTTGATACCCACAAACTCACTTATCAAACCAATGGGGTAGGTACTTTCCTTTGACCTGGCAGAATATGTAAAGGAAATGTCCGAGACAAATTTATAAAGACCTAATATAAAAGTTAATCTTTGTTTGTTCGTAATTTATGTGCTGTAAAAGTAAAACTTTGTCAACTTATTGCTTGCACTTACGCAAAGGTTACAGGCATAAATAATAATAATGTTACGCGCCGAAGTCGACGGCACTAGCGTCATCTAGTATCGAACAGAAGAACTAAGCTTCTGGAAGCTGACCCTCGAACTTTCGGCGCTTTGTCGATCGGTGCCCGTATTCACTTGAATGTTTTGGATGATTCGGTATTAATGTGTATTTATAGGCGTTGCAAGGTGCGATCGAGGAAGTATTGAATTTGGCGAGAAAGGCGAAGCTTCGGAGCGAAATAAAGTGAACCAGTGTGATTAATTTTTAGTGTTTAAGTTTTAATTGGTGTAAAGAAAATTAAAGTGTTAATTTAGGTAATTCTATCGGCAATTTTTATTGTCACGAACCTCAAGCTCGTAACAATTGGTGTCAGAAGTGGGATAAAATCATGCAGATTTTACCTAAGGAGGAAACGGAGGGTGTCCGTACCCGAAGTCAACGCCAGCAGGAGACGGTACCAAAGAAGATTTGGTGGTGCAACGTCGCAGACTTCGGAGGGACAGCCGCCGGCTGCAGGCCCGTCAGTAGCTCCTACATCTGCAGCACCTGACTTAGGTGCTCTGATGGTGATGCTGCAGGAGCAGGCTCGCCGACAGGAGGAACAGGCTCGCTGACAGGAGGAACAGCTCCGTCGGTTTGAAGAGCAGCTGCGGGGCGGACAGGATGAACATGCCCGTCGACAAGAGGAACAGGCCCGCCGACAGGAAGAACAGGCCCGTCGGTTGGAAGATCAGCAGGCGGAACAGGCTCGTCGGTCGGAAGAGCAGATGCTCCTCATTAAGGACCTTCATGCTACCTTTGGGAAAGAGATAAAGGAGGTGAAGGATAGGGTTGCTCGACATGACAACCGCCTGTCGGAAGCTGAAACCCAAATCAAGGAAGCTAAAATCCAAATCGACCAAGTGAACAATCGGGTTGACAACTTGATGGCTGACGTGAAGAAAACGCCGAACGACCTCAAACTTGGGGATAGAACTACAGCTCCCGTAGTAGCTACAGCACCTTCGATACGTGGATTCAAAGTGCCGCCGTACGACGGGACTTCTTCCTGGTCGGCCTACAAAATCCAGTTCGAGGCCGTCATGGAGGCAAACGGCTGGAATAAAAGCCAGGCCATGACTGCATTCACCTTAGGCCTGCGCGACCAAGCCTTAACTGTGTTCGAAGCTCTCGGTAATAAAGTGACCTACGAGCAGCTCCTTGAGGCATTGGAGGCGAGATATGGTGACGCTCACCTGGAACACGTCTTTCGCGCGCAGCTTAAAGATCGCGTGCAGCGCATCAACGAAAACCTGCAGCAGTGGGCTCTAGAGGTGGAGAAGCTGGTGCGGAAAGCATACCGGTCTGTACCTGCGCTCATTGAAGGGAACCTGGTGCAGACATTCATCGACGGCATCCGCGACCTGGAAGTCAGAGCTGCTGTAAGGCTCGGGCACCACGAGACACTTAAGGACGCCTTGGCCCATGCACTGGAGGTGGAAGCCATGCGGCAGGATCATCATTCCCATCGCGTCAGAGAGATCGCAGCAGCTACAGTTCGCGACCGCAACAAAGGATTCAGCCCTAGGTGCTATGGCTGTAGGGAAAAGGGCCATCTACGATCCAGCTGCCCTAAGTGAACTGAAGAAAGGGAAGTTGATCGATCTCGAGAGGGTAGTGCAGCTAACGGCACCGCCTGGCGGTGGTAGCAACATCATTCCCCTCACGCTAGGGAGGTTACAGCAGTTCGCGACCACAATAAAGGATATAGCCCTATGTGCTATTGCTGTGGGGAAAGGGGCCATCTTCGATCCAGCTGCCCTAAGCGAACCCTAGAAAGGGAAAGTGAACGATCTCAAAAGGGAAGTGCGGCTAACATCACCGCCCAGCAGCAGCCGGGATACTACTTTACTATCAGACATAGCAGCGGGAAATCTCATGGCAACGCAGATGCATTGTCAAGAAGACCTTGTCCTGAAGATTGGAAACATTGTACTAGGCAAAAGAGTAAGGAAGTGGTATCCGTGAGGATGCTTAGGACACACCGCCTCAGCAACGAGTGGAAGGACAGCCTACGACATGCACAGCAGGAAGATCCGGACATCAGGCCGATTCTGGAATGGATGAAGGCCCGTGCTACCAAGCCTAAGTGGAGCGACGTCTCAGCGATGAGTTCGACCACTAGAGGCTATTGGGCCCAGTGGGACGGCTTGCTGATTCAGGATGGAGTCCTGTGCCGTAAATGGAACAGTAGTAGAGGAGACAGCTGTCGTTTGCAAATGGTTGTCCCTAAGGCTAAAGTGCCGAATGTTCTACAGCTGTGCCATAATGGTCGTTCAAGAGTCCATCTGGGAGTTAAACGAACTCTGCTGAAGGTCCGAGAACAGTTTTACTGGGTCCATTATCGTGACGATGTCGAGGCTTGGTGTCGTACATGTACAAGTTGTGCGGCCGTGCGGGGACCTCAGACACGTAGTAGAGGAGCACCGAAATTGTACAATGTTGGTGCACCATGGGATTGGACAGCCCTTGACATTGCGGAGCCGTTACAGAAAGGCGCAAGAGGGACTCCTAAGATCGTCCATGTGGATCGCCTAGCGCGTTATTATGGGGCCGATAATGCTCGGGACGAGCATGTCTTAGGAGGGGGCAGTGTTACGCGCCGAAGTCGACGTCACTAGTGCCATCTAGTATCGAACAGAAGAACTAAGCTTCTGGAAGCTGACTCTCGAACTTTCGGCGCTTTTGTCGATCGGTGCGCGTATTTACTTGAATGTTCTGGATGATTCGGTATTAATGTGTATTTATAGGCGTTGCAAGGTGCGATCGAGGAAGTATTGAATTTGGCGAAACAAGCGAAGCTTCGGGGCGAAATAAAGTGAATCAGTGTGATTAATTTTTAGTGTTTAAGTTTTAATTGGTGTAAAGAAAATTAAAGTGTTGATTTAGGTAATTCTATCGGTAATTTTTATTGTCACGAACCTCAAGCTCATAACAATAATAATGTCCTCCAGACCGAATTTCGGGCACGGCGGCCTGTCTCAACGGAGGCTAGCCAACGGCTACAGTGCCCAAGTGTATGCGCGAGCACAGGTGCACTCTCTATTACCTCACTCTCGTAATCCTATGGGACGGTAAACCGACACGACCGGAGAGAGACCAGGCGCAGGACCAACGGCTTTACGTGCTTTCCGAGGCACGGGGGTGAGACACCGCCAACTTTCCAGACTCCGGGTAGCTACTGAGAATTTTTGACAGATAAACTCAATTGATTTTTTGTCCCGACCCGGGATTCGAACCCAGGACCTCATGATCAGCAGTCGCATTATTACAACCACTAGACCAACGAGGCAGTCAGGCATAGTGCAATTATCTCAAAGTATGTGCCCGTATCGACAAATTTATTTGAAGTTTATATATCATTCAACTTCAATGAATCCTTCTATAATATAATATATAATAAATTCCTCATTAAATAATATAACTCTTACAATTTAAAATTATATTCATACAATTATTTATCTGCGGCTGCAACGCGCCGGACACCAGCTAGTCATCACTTAAAGTATTTTTTCGGTGTTACAAACTTACATTTGCAGTTGGGCCATCAACCGGAAATATAGATCGATACATGGCAGAACATTTTTTGCAAACTTAAGTTTGTAAATGTTCGTATTTAGATTAATGTTCGGTGCCTATACCTTAATTCATAATAAATGTAATTATCGATCGTGATTTGTTCATTGATGTATGGGAAAAGTTTGAGCCATTATAAAGATAAGCTGTTCTTCAATCAGACTCACCTATCCAACTCACTCATCAAAACATATAAGGTACTTCTCGTTAACCTAGAATCACGAAATCCGGCAAGAAGCCTCACAGCAAGTAGAAGAAAACGTCCGAAAACCGTTAATTTGTAGTTATATAATTTAAAAATATTTTTCACGACAGCAAATTTACATTTGCACATGGATCATTGACCATGATGTGTAGACTGATGTATACCGTTAGTCATTAAAGTCCACTACTGAACATTGGCCCCCCACTATAGATTGCCTCGTAGTGGGATATATGCCGTAGTGGACACGACAGTTTTTATTTTTATTTTTAGTCGTTATTAGGAAGACGCTGCCACTGATTTCCTTTTTTGTTTTCATCTGTCGCCTCTTACGACACCCACGGACTGATATGGTGTAGTATAGCTGTACACAACCTGCGACCCGCGGGCCACATGCAACCCGCCGGGCCTTTGTGATTGGCCCATCTGAAGTTCCAAATTTATTACAAACCGTTTTAAATTTCGCGCCCGTCAGAGAGCGGGTGATTCGGAACGGGAATGTGGACCGAGTGCTGTCAGCGATTTTGGCGTAAATCGGATCACAGCCCATTATTGGTCATCTGTGTTTGCAAGAGTGAGTCGTTTGCCGGTCGTAACTTGTTTTGAATTTGTTTAAATACCTACACTATGCTATACGGTGGTAACTGGTAACAGATAGATAACAAATGGTGAAAGCTAAAAAATAAAAAACGACTATCTCAGAGTTGGCTACAGTTTTAAATTATAATTAGTATTCATCGATTTTAAAAACGACACCAATCTAGAAGTTCTGTATGAAGAAAAAAGAGCAGATAGGAATATGTGGAATTTTGGAGTATTGTTCCTCAAAATATAAAATAGTCCAAAGATGTGCCCAAATACTACTAACATTATTTGGGTCCACGTATGTGTGCGAATCGTCTTTTTCAAAAATGAAATGCACTAAGAACGTGTACAAAAAAAACTTACAGATTCTTATCTAGATGATGTAATAAAAATAGCATGTAGCGATAAGCCAGATCTTGAAAAAGTGTTCATAGTATCAAAAATCGCATTAAAACTTCTTTTTCAGTAATGAAGTAAATACGTCGTTAACTTGGAATTTCGTTTTAATTAAGACCTAAATAATTTTTGCTCGCTGCTCTCGACATCATGACTAGAACGTGTTTGTGGTGGTATAAAAAAGGTTGATTATGGCTGATGTAGCAGATATTTTTAACCTGCCACTAGCCACTACACGCTTCAGACTGGTGCGACTGATGTATGACCGAACTTATTTTTTACTGCAAACTTAAGTTTGTCGTTCTTTAATTTTCGTTAAAGCAATACTTGTGGTGGAGCCATGCCGCAGCTATATTAACTGTATAGTGTTAGCACGAATAGGTCTGCTCGAACGGGGAAGGACCACGCTCTCACAGAATGCCAGCGTAAAATAGCAGCTTAAGGGGAAATATAATGTCAAATGGCTTAGCAAGATCCTTCGTTGTGCCGAAAATATTGCAGCATTAATTTTGAAATAAATATATGGTAAAGTTGAGGATTAATGTTAAGGATTATGTTAGACGAAAACACGATTTCGTTAAATTTTCTCGATAGAAAAAAAATCCAAAGTTACCTCCAAAACAAACAATAAACCGCTGTTATTCATAAAATACTTTAAATAAGATCATGAAACTGCATACTAACTGAACTAACTATAAAGCAGTGCTTATGTTATTTACTTTTTTTAAATACCATTATTTTTACTGTAAAAAGAAATTACCTAAACTATTGGCCTTTTGAAGCGTGATTCTTGCAGCACGGTCACTACGCCTCGGCCTTTGGACGGGGAGGTTGTGTCGCTTACGATCAGAATATACATTACGCAACAGTACGACGTAAAATTAAAATGGGAAATAACCGTGATAAAAATAAGAACCGGCTGGCTTGGAGTTAAGAAACAGGCATAAATATGATAAACCTAATGAAATAAGTGTCTAACGACCTTTCTACTTGCAGTATTAGTGATTACAAACATGTCGGTACATAGCATACGACGCGCGGGCAAGTGGGGACGAAATTAGAATTTGAGCTGACTTACTCTATCATCTTAATGCCGCTGTGTTTCGTATGGTAAGTGTAGAGAACCGGAGACCCTTTTTACTGAAAAAGAGGCATTCCATCTTAATCCTCATGGCTGACAACGCATCTGCATTTCGATTCACAAACGAAGATAGATGTAGATGTCTATGGGCCCCAGCAACTAGTTACCATCAGGTGTATTGTGTGCTCGTTTGCCACCCTTGTCTCATTGATGATGTTCTCATTTTATTTATATTGAAGAAGATTGTGCAAAAATTTAAATTTTACCTCTTGTTCGTTAAAGCAACGTTTGGTCCTTACCTTACATATAATTCAGGAAGTTCGTAGTTTATTTTACTAAGTTAATTATTTTGGTGAAACGTATCAACTACTTACACTGGTATTCGTCCCTACTGCATAATAAATATGACCTTTGTTAATTTACATCATTCGTGTACTTATTGGTATCGAAAACAAGTAAAATCTTCGAGTCCCTTTTCTCAGGAGGGATGAACCGAACTGTTTACATACATAATTAAGTTTATACGGAATCCTCAGGGCCCGAGTCCTACTTGCTCTTGTCGGGTTTTTGTGAAAATTAATGACATATTATTTTTAAAGCCATTTTTTTTTAAATAAGTACAGTAAAACTTGGTTAAGGGGGACCAGGATAAGTAAGAAAAGACAGCTGGAACTCATGTTTAAGTCCCGACACTTTAGCACTGAATTACCTTTGTTAGTGGGATAAAACAAACCTCTATACTATCTAGGATTACTTCTTTAGATTTTGTTGTCATAATTACCTCTTTAATTGAGACAGTCAGTGTATTTTATCTCTTTTACTGAGACTATATTATTTGTGTACCGTTTTTACTAATTCTTATTCTACCTGCAAATTCCGCACTTGGCTAATTGTGTGAAAGTGACCTCCAATTTTTCATTTTTGTATAGTTTATAAAAAACGTTCTTAATTATTTTTGTTTAATAGCTTTTTGGTTGTTAATAAAAATTACAACTCATGTATAATGTTTACTGAATACCTACGTTATTTTATTTAATAATCGTACCTCTATAACTGACAACCTCTATTTTTAATCCTTTTAATGGAACTCTCTGTAATTGAGACAGATATTTATTTATACCTGGATATCTGAGACACAGTGTAAGTGGAATACCTCTTTAAGTGAGACAAATTTGCAGGTCCCTTAAGGACTCAGTTATCCAGGTTTCACTGCTTACATAGCTGCTGTGGGCTACGTACTAATATATTATATATGTAGGTATTAGTAATCTATGGCTGCGATAGTAAACGAAAGCATTCCCGTAGTCCTGCCGATAAAAATCATGAAAAAAGTTGGAGTATGTCTCGTTTATGGGTGTATGCGAAAGGATTTCCGTGGTTTCGCTAATATGCGGCGAAGTGGACGCGTCATAGGATTTTAGTCCGATATGACCATTAGGGTTGGTCACTAATTTATGGATTTGTTTCATAATAATTGTATTGTCTTTTAATAGCAATATTATGTTGTCTTAGGTCTAAACAAATAATAATTCGTTTAAAAAGTCTGATTGTTCTGTTTTCATCCGACAAATTTTTCATCAGAAAAAAATTAAATGTTAAGCATTTAATAACTGAATGACTTGCGTGTCCACATATCTTCTATTCTTCGAGCCTCTAGCTCCGCAATTTCTAAAAATGATGGTTCGTTGATAGTAGTCCCGTCTAGATTAAATCTACTCGTAATCCATTCGTAACATTTCATGACATCTTAGTAGGTCGGCACCATATTTTCTTTAAATATATGGAACTGATAACTTTGTCTTCTAATTTGCATGGTAAACTGTTGAGTACAATTTATAGAGAAAAAAATATGTCGAATTTCTAACGCGGTGCAATACTGTTCTATTAAAATATTTTCTTCAAACTGCAACCAAACTAAAGCAACTACGCTATGCGATAAGCCCACACCTCAGAACACAGAAATTGTATTCTTAGGTCTACAATACCTTTTTGAAAGTCATAAAAGGTAGATTAGAGTACTTCGTGAGAGTTTTCTTAACAAAGCTATTCGTAAAGAATGTTGGAAATTATAACACACTGTCACTAATTCTCATTGTGAACACTCTAATATGAATATTTTGTTACAAAAAATAATATATTCATTGGTTTAAAGATTTCGATGCATCGTCACTATTTTATTAGTTTATATAAAATTTTAGAATCATTGTGCGGACCTGCACTAAAATAAATTAATTATATTTTACGCATTTCCTATTGATCTTATAAGACAATATAATTTCAGTATTACAAAAAGATTTAAGAATAAATATTAGAGATCAGGAATTGTAAACTATATAATCGTTCTAGTCCACTGCTTCCTTACGACAACGGTCGTCCGAACACTGCTTAAAGTACTGTCTAAATTTTTTTACATTAACTACAGCACGAATGGACCGACTGTGTGAGGACCATGCTCTCACAGCACGTACCACCCCACGTAAAATAGCATATAATCTGTGTTTTATTTTGAATTCATGATAAATGTAGGTGTCTTCAGGCTGCGACATCACATCCACATTATATCAATAAGATTTGCACGGCTATTACATCTATAGTCTTATAACTATTGGATGAATATTTATTAATATTAGCGTAAAATAGCAGCTTCATGCTACTGTGTTTCGCATTCCATCTCAGTCCTCAGTGGTGACAATACATCTGCATTTGCATCCACTTACCACGAGGTGGACTATGTGCTCATTTCTCACACTTATTTTATTTTAAAAAAAAACTGGCCGTTCTGATCAATGACGTTAAATGGATTTTTCCTATCATACATCACAGAACTGTGTGCCGCTAAGAATTTGTATGGCTTATCTTTTATTATAATTGGATTATTTAAAAGATTATATTACCATCATCAACTATCATTGGATTTGTAAAATTTCAACTGTCTTAAAATTTATATGGGACCTCGAAAGTATCGTTACTCTCTTACATTTAAAAATACGGTTGAATTGATAAAACTTTAAAAAATAAAATAACACAGTAGTTATGTTTATTTACATAAGTACATAAAACGTTAAACACTTAAAGATCACAAATGCAAAGATATTGTCTGAAAACGCAAAATTCTTGACACCAATTAAACATCATTATTGCGATCGTTGCAGTTTTTTGTTTGAATAGAGCAATTGATTTTATATTAATTTTGGAAAGAGTAAGTAGTGCATTCAGTATTTTGGCAAACACTGTTATTAGATTAGCTATCATATGCGGCAGGAATAAGGCAGGATTTTGCTGTAAGAAAAAAAAATTAAATCAGTGGAGGCTGTTTACGGGTTCAAGCTGGAGTAAACATTTGTGCAAAACACTAGTCGCTTGATAAGGATATGTGATTGTTCCTGTAACCCTGATACTGCATTAAGGCTTGCATCAGATCTTATCACATAAACGTTACATAAAAAAATCGTAGAAAATGTTCCGAGTGCCACTGTTTGTTCGCAATTAATAATTACTTTCAATAGGATTTAGAAGTTGCTGCTGTTTTGAGATCGTACTTCATTACGTTTATCACATGTTTACCTGCTTCTTTAGGTAATTTCTTTTTACGGTGAAAATAATGGTAATTAAAAAAAAAACATAAGACCTGCTTTATAGTTAGTTCAGTTAGTACCTACGCAAAGTTTCATAATCTAATTTGAAGTATTTTTAGAATACCAGCGGTTCATTGTTCGGTTAGGTGGATTTATTTTCTATCAAAAAAAATTTTTGCAAACGTGTTTTCGTTAAACGTAGAAATAGACCGGGAGCTGGTGACAGGTGACGTTCCACGATTTTGTCGTGCATGCCTTTTTAAGGCTTGATAACTAACCCTAAAATATCAAAGATTGTCGGGGCTTTAGCCCCCCCGCGCGACCTCTTCATAAGGAAAAGCGCTTTTCTTTGTGTAGTGAATTTTCGTGTTTTTCCGTGATAGTATACTGCATGCCATTGTAATATACGGAAGTTCAATCAAATTGAAGCTCTAATAATTGATGGCATGCACCCCGCAGCGGCCCAAGATGATCAAAGGGTTCTGAAAACCTGAAAAAAATTAAAGGGTAATTCCGTGTTTTCAAATTGCATGCCGATGTAAAGGATAGAAGTTTTTGTAATAAGAATACTCTGGAAAAATTGGCATGCACCCCTCGTATGACCAACGGTGGAAAATTTCCGGAAAACTCTATAAAAATTGAACGCCGATTTTCCGTGATTCCAAATTACTTCTAATAAGGATGAATATTAATTTTATAACGAAATAATTATCTAATTCAAATGGCATGCATGTTGAATCAGCCCATCGTATTATAAATAATAATAAAAGTCCAAAAAAGATAGTGCAAATTTAGGTGACTTGTTTTTGCATGCCGTTTTGTATTTCATGAATTTACATTATTTCAAGTCATGAACTTAAATGGCATGCGTGTAGCTACAGCCCAACATACCAAAATTGTGGAAAATTGAATAAACATCAATTTTTCAATTGAAAAAAAATCTGAAAAATGCCGTGACTTCTTACTGCATGCCGCTTTGTATCAAGTTGAAATGCAGAATGACATGCTTGTAGCTTTATGATAATTGATTAAATAAACAAAAAAGTGGTCCGATTTTATAATTTTACTTTTTTTCTAAATTATTTATGAAAATGAAAGTAAAAAATTATTAGCAGCATCATTATTTTAAACGTGAAGTATTATTAATTATCATTATCATCAACCACTTCATCATCATTATCGACATTATCATTACCATTATCATCATCATCATCGCGGCTATGTACGGACTCTTCTTCAGTTGTGTAGCCAATATCGGATTGGCGATCGCTGTTATCGTCATTATTCGATTCGTCATCCTCTTCCATCATCAAAATTTGGATACTTCGATATGACTTCCTCGTCATTAGCGCCGCTTTCTTTTGGGGCTATGAAAATTAAAGAAAAACATGTTTTTCAGTTATCATGCTGATTTTACGTATTTGTTAAACATAAGTAAAAAACGACTGATTGTACGGTAATGAAATTTCTAGTAGAATAATGACCACCATTGTGAAAAGATAAAAGCATGAGTAGAAAGAAATAAGTACCTTCAATAATTTCCTGTACATTAGGAGGAATGTCATCACCCTCGAACCACCGGAAGGAATAGCTGTTATTTTCCAGTTTCCAGCCGAATTCCTCTATATTCAATGAATCGTTGGGCACTTGAGAAAAAGAATTTTTCCACATATGTACGCTGCTCGAAGAAGTTGTTGTTGGAGTTCACGTTTACAAGGTGCAAGCATCGAAATTTATCAACTTTTGCTTGAACTCGTCTGTAGGCTCTATTTTGTTTGTATATGTTTGCGTAAATATTCGTAGACGAGCCTCGTCTACATTAGAGCATTTTCTGAGGCCATTTTTCGCTGTTGCGTACATTTTGCAGACAAAGTCCTCCAGCGTGGTAAATGCACTTTCGTAATTGTCGCTATCTGGGCTTTACAATGCGATGAAAGCTTCTTGGAAATCTTCATTGGCAGAATACAGTTCCCACGGTTTCCTTTTTCCCTTGCGATAAAATGCAGGGTTGAAATCGCACCCGGTTAAGGAATGGAAAGCCGGTAAGCCTGAGCATTTTTTGCTTCCCAGTACGTCATACACTTTGTTCATGCTAATGTAAAGACGATTATTTCCGACGCTAAATAATGTCCAAATCTTCAGTGACGCTGATAATTTTTCCATGTTTGCAAGGACGATGGCGAGGATATCCGTGTCAGAGCATTTGATCACTACTTCTTTTTCTTCTTTAAGTCAGGAAAAACGGCATTTTTGTGTCTGCTTCCTCGTGGCCTTCGCATTTTAAATTGGGCATTACCTCGCAAACAAGTGACGATGTGTCATCTACTTTGTACCGTAGACATCTCTCGAAAGAAACATATAGTTGCTTATCTCCTATTATATCCGTCACTGATGGTTCTGACGCCAATAGTCCATTATAAAGGGGATGAAGGATTTCTTGAAATTTACATTTTTTAATTCTGCTGCGAAATCAGGTGGTCGCTTCTGACCTGCACCTAATAAAAATATTAGGTTCATTACAATAAAATTAATTAAAATCTAATTAAACTCACATCAAATATTTTTATATATTTACCTTTGAACTCATACTTCGCAGTGAAATTATTTCTTAAGAGATGTTCGTTCTCTTTGATGGATGGGCTCTGGTATTCATCAAAAATCAGATAAATTTCCTTAGCAGAAGGATTTGTCATAATGACGTAATTCAAAATTTTTATTGCTACAGCCCCTAATGTCGCAGGTACTTGCTTCAATCGATGCAATAAGAACATTCCATCAATGATGACAACATCTATATGTACTCTTATAAAATACTAAACCTCGTTTTTTTTGTTTATTTAAACAATTTTCATGAAGCTACATGCATGCCATTTCGCATTTCGGCTTAAAATAGTATCTACTAACACGATACAAAGCGACATGCAAGAAGAAGTCACGGCATTTTTCAGTTTTTTGTTTCAATTGAAAAATTGATGTTTATTCAATTTTTCCACAATTTTAGTATGTTGGGCTGTAGCTACATGCATGCCATTTACGTTCATGACTTGAAATAATGTAAATTCAGGAAATACAAAACGGCATGCAAAAACAAGTCACCTAAATTTTCACAGTGTTTTTTGCAACTTTCGACATGCAGGCCTCTATTTTGCAACATCCTGGTGTGCATGCCAAATTTCCTACTATTAAATAATGATACAAATTAAGTATACTTACAATGGCATGCAGTTTGGAATCACGGGAAATCGGAGTTCAATTTTTACGGAGTTTCCCGGAAATTTTCCACCGTTGGTCATACGAGGGGTGCATGCCAATTTTTCCAGAGTGTTTTTATTACAAAAACTTCCATTTTTTACATCGGCATGCAATTTGAAAACACGGAATTGCCCTTTAATTTTTTTCAGGTTTTCAGAACCCTTTGATCGTCTTGGGCCGCTGCGGGGTGCATGCCATCAATTATTAGAGCTTTAATTTGCTTGAACTTCCGTATATTACAATGGCATGTAGTATACTATCACAGAAAAACACGAAAATTCGCTACACAAAGAAAAGCGCTTTTCCTTATGAAGAGGACGCGCGGGGGGGCTAAAGCCCCGACAATCTTTGATATTTTAGGGTTAGTTATCAAGCCTTAAAAAGGCATACACGACAAAATCGTGGAACGTCACCTGTCACCAGCTCCCGGTCTAAAAGTACTAAACATGAATCCTCAACTTTACCCTATTTTTATTTCAAAATTAATGCTGCAGTATTTTCGGCATAACAGAGGATCATGCTAAGTCATATGAGGTAGTATAGACTCTTAAATTCTTACTGTAAAACATCCAACTAGAAGGCAAATGTATTGTACTATTCCCATTGATGCTGCTATTATTTTAAGATCATGTAAAATAAGGGCGTCTTGATATGTAAGAGCATTATTATTATTTTCGACCATTTGACCTAAATGTCGTTTTAAGTGGCGAACGCTAATGAGCTAAAAATAAAAAATAAAATGGTTAGAGATCACATACAAAAACTAATCTTTAAAAAATAAAAAGGCGATATTACACAAAGCCAACAGTTCCATAGAAATATGTATATGGGAGGCTGATATAAAATGTCGGATAGTGACAAAACGCTTGGAGACACTTCAAATTAGGTTTCAGTAAAGGTGCTACTATGAAATTGAACGGTAATTTCATGATAATAAATACCATGAATATTCCAAAAATCACATTTTATATCTAAGGTTATGTTTTCTTGCACTGGTTTTTGACAGTTAATTACATGACAATTACAAAAATACATGAAGGGTATGTTCCGAAATACAACGCAGTGTACTGTCCAATGCAAATGACGTATCATTTGACACTTTATTGTACCAGCGTGCCGCCGTCATATTGTGTCGGATATCCGGCCATAATAAAACAATTTTTAATTGTGTGTTTGCCGAATGAAGCATGCCAGAATTTGTTTCTATTTATTCAAATACATAAAAATTATAGAATAGTTGATGGTATATCCATTAGGAGAATATAATGATTTTTGGAGCACAAAATGACAAAATAATCGCCAACACTTTTCCAAATGGCGCAAAAGTATGACGTCATATACTGTCCAATGTTTTGGAACGAATCACCAGTATAGCGTCGATTCATGACGTCATTTGCATTGGACAGTACACTGCGTTGTATTTCGGAACATACCCATATTAAGATAAATACATAAATATAGATTATACATATTATATATGGGCACTGTCACGGATTTATAAACATTTCGTTATCTCACTACTACTATTATACACATATACACATATACACTACTATTATATACATATATAAGTATTAAAGCGGAAAAGTTTTTTGTTTTTTTTTGTTTGTTCAAACACAATCTCTGGGACTGGAAAAATATTTTTGTATATTGTAGCCAGATTTATGAAGAAGTAACTGGTTGACCGAGCTTTGCTCGGTATTTTTCGCTCGATTGTTTTTTTTAATTCGTGTGTTTTGGAAATTATATTTAGATACAAATTACATACTGATGAAATATAAATAATATTTTTTGATCTTAGCGACATAACAGAAAAAACGGAACTGGTTATTTAAATAAAAAATCATGAGTGCAATTATTTTAATTTAAATTTTCGTGTTTTTATAAAATACTAAAAAAGGGCTCGAAAAAATAGATTTTCTCAAAAAAGAAAGGAACATGAAAAAAAAATTAAAAAAAGTCTGTCGGTCGGTCTGGTCTCGAACCGGGGTTTTAAGATTCTGTGACCGACCATTATACCAATTAAGCTATTTATAATCACTAACAATCTGTCAAAATTTACCTTCTTATTCTAACGATATTGTAGCAGTTTTTCATTGCCTAAAAACACGGACAAAAATACACTTTCTAAAAATAAATCCTAGCTAGATCAATTTATTATCCCCGAAACTCCCTGGACACTAAATTTTATGTAAATCGTTGGAGCCGTTTCCGAGATCCCAATTATATATATATACAAGAATTGCTCGTTTAATAGTATAGGATAGTCTATGCTATCTAGCATTAGGCTATACCTCTCAGCTAGTCTTAAATATTGTATTAAGTAAGTCGGAGGAAAAAGCGCTTCCAAAATGATTAATTCGCGCGCCCTGGCCTTAGACTTAGACCATTCAACCCTCTAAGGCTCTGGCGTAAAAGTTAGTGATACGTAAATACAATGTTCTACGAAATTATAGATCTTTGCTCCATCTAAAGAAAAGTTCACGATACCATATGCCTATTTCTTATACATAAGCCACAACGGTATTTCGTGACAAAAATTATTGAAAATTAAAAGGCGTTATTACGCACCATGCCTTCCGGCAATTATGAATTTGGAACTGTTCAATATTCAAATTTGTTTTAAGTCTGAATCTCGAAATAATTGAAATATGAGGATCAAAGCTATTGTTTAGTCACAGAGTCGTTTTGAATCAGGTCACGTATGAAAATGGATCAGAGGAAAATATCCGTGCAATAATTTTCTACAACCTTCGAAGAAGTCTAACACGGCTTCAGTGTGTCAAAGAGCTAACTTCTGTGTTCCATGATGAAGCCCCATGTCTGAGGACTGTCGGACGCTGGTAATCAGAAATCCAGCGAAGACATACCATTCTAATGGACCTCACACACGGTCAGTTAAAGTCATCAGTTAAACTGATATTAGTTCGACCGGATTTAAGGCAAAGAAATTTCCACACACACGGTCTGTTCAACTGATCATTCCAACTGATCAGTTCAAAGTAGGACTGGATATTTTTTAAATATCGTATTTTTGATATATCGATAATTATAAATATATCAATATTGGAGTTTTATATATCGTAAGTTAATATTCAGTAAGTCAATATCGGAGTTTTATATATCGAAAAAAATATCGATATATCGCCTTTCCTTAAAAAAACAATCGTGTCATTTAGTTTATTTATTTTATTTTATTTAATATTCTTTATTGCACACCATACAAAAATTACAGATTATATAAGTATATACAAAACGAGTATGCAATGGGCGGTCTTATTGCTGATAGCAATTTCTTCCAGACAAGCAATAGTTTATTTCATATGTTATATTGATTAAGCAATGATTTCTTATATTTACGCGAACACTACACATGATTAAAACTACTTTTACGGATTTTATCGCGTTTATTTTTACTTTTTATTTTTAATTCCCGACGTTTCACCCATGGTCACGGGGGACTGATTAAGCAAATTAAATTACAAATATATGAAAATTTTAAGTAAAAGATTTCAAAAATACTCGTTGTTTTATATGTTCAGCTGTTTAATATGTTTAGAAGCACAGATACTACTACAGATGTAGCTGAAGAAATCAAATCTTTAACAGCTATTTCTGATAGAACGGGAATAAACTGTCTACCCAACCGACAGTCAAACTCAAGTACATAAGACGCCTAACCGATCAAAATAACTTGAGGTTTTTAATAACATCAAAGCACTTGTTTCAAACAATTATTTAAACGATAAAACAGAAACAAAAATCCGTCGAAGGTCAAGTTCCCGCCAAAACACACAGTAAAGTACTTAGTTACAAGTTTCGTAGATTATAGTAATTTTAATACCACAGAGATACACTATACAAAATTACGTTTCTTTTTAAGATATTAAGCAAATAAATATACTGGGGAAAAATTAAGAGAATAAAATAAAGTACAGAAGATTGGGTAGTAGTCCATAAAATGATTTACGAGAAAAAATAAAAAATAAAAACTTTTTATTGAAAATAATGTCGACTGTCGATATTCATATTTAGACGCTTAGCCCACCGAGCGGCACCATCGTATGGCTGCGTCATCGAGCGAATGCACTAATGCTGGTGCTACATTAACGGGAAACGTACAATGCCCATAAAACTTTAACGCTCAACGTCACTAAATTTCAATGCCATTGAACGGCATTAAAGTTGGCGTTAATGTTCCTTGAAGACTTTTTATATTTGTTAAAAAGGGTTCTATTAAAACCCATTAGGCTTTCCTTCGTCTTTCTAATTCTTTGATAGTTGTTTTAAAAGATAATAATTGGATAATTCGTCGCAAAGCATCATTATGTGATTCTTAAAACTTTTGAGCCTCCGATCCCACAAACATGGCTCTGTTTGCAGAATCTCAAGAAATGTAATAACTTTTTTACTATTTTGCTCCGTCATAGCCATACGTGCGGCCCTATTGTGCTCATCGTGCACAGTGAGACAAACGTAGTGTGACCGATTTTGTCCTCGAGTTATCGCCAAACGGCATTGTTAATGCCATTGTCAAATTAACGCGTTAAGTCGTGGCCACCCCTACATTCAACGTCTATCAACGCGACAATTAACGACATTTCTCGTTAGTGTAGCCCCAGCATAAGATTGTATAAAAATGATAAAATAAACAAGTCTGGAATTAATAAAATAATTATTTTATTTGTTTGATGATCAAATACGTTGAGTTTTATAAAATAATAACTGGGCACAGGCCTCCTCTCATTTCTGAGAGGGTTTTTAGGGCAAGGAAGTGTCCGCCGCGCTGCCCCAGTGGGTGTTGGCGAACTTCACATGTCTTCGAAATATTTTTTATTCCTCAGACATGCAGGTTTCCTCACGATGTTTACCTTCACCGCCGAGCACGTGGTAAATCAGCACTTAAAATTGCAATTAACAATTTTATTGGTGCCGGCGGGGCTCGAACCCGAGTTTCTCGCGTTCGATGTTGTCCGAAATAAAGGAATTTGAATTTCCGGTACAAAATAACTATTACCTTAAAAGATTGTTCTTAAGCTATTGATCAAGTTAAAGCTCAAACAATATAATTATTAATAAAATAATTGAATAAAACAATTTCAGTCCATTTTCAATATAGTATAAGTATAAGTATAAGTTTACAAAACTTATGTTAATTAATTATCGCAATAAAAATTTACTACAATTTTATATCAATTTTACATCAAACCCTAGACGGGGTGGATAAAAGAACACGTGTTTCCAAGTATCCACCCTAGGGTGGATTTCTTAGGGTGGATAAATAGAATAACTCGTCTCGGAGAGCGGCCGACACCAGCCGCGCCGTAGATGAAGAAGCAATATCGTGCATGAGTAGAAATTTCTGAAACTTTTGGATTCTGTGTAGGACAATAACAGGCTCTACTATCTCCTCGTCGTATTTTTGTGCAGTCACACTGCCTTGGATCTAAACGGGCTGGGTTCGTCCGCCAAAACGAACTCCTTCCCACACTATCATTGTCCCGCCTTAGTATGAGTAGACCTCCTAAGGGTGCCGTAGATGGCTAACTCTCACTGGAGCTCTCCAAACGCGTATTCTTTGTGAATCCGGGTGAAACCCAAACCGGGACTCATCGGTGAACAGCACCAAAGACCATAGTCCGTCATTCCATGTTAAATGATCCCGAGCCCACGACAGCCGCCAACCGCGGCTTTCATGGCTCTCTTGCCACGTCGCAATGCTGGAACACGTATCGGTTTTCGAGTTTGAAGGCCAACTTCGAGCATCCTCCTTCGCACGGTTTAATCGCTCACCAGCAACTGGTGGTCCTCCTCAAGTCTTTGTAGTAGTTGCATTACTGTGATATTGAGTTGTCTTCTGGCGGTCATTTGGTGAAATCGGTCTCTATCTTTGCGTAGTAACACGATATCTACCCGTGTACTATGCGGCCACATCCCCGGTACTGCGATAACGTGACAACAACTTTGATATCACGTTTTGACTGGTGTGTAGGGCACTCAGCAAAGACGCGTTGAATATCACTATTTTCTAACAAAAAGGAAAAGAGGATTAAGAGAAAAAAAGGATTAAGCCCGGCAAATACTACTCTGTGTAAAAAGTATCGGGAATATGTCAATAAAAAGACCCGCGTAAAAGAGGTCGTTCTAATTTTTTTTATTGCATGTTGGTAGCACTGTACTGATTTAGCGCGCAAAGTTTGAGCGGAATCTGTCATTTAAGGCCGAATACGACGCCAATGACCTTGCTCCTTTCGCAGCAAACTACGCGCCGCCAGTACCTACGCTTTGTTTATATAGACATGTATAATACCTATAATCAAAGCCGTACGGGCTTTGATTTATATTTGACGGAGCTAGCTCAGATGCAGAGTAATGAACAACACAGAGAGCATTGCTTACTTCTTAAATAAATTTTTCTTATTTATAATATTAGTTCCTATAGATTATAAATTCTGTACTTTATTCGTTATAAAATATTGTTCGAAAAGTTATTGAATTGATAACAATTTTTTTCTTAATTGGTGCATCGTACGTAAAAAACCTCATATAACTGAAAATGTTTGTTCTTGTGAGTCTTAAGTGAGTGATAGACGGGCGAGCAAGTACGCGTACTTATGGCTCGACGACCTTTTTCGCTCGTGTGTCACCGTAAGTACGCGTACTTTAAAACCGCCGAGTAAGTTCGTCAGCGATCCAACCGGTTTGAAATCTTACTCGTAGCTCGTCTTGGCTCGTACGTGTGGCAGCACTGCTAGCCGCAAGCCACCATTTTGTTTCGCCAGTCCGTGGACGCGCACGCTTGTTTAAATTGCAATTTTTGTTAATTTTGATTCAGAAATTTCTCAAAATGTGTGATTTTCGAACTTATTCGCATGAACTGCTAACCGAATTTATAGAAGCTTTCTGAAATAACCCTTGTCTTTGGGAAATTGGAAGCGACGACTACAAAGACAAAAATTTTAAGCTTCAAGCATACAATAATTTATTAGAAATTATACGGAAGGTAGAAAGAGATGCTACGATTGAGAACGTCAAGAAAAAAATTAATTCATTAAGGGCTGGGTTCCGAATAGAACACAAAAAAGTGCAAGATAGCAAGAAGACAGGTTCAGGAACTTATATATATACACGTATACGTGCCAAAATTATGGTATTACAGTCAGCTTGAATTTCTCAAAGATCAAGGCCAAGGTAAGTTTAATTATTTACTATTATACACTATTATATTATACGTGCGTATTCTTTGTTATGCCTGTGCCTAAATTAGGTAGGTACCTAAAATAGAGTACCTATTATAGCACTTTCTTTCATTACAATAATGACATTGTGATGTTGAACATTAAAACCAAAAGTAAATTTAGAGGGTTTTTATTTAATTACAGGTGAACAATCAACTGACAATATAGACAGCAGCGAACAGGAGACAGCTAATGATAATGAAAATACATTTGATGCTGAACATAGTGAAAATGATACCCAGGTAAAAATACTATTATTATATCATTCTTTGTTGCCATGACACTGCACCACTAGTATTAAAGTAGGTTTCATACTTTTCTCTGATAATGTTTGCATTTTGAGTGGGGTTACGACTATGTGTTTGTTGTAGTGACTGTAATTCTCCATTTTGTGGTCTCAGCCCCAATTCAATAGTTCCATTTTCGTGATTTTCACTATCTAAGTGCTGATGTGGACTGTAAGCTTGTCTTAATTTTTTCCTTAAAAAATTGTGCAATACACAACATGCCAAAACTATTTTGTTAATATTGTGGACACTGGTATTTATAGGCGATCGAAAAATGTGGAATCTTGCCGCCAGAATTCCAAAAACATTTTCTATAATTCTTCTAGCCCTGCATACTCTATAATTTTATATCCTCTTACTTGAGCTAGCCTGTGATTGCCTTTGTGGGTACGGTTTCATAAAATCTGTCCTCAAAGCAAAAGCCTCGTCGCCAATAAATACATAAGGCAATTCTTCTAAATGACCGCTTGGTTTTCTGGGGCTAGGAAGATTTAAGCGCTTGGAATTCAATCTTTGAAAGAATGTAGTTTTTTGTAATACACCTCCATCAGAAATACGTCCATTTGTTCCAATATCTACATAAATAAATTCATAATTTGCATTTGCAATTCCCATAAGTACAATACTGTGATACCCTTTATAATTAAAAAAATGTGAGCCGGCTCCGGCAGGAGGGACTATAGCTACATGTTTCCCATCGACGGCTCCTAAACAATTTGGAAATTGCCATGTACGCTCAAACTCTTCAGCAATTGCTAGCCATTCTTCTTCTGAACTCGGGAACTGTAACAAAAAAACCCATAATTCAGTATAAATGACATCATTTTTATTTACAGAGTACCATTTGCAACGTGTCATCACCTGTGACACCTGCAACATCTGTTGCTTCATCTGCACGTCGTAAGCGACACGGCAATGCCGCCATTGAAGACACAATATCGTTAATAGGTAAAAGATTACAAAACCCAGATGATGAATATGATGCTATAGGGAAAAATGTCGCAATTAAACTCCGCAACATGACTGCTATTCAACAAGGCATAGCTGAAAATCTCATCAATGAAGTTATTTTTTGGGACGGTTTGAAAAATTAACATTCAATACAAGTATACATAATCCAGTTCCAGTCCAGGTACCCCAAAGACCATTGATACACATGCCAGCTGTTCCAGTCCAGCTGCAAGAAACACACGCATTTAACTTGACACAAGACTCGCAAACTATTAGTATCCCTGGTTGAATATTTAAACTTTAATAATAATAACTAAAAATAAATAAAATAGTACGTTACATTTGTATATGTTCAAGAGTAAATTTATTTGTTAAGCATTAATGTTAATGTGCCATTGCAAAATAAAGTCTGATTATTTGTACTGAGTTATTTTATTTATAAAGTATGTAATAAATGATACATACCTTCAAATATGTATTCAGTGCAGAGTAGATTGCGTCACATGTCTCAGGAATTATGTACCCCAATGACTGTCTTGATATCGCTGACGAATACATTACATCTTTATATGTTCCACCAGTTATCAAAAATCGTAATGTTGCACTTAAACGTTCGTGCAGTGAAATAGCTTCTCTCATGCAAGTATCCTGTTTAGCTATAATTGGTGTGACTAAACACAAAAGTTCTTCATACACAGGCTCAGGCATTCTGAAATAATTCTGGAAATCTTCCTTCTCTTCACGTAACTCTCTTGCTAAATTCACATGTGATAAACGCTCTCTTTTTGTAAGCCAGTTCTTAACCCACACTTTTCGCCTTCGTCTATTGTTTTTAGTTTTTGAAATGTAATACGATATAATTCCTAAATAACACAAAGCTTCTTCAGTGGACGACATCGCGATACGGTATGAGTAAGTTGGCGCGTGTGTCGCCGACGTCGAGCCAAGTAAGTTCACGATCTTAAAAACCGCCTACTTTAAGTTCGTACGTCTATCACCCACTTTACAAGATGCCGTAATGCAAATTGCATAAATAATAAAAAAAAACTAAAAAGTCGGTGATTGCCCCATAGTGGGGATAGGTACTGTGTATGTAAATTCTCACAAGACTACTCCGACTGGTCAATTACTTCACATCCGAAGTATTTTGGTTTTTCTTAATTATCTACTTTTACCCCATGCTTTCGGACAATACATAGACTGACATTATTTGCGGTCTCTGTGCTTGCACTACTCTGTACATTCTTTTCCGATTGGGTCTTGATATTTTACATTTTTAGTGTTTCTCACTTGAAACTAGAAAAGTATAAATGATCAGTTTGGCTAATGTAAATGAGTAATAATGCAACCTATTAGGCAGCCTCAAACAAAAAATTACCTTACAAAAATATAAGTATTATTATTATTAACCTCAAAATACAACATTCGAGCAGCGTTTATGCGACAAACTCTCTTTGTTTTACCACTTAGGTAACATTTATTTCTTTTCCTATCCATATTTACATTTATAGACACTTAAACGCGTATAAAACAATAAATTAACGATTTTCGCTACAGACACATCGACTGTTGTTACCTTACGTCACACGTCGAAGCGCCTGGTAATTTCTTACGGCAAACTTTTATCTGGCAATATACGATATTATTATTAGGTGTTTTTAATTAAAACGAATTATGTTAATAAATAATATTTTGTATCGAAAATAAAGATAGCAGGTACCTTCGGAATCACAATACAAACATTTTTACGTAAAAGAATTTTTCCTAAATTAAAATTCACAGAGTTTTGGAAGAACAATAATTTTATATATCATTTCTTAACATTTTTTTATTTGTTGGTATATTCATTTATTTTAAAATTTTAAAATGACGGTGACCTTGTGAAGGACCCGAACAAACCTACAAAAATGTTTTAAAGCTTAGAATTACTTCAGGTCAAAGTTCTAGTCAAGAGAAATACATTAATTTTCGCCAGTTCTCTTCGTATTCGGCCTTAATTTGTTTTAAACTACATTTTTGTTGGTCATAGTTTTGAGTTCTCGGCGATTTTTACAATGGAAAATATTGTTGAACAAAGAGTGTGCCTTAAATTTTGTGTTTCGAATGATATTTCATGTGGTGAATCACTAAAAATGTTGCGAAATACCTACGGCGAATCGTGTATATCGAAAACAAGGGCTTATGAATGGTATAAGGCTTTTAAAGAAGGCCGAGAAGTAGTAGTAGACTTGCCTCGTTCTGGTAGGTTCTGGTGGACCTTCAACCGCTACGATCAAAGAAAACATCGACAAAATCAAGAAGCTAGTGCTCGAAAATCGACGTATGAGTCTGAGAGAGTTGGCTAGTGAGGTGAACATATCTTTTAAGTCCGTCCACAACATTCTCATTGACATTTTAGGCGTGAAACGCGTCACCGCTCGACTAGTTCCAAAAGAGCTCAATTTTGTTCAAAGAGTGCAGCGAAAGCATGTCGCTGAAGATATGGTATTCCCGAGCTTCTACGGATCCGACCTTTATGAAACGTATAATAACTGGCGACGAGACATGGGTTTATGAGTACGACATGCAAACAAGCCAACAGTCTTCAGAATGGCGTCTCGAAAACGAGCCGAAACCCAAAAAACCGCGACAAAGTCGCTCCAAAATCAAGGTGATGCTGACAGTTTTTTTTTGACTACCGTGGTGTGGTTCACTCCGAATTCCTTCCAAAGGGAGAACCAGTGAATAAAGAATATTATTTAGGCGTCAAGAAGCGTTTGCGTGAGAGTATCCGCCGAAAACGTCCAGATTTGTGGCAACACAACTCATGGATGCTGCACCATGATAATGCATGGTGCATTTTTTTACACACACAGCCATTATAGTGAAAGAGTTTTTAGCGAAAAATTCAACAAAAGTTCTCGACCAAGCACCGTATTCACCTGATATGGCACCGTCTGACTTTTTTTTATTTCCCGAGTTAAAATTACCACTTCGAGGAAAACGTTTTGAGTCGATAGAAGCCATAACAAAAAATTCGCTGAATGAGCTAAAGGCCATACCGCAAATAGCCTATGAAAAATGTATGGAAGACTGGGTGAAGCGTTGGAGATGTTGTATTGCAAGCGATGGGGCCTACTTTGAAGGCGATAAAATAAATTTAGATGAATAATTTGTATTTTTTGTTTTATTGACAAATTCTCGATATTTAGTACACAGAAGGTATGTCGAAGGTAGAAGTTCGACAAGACAAGCGTACAGAAAATAATTAATTGAAGGAGTACGAATATACGGGAGTACATTTTCAAAGTTCAAATCGGTAATCATTATCATTTCGAAATATGAGAAAATTTCTATGTAATAATAATATAATGCCGCGTACAGACTTACACAATGCAACACAAAATGAAAGAATTTGCCGTCCACATTAGAGCAATGTGTCGTGCAATGTAACACACTTAGTAACAAATTTTCATAGCCTGGACGCCTCGCGCGCACGAACTGTGCATTTCATGCGCACGCTACGAGCATTTCAAATCGCGCGCGGAGCGATCTGTATTGCTGCGTACAGACTGATAAAATGTAACATGCAATGAAATGTGAAAGAAGTATTTCAGCAGGGTGGACGCAGTCGCATGCACGAACTGAAAATGTACGCGCTGGCGCTCTGAGCACACTGCGCGCTCCTTTGTGTTCGTTCGAAAAACCGACAAATCACAGATCGCTCCGCACGCGCCTTGAAATGTTCATAGCGTGCGCACGAAATGCACAGTTCGTGCGCGTGAGGCGTGCTCTAATGTTGACGGTAAATTCTTTAATTTCGTGTTACATTGTGTAAGTCTGTGGCGGCGCTGTCTTTGCTCCGCAAGCGAAACACACCGGAGCCTAAATCACGCTATCAAAATTCCGAATCATAAACAGTATATATAGAATATCTCCGAACTATCACACGGAGTGTTGGCCGCTCCCCGGGCAGAACACCTTACCCGGCGGGAGATCTCCCCTTTTCCTTCTACGGCCACAAGTCTGTACGCGTCATAAAGATGAATGATGAATGATCTGTGGGTAGATTTTTTTAGGGCGGTTTAGGCGGCGGGCGGGCAAAAAAACCCATACGTAATATTATTTTTGTTTAAGTTTGTGGTTAGAAATTAAGCGATAATTAAAGCGTATTTAGGTAAACTGTACTTGAAGTAAAATGTCGGGAGAACAAAGAAAAGTGAATTCCGGTTATCCACCCTGTCTAGGGTGGATAGAAGAACATGCGTTTGCGAGCACCTACCCTAGGGTGGATTTTTGGATAAACGGAATAACCCTTATGTATTGAAAATTAAACTTCGTTTTAAATATTATTAAATCCTATACCTTTAAACGAGAAATTCTTGTATATATATATATATATATATATATATATATATATATATATATATATATATATACAATCGGAATCTCGGAAACTGCTCCAACGATTTTCATAAAATTTAGTGTCCAGAGAGTTTGGGGGGCAATAAATCGATTTAGCTAGGATTTATTTTTAGAAAATGTCTTTTTGTCCGTGTTTTCAGGCAATGAAAAACTGCTACAATATAAGAAGGTAAATTTTGACACTGTGTTAATGATCGTTATAGCTTAAGTGGATATCGAGTGGTCGCGAAAAAGTAATGCCTTGGTTCGCGTCCTGTCTTCGGTCCGACATTTTTTCCTTTTTTTCAAGTTCCCTTCATTTGTGAGAAAATCTATTATTTCGAGCCCTTTTTATTAGTATTTTTTAAAAATACGAAAATTTTAATTAAACTGATTGCACTCATGATTTTTTATTCACATAACCGGTTCAGTTTTTTCTATGATGTCAATAAGATCAAAAAATATTATTCATGTTTCATCAGTATGTAATTTGTATCTAAATGTAATTTATGTCATCTAGGTACTAGTTTATAAATTCTGCAATGTTTCCAGGAATTTACCAACATTAATTTCATTATTGAGTCGCCATAATTTGATATCCTAGACAAATACCTCAATGTACATTTAAAAATCGTTTTCTAAATTTCCTTGCTACAATAGATGTGTCAGCAAAAAACTGGGCATTTTTTTGCAATTTTGTATTTAACTTTATTTTAAATTATTCAATAAGTAAAATGCGAAAATTCCCCCGCCGGGCAAGGTGTTCTGCCCGGGGAGCGGCCAACACTCCGAGTGATAGTTCGGAGAAGTTCTATATATATACTGTTAATGATTCGGAATGTTGATAGTGTGATTTAGGCTTCGGTGTGTTTCGTTTGCGGCGCGACGATAGCGCCGCTGCATCACCCCCCCCCCCCCCCTGCTCGGATCAGATTTCGATAGTGCAGTCTAGTTGTCGATGAATGTGCAAGTGCCAGTGGATTGCCTTGTAGTCTGCGGTGAGTCGAGAAGAAGGCAAGTAATCTGCGAGAGTGCCGTGAAGCAGAGTCGAGCAGTAAGGCTCAGAGCCGTGCCGAACACTGTATGGCGCAGAGAGTAGCTTGAAGGAACAGGAAGCATTATTATTCTAGTGCTGCGATGAACCTTGTGAAGCTAGCTGGCTTGCAGGATATGAAGACTGCAGACGATATCTGCTCGGGAGCGAATGGGTGGGGTATTCTATGACGATGATGAAGCTTGAAGTTTCCGAAGGTTGTTGGTTGCGTGTTCAGATCACGTCGGCGTCACCAATTTGGCGGTGGAAGGAAAAGGGGAGATCTCCCGCCGGGAAAGGTGTTTTCCCGGGGAGCGGCCAACACTCCGTGCAATAGTTCGGAGAAGTTCTATATATATATACTGTTTATGATTCGGAAAGTTGATAGCGTGATTTAGGCTTCGGTGTGTCGCTTGCGGCGCGACGACAGCGCCGCTATAGATCTAAAGAACGCAACTGCATAGATTCATGACATGTTTTCGTACGCTGCATACCATATTCATTTTTATTTAAAAATAACAATCACATATGTTTGAAATATATATATATATAATGATTTTGAATAAGCAGTAATAACAGTCGTTACATACAACACAAAACAAAATGGCGCCAACAAGAAATAGAAAACAGCTTAACATAAAAGCGATTTTTAAAATTCACAGAATAAAAATGTTATTACAGTACAAGTCAATGCCGAAGAATCCAGAACATTGAGATATTAAGGCTCTTTCTATTGCAACTGCAGGATTAATTTGACACTCGAATAAAATCAAGTTCTCTAACAATGGGTGTTGTGGTACAGACACTGCCACAAATGTACCATCTGAGCTCATGGAAAGAACTGGCAAATTTCCTTGAGAGCGTTCAGCCACATTAGTTTTTTCAGAATTCTTCTCTACACTAAAGCCAGTTTGAGTATTAGAATTTGGTAAATATTGGATCGGGCCCATGTTATGCAATACTAACACATCGTATGAAAAAAAGGAGTGGGGTATATCAAGCTGTAAGTACGAAGAGTTAAAATCTTTTTTGGCTTCTGCAATTGGTTGCTTTGTTACGTTGGTTAAAGTAAAAGATTTATCAATTTCAGAGGTTTCATGCATTGTTAGCTTATTGTTATTATTGCTTATATTGGTTTTAGGTGAATCATTGTAACTATTAGTACTATAATTGACAATAGATCTAAAATTAGTATCGGCATGATTGGCTTCGGTATTAGTCTTATTCAAAACAATATTTGAATTTAAAGTATTCTTCAAACCAACAACTCCTTTTAATAAACCTGACTCATTCGTATCGTATCTCTCAAGATTATATGGCTTATTTCTTAGGACACTAGTCAAGTGTTTGTCGAGCGTTAAATTACGATTTGCGTAATCATCAGCATACCATAGCGTTCTATTTAAGAAAGAATATGCTTCACTCAGAATATTCACTAAAGAAAGCATTATACCAAATTCAGTTTCATCCTCTTGATAAGTTTTTTTCAAAACATTAACATACTTCTCATGATCAATACCGTCATTGTGTTGTTTTAAAATTGCTGATATTCTTCGATCTTGATATTTATGCATGTTAAACATATTATTGTACGAGGTCAAGTCCATAGCAATACCACCATTTTGCCACACTGCGAATATTCTCACGTAAAAAATGAGATAGTATAGAGAAAATGCTCTCCATTTATAACGAAGAGGAGTCATTGTCATATATTTGCTTAATGACATTATAGTAACGTTTACATTTGGATATTTCTTTTGAATATTCTGTATTTCTCTTTTATTATCATGGTCGAACACAGAATTAAATATTTTATTAGAAGGTTGTATAAATTTATTAAACAATCTTGTATGTCTTGGAACATGCATGAAATTTTGTGTAGAGTCATCCATAAGAAAGATAACATTAATATAGAGTGAGGGATATTGCATTGCTACGTTTGAAATATAGTCTGAATAAACCATAAAGGACATATGACTTCCACGTGGAACAATGTGGTGGTAGTACAATAAGTTAGGTTGATACGAAACTTTGCACTGGGTAATAAATAGTGGTTGCCTTCGAGCATTCTTGCTCATCGCATAAAAGGCAAGAAATGATATTCCAATTAGAATAAAAGCTATCCAACACGCAGAAACGAATTCTGTAAAAAAGATACCTTATGGTTAAAAAATTACCCTGTCGTCGCATACGTTTTTAAAGTTGTGGTAAAAATAATAACATTAAATGTGTTTTTTTGTCTTTTGTCCCCTTTTAAAATATTATGACGTAAGTACTTATGAATGCTGCGGTGGTAGGTCAGGGGATTAGCGCTCGCTGTAAATATCCCAGTACGAGAGCAACCCAGGTTCGATCCCTGCTGGTACTAATGAATTTTTTGGATACAATTTTAAGTGCTGATTTACCACGTGCTTGGCGGTGAAAGAAAACATCGTGAGGAAACCTGCATGTCTGTGAAATAAGGGAAAAAATTTAAAGACATGTGAAGTCTTCACTTCACATTAGTCACTTTACACTTCCTTGCACTAAAACTCACTCAGAAGTAAGAGGAGGCCTGTGCTGCTGGGTGGAACATATTAGGTTCACCTATGAAATTAATTAAATTAAATTATTTTAAAATTAATAAATTAAATTAAATTAACCTATGAAATTGCCGTTTTTTATGAAATAAGTTAACGTAATTTTTTGAAATATTTTTTATTTCTATTAATCAAAATAATCACTCATGCATCGATGCATCTTTGCCAATGTAGTGGCAGTTTATTGATGCCCTTTTTGTAGAAATCAAATGAAAGAGATGCAACATATTCTTCAAAGACATTTTGTACTGCCTCTCGGGCTACTGAATTTTTTTTCCCGTCAAAAAGTTATTCTGATTCTACAAAAAATAGAAATATGTAGGCGTAAAGTCTGGTGAGTACGGCGGATGGCTGAGAGCTCCCAACCCCAGCTCTTGTAACTTGCAGACCGTCTGTTATGCAGTATGAGGTCGCGCGTTGTCGTACACAAGCAGCGGGGACGGGCGATTGACCAAAGCTGGTTGAAGACGTGCACTTTTCTCCATCATTGTGTTTAGTTTTTCACAGTACACATCTGTAGTAATGCTCATCCTGTTTGGTAAGAAGCTGTGATGAATAACACCGGTGCTAGACAATTAAACAGTGACCGTCATTTTTCTAGGGGTAAGTTTAGGGCTATAAATTTATTTTGATTTACTTTACTTATGAACTGCACCAAAATATTGAAAGTGTTTTTTTCTATTTTTTTATAGGATGGGTTGACAAACGAGCACACAGTCCACCTGATGGTAAGTGGTTCTGTGGTCCATAGACATCTACATCTATCCTCGATTACGAATCAAAATGCAGATGCGTTGTCACCCGTGAGGACTAAGATGGAATGCCTCGTTTCCAGTAAAATGGGTCTCCGGTTCTCTACACTCACCATACGAAACACAGCAGCATTAAGCTACTATTTGACGCTGGTATTCTGTGAGAGCGTGGTCCTTCCCCGGTCGAGGCGACCCATTCGTGCTACAACTATATTACTAATATAATTGCAGCATGGCTATACCACGTATTATACAAACTCTTTAAAAACATTTGAATGAAATGTTAAATACTGGCCTGGTCTGCGCAACGACAAACGGTGCACCCACGATTGCTTCGATGTACAATTAACATTGCATTCTGATGTTACTTCAGTAGGAGTAGTTTGTTTGAGATGGGATTTGCTATCTCCATCTCCACTGTTCATCTTTAGAAGTGGGAACTGTTCATCGTTCTTTGTCTCAATATGCTCGCTCATTGAATACTGAAGATAATATGAAAAAATAAGAATGTTACAACCTAAATTTTATATTATGCACTGTCACAAGTGATAATTTAATTAAAACTACGCCTATCTTAATATATATATATATATATATATATATATATATATATATATATATATATATATATATAAACTATGTGTCACGTTGTTTGTCCACGATGGACTCCTTTACTACTTAACCGATTTTAATCAAATTTGTACACCATGTGCATTTTGGTCCAACTTGAGAGATAGGATAGTTTTTTTTGTCCATGAGTGACCCACAATTTTTTGCGAATTCAAAGATTTTTAATAGGACATGGCAAAGGGTCGTTGAAAAGGGCAGAACGACGTCTGCCAGGCAAGCTAGTAAATATATATAATACTTGTTATATAATAAATATTAAATTTTTATATATCTCGTGGCAGCGATATTAGTGTAATTCCCTTGAGAACTCCCGCTGGTCCTCTAAAATTATTTGATTATAAAGTCTAGCATTTTAAGTGCTACATCTCATCTGGTGGAAAGACGTAGAAGTGACTAAGGGGAACGTCTGGAAGATCTTGTGGGCCTTCGTACACGGAGGGAGGTACTATATTGCCGTTTTGTATACTAGATGTAAAATAAACAGACCAGCAATTCGATTTTGTAATCCTGGTAGGAATCGTGGTTGGCTTTGTTTTGAAGTTTGACTTTTGGTTTAGTTGTATCTTGCAAATGTACGAGTCGATAATCGATATCGATAACCAAAAGTATCGATTAAAGACCGATGTATTTTTATATTCATTCGTTGTTACGTTTAAGTTACAATCTTTTTTTTTTCTTAGGATAGGGTGACAAACGGCACACAGTCAACCTGATGGTAAGTGGTTGCTGTGGCCCATATACATCTACATCTATCCTCGATTACGAATCAAAATGCAGATGCGTTGTCACCCGTGAGGACTAAGATGGAACGCCTCGTTTCCAGTAAAAAGGGTCTCCGGTTCTCTACACTCACCATACGAAATACAAGCAGCATTAAGCTACTATTTCACCCTGGTATTCTGTGAGAGCGTGGTCCTTCCCCGGTCGAGCCGACCCATTCGTGCTACAACTATACTACTAATATAACTGCAGCATGGCTCTACCACGTTACATATAACTGCAGCATGGCTCTACCACGTTACAATCTATTAAGTTACATTCATACTGTTGAATAGAATCAATTAATATTAACCGTGTAGTGGCGGCATAAGAATATCCATTACTCCGTATCGTCCGAGGTTATCGTAAGAGGCGACGGAGGGAATATGAAACAGAAGAGGGGCAGCAGCATCTTCCTCAAAACAATTCAAAATAATAAAAAGCTGCGGTTGCCAACCCTCTTACTGGCAGCTATGGCAAAATTGAAATAGATAGATTCTTAATAAATAAAAATTGATTTATGATAAGCAAACTTCGCGTTGAGTATTTGATGCGACGTATTCACGATTTATATATATTTTATTGCACTCCAATACCAAACAACAGAAAATATTACATATATGCATATTACAGTAATTTAACATTATATTAATTTAACGTACCTTCTGTTATTTATTATTTTATACAATTTCTTAATTTTGGCACAATGACAAATCATAAAATGACAAGTAGTCATTGTTAATTAAAATAAAATTTTGGTTCTAAATATAAATTCAAATGATTAATGAGGTTTACTTTTTCTTACTTTCAATAAAAGGTTTTATATTAAATGAAAATCGATATATAAATAAATATTATACAGAATCAAAAAAATGGATTAATTGCGTGTGGGAAAAAGTCGTATACTGTATACTGTACTGTCGTATACTGTGCCTTAACACGATTCTCAATTTTTTAGATTTGCTTAAAGAAAAAGAAAACGTGGCAAACTCTAAGAAGCTTACACATTTTTTAAAAAAATAAAAACACATATCCAATTCAAAAAAAAATTAAGTACATCATCATCATTACAACCCATCACAAGGCATAGCCCTTTCTCAAGGAATAGAGCAAATCACAGTCCTAAACCACCTGCATTTTTAAAAAGGTCCTTACTCCATCTAGTGAGGCTACACTTCCCAACACTTCGCTTACCGATATAACACTGCCACTCGGAAAACCTCAATTCAAGCTATATTTCGACACATTGCTTTGTTTGCTTACTGATGCGCTGCCTATGTTGGTTATTCCGTTCTACTTTACACCCGTTCTAATGTCTATTTATTTACTTTGATTTATCACATCAGCTTTTGAAGTCTAACTGGGATTCTTGAAAGGTTTACTCATTATACTCACTACGCTGGGCCAACGGGTTAGTAAATGAAGAGCCCAAATATTAGCACTGATAATGCTCGTCATAACTAATTATCGAAAGGATTAATTTTTCCGTCAGCAGTCGGATACTAAAATTTGTCAAAATGATGCACCGCATGCATTTAAAATTAGCGTTTGAAGGAGTGAAATAGTCATAAGACAAAGCTAGTTATCAGGTATTATTACGGTCTTAGAGTCAATACCTACATACGTATGCATAGAGAAATCCTACAATTCTACAAAAATTGTGTTTATATACTGGTCTCGCTTTTTCTAATCTAATTTTCAAACTAGGCAAAAAGAGACAAATCTATTAAAAATGTTGCTTACGTAGTGATTACAACGTTTATTGTGTTTTTTGTTTGCGTTTAAAGTTATTGTATAATTAATAAGTAATACAATAAATTTAAACATATATATATATATATATATATATATATATATATATATATATATATATATATTTGCATAGTTAACATGTAGTTAGATACTTTATTTTTATTTCACAAAAGCATTTTATTGTAATAATATAAATGTCTATGATTTTTTGTGGTACAAATTTGTTGAAGTAAAACTTCTTTACGCACGCTTGAGGAGTAAGCTGGCGAACGCGTGACGAAAGCGTTACGAAAAGTGTGATAGGTCCCGGAGAACGGGAGTTAAGTGGAGGATACAAACAAGAGAGAGCAGTGCGCGCGCACATTTTCTCTCTTTCTCTCACAGCAATTAATTTTTCGTAATTTTATTTCGTTTTCATCAATTTTATGAATTAATATTTTATTCAATACATTAAATATTTGTAGAAAAATAATATATGTATAAACAAACATATTATATATATATAATATGTTATTGTATGTGTATTATGTAATATATATATATATATATATATATATATATATATATATATATATATATACAGAATAAAAAAAATACAGATGGAGCTAAAGAAGTGTTACTTTAGTTGTGTGGTCATAATTATTTAGTAACGATCAAAATACAACTTTTTTTTAATTTTAATACAAAATAAAAGTTTTATATAAAAGTTAATGTTATTATCATATTTTTCTAAGAATTATTTTCACTAGCTGGTCCCGGCGCGTTGCTGCTGCAGAAGAAATTATTGTGGAAATAGGTTTTTTTAAATTTTGAAGAGTTATATTGTTTAATTAGAAATGATAATATACATATAAGACTTTCAAAGTTTGTTATTTAAGTGAGTTTTGGTGAGTTAACCGTCAAATGCCCTTTGTATGCCGATAATCATTCAACATTTGAGTTGCTAGCGGCCGAGTTGCATATGATAGTTACAGTCACAGTAAACAGTCATTAAAATAAAGGGGAATGAAAGTGAATTCAAGTAAGACAAAATCACAAAGATTAAATAAAGGACGCTGTAAAATAAGACTAATTTTATCGGGTCCATAACTTTAAAAAAAAGTTGTGTTTTGCTTGCGTATTTAGATTTTAAATTTAACTGTTGGAGACGCCAGCAACTTAAGGTATCTTCGATAAAGATTTAGTGGACTGTAATTTTGGTGCATACGGCAAAGGGGAAAATAAATAGGTGGGATAGCACGCACTGACCTGATGAGGGCTGCCTTGCCTTCCTCCTGGAGTGTCTGCTATACAGCAAGCTCGCCACGTGGTTCGGCGCACACGCACTCTCGGAACAGTCTCGTGAAGTCCCACACTCTCCACCTTTGCCCTTACGGGGGCGTCTCACACTTTTATGAGTTACAAAGACACAATGTCTGATGCGGTGAATATTAAACATAAACAGGAGAACTCAATGTTCATCCTGCGCGGTTTGCGGTTAATATATATAAAACGCGACGGGTGGCCGTGCGCTGCGGATGGCGTTATATCACTTAGTATAATGACGCGCGCCGAGATCCTCTTTTTACCTCGGCGGCAGCGCGTGCGGTAGGAAAGGGAAGGAAGGAAGGAAACAAAAAATATGCACTAGTCATGTTGATAAAGTAGATATAACTTAGGACGAACTCAATGCGATATGCAATGTAATGTTGATAAAGTAGATTGTTAACTGGCGTTACCATTTCCTCCCGCCCTTAAAGGGTCACCTTTAAAAGACAACCGTAATATAAAAAGTAAAAGGAAAACAAATAAATAAGCGGTATATAAAGTGAGAGGATGCGCTCAATGCGCATGTCTCATCTACTAACCTTACTTGGTAAGCGAGAAAATGTATACATAAATATAATATTGCGGTTTAATACTTTTTTAATATATATATAAATATAAACTTAATTCCTAATTTAGATAAATAATTATAATCAAAATAATCGTGATTTATTGTCTTGGGAGAGGGCTAATACGAGCAACAGGACGGAGATATGTTCCCTTAGTAGTTCTCACGGTCACTACTCGAACTACGCCATCCTTCGAAGGATGAACAGACTCGACAATCGCTAATGGCCAAGCAAGGGGCGGTTCATTATCATTTATCACAATTACAACCATGCCTGGTACGATAGCCGTAGACGGGGTGTTCCACTGCTGACGAACTTGTAATCCGTGAAGGTATTCCGTCCTCCACCGGTCCCAAAACGACTGAACTAATTTATCCAGTAAAGAATGCCTGTGTAACAGACTGGTAGAATCAGATTTGACTTTGGGTGCGGGTAATGACAATAACAATTCAGGCCCAGCGTGTAAATTTTTAATATGATAATAGTCAATGATCATGTTCACTACATGATCACTGCGCGGGAGTATAATTGGATGTTTTTGTGTGTAATCTAATGCGGAGTTCGAAAGACGACCACCAATGCGGATTAAACCATTCTCAATAAAAGGCCTTAAACGATTGAAAGCGGGCGAGCAAGGTTTGTTACCTTCAATATTTAAATATTCCACTGCAAAATGCTGTTTTTGCAGGGCGCGGAGGATTATAACCTCAGAGAAACTGAGATCATCAGCAGTCACTACAGTAGTGTTGCGGCGGGGCAATAATTTAGCAAACTTACACACGTACGCAATTATACGTAGAAGTTTACTCCAAGAAGAGATGCGGAATGCGAGCTCATAAATCGCAGAATTACAGACGGATGTGCACACAGTGTGCGACAAAATCTTCTTCTCAGGCATATTTGCAATAACCTCATTGTCTAAAGTACGAAGAGGCCATTGAGATGGATCTAACGAAGTCCACTGAGGCCCATGGAGCCACAGGGGGTTTGAAACTAATTTATTTGGCGTAACGCCACGTGAAAGTATGTCAGCGGGATTCTCAGTACCTGCGACATGATAAAAGTTATCAGCGCGAATATTGTCGGTAATCTGAACAACGCGGCTTGCAACAAAGGTCTGCCACTTGTGTGGCGAACTCTTTATCCAGTACAGAGCTACTTTTGAATCTACAAAGGCATAGACTGATATTGCAAGGTCAAGAGAATAATTGTCGAGTACTCTGCGAAGCAATTTTGAGAGTAAAACCGCTCCACAAAGCTCAAGGCGTGCAATAGATAGTGGTTTCGTCGGTGCGACTTTAGTCTTTGCACAAATCAACTGGACGGTGTTACCATTGACGCTCTTTACATCTATGTAGACTACGGCACCGTATGCGTGCTCGCTGGCGTCGGAAAACCCCAGGAGTGACGCAGTACAGTTTTTGGATACACCAACATGTCGCGGGATACGTAAATCATTAAGAGCTGGTAATTCAGCACAGAATTGCCTCCACATCTTAATAATTGGCGGTGGTGGTATGTCGTCCCAATCTAAATTAAGTTGCCAAAGCTGCTTTATTAACAATTTGGCGTACGCGACTGTGGGAGCAACGAAACCCATTATGTCCCACAGGCGAGCGACAGTAGATAAGATGGCGCGCTTAGTGCACGTCACATCAGCGGGAACAGATATCTTAAAATAAAAGGCGTCACTATCGGTAGACCAATGCAAGCCTAGTATTTTATGTGGCATTGATTTATCGAACTCTACTTCTCCTGTAATTTTATGAGAAGTAGGGAGGTCATCTAAAACAAATCGACGGTTGCTATGCCATTTTATCAGGTCCCATTGGGCACCCTTGAATAAGTCTATCAGCTGCCGAGAGGTCTCACTGGCCTCGGATTCACTGGGCATAGAGAACGCGATGTCGTCCATATATAGCGAAGTAAATGCGATACGACTCGCAAGCGGATACTTTGCGCCGTCGTCATCAATGAGCTGTCTTACCGTGCGCAATGCATGGTATGGACTCGAAGTTAAACCGAAGCACACGCGATTGAAGTGGTATAACACAAGTGGGTCTTGTGGACGGAAGCGGTATAGGAAGCATTGGTAACGACGATCAGAATCGCGAACAACTATTTGCAGAAATTGTTGGCGACAGTCGGCTGTCATAGCGATTGGATGTAAGCGGAAAGTTAAAATTATATTGAACAAGTCGCCTTGCAAATTTGGTCCTGAATGAAGAATATCATTTAATGATCGCTCAGAGCTAGTCTTACTGCTAGCGTCCAGGACGATGCGCAGACGCGTTGACTTCTTATCTTCGCGTAAGACTCCATGATGCGGTATGACATATATTGGAGCGGGTTCATGAGAGTCATACGGCGGTGCGGGGGATATATAATTTTTAGCTAAGTATTCCTTTATGACGTCATCATATGCTAACCTTAATGTAGGCGAGGCTTGAAGTTTCCTCTCCAAGCACATGAATCGTCGTCGAGAGGTTTCATAAGAATCTCCAAGAGAGTAAACGTCATCTTTAAATGGCAGGCCAACAATATATCTACCAGTAAAAGGATCGCGGGATGTCGTAGATTTATAAAACTCTTCACATTCAATGTCTGAAGGACACTGAATGGGCGGTGCGGAGGGTGGCTGTTCAAGCTCCCAAAATCGTTGCACTAATTTGTCAACGATAGGAGACTCTAGAACTGAGCAGCACGTTAAAGAATGATTTACCTGAAGTGTCGGCACTGAGCCCATAATAACGTAACCAAATACCGTACTCAAAGCTGAGGGCCCGGACAAGTCGTTAGACGAATAAATTACGTCTGGACATAGTAAGTGCGGGAAAAGGGATGCGCCTATCAATACATCAATTTTATTAGGCATGCTATAACATTCATCAGCGAGTCTTATGCCATGGAAGTGTGATAAGACAGATGTGTCTACCACAGCAGTGGGCAAAAGGTCGGTGATTTGATCAACAACTAGCGTTGAAATATTGAAGTTAATATTCGAGTCGAACCGTGAGAAAATTTTAATATCAATCGATTTCGATTTTACAATTTTTTCAACTCCACCGAATCCCTTTACTACAGTACATTCGGTATCGTGTTGTTGAACGCCTAAACGATGACAGCACTCTTTAGTCATAAAATGGCTTTGAGCCGCGGAGTCTAATAATATACGAATAATTTGTTTCTCTCCCTTAGCATCGTAAGCAAATACTTGAGCGGTTGATAATAAAACAGTTCTCTGCGAACGACTTGCGCGCGCGGGAGGCGGTGAACGTTGAGAAACATTCTTGAACGAAGTACACAGCGCAACGTCTGAACGCGCACCTGCGGTGAGGGGTGGCGAGTGTGCGGGCGCGGGGGTTGTAGACTTCAGTGTAACTGGCTGAAGCGGTGGAGAACGTGCCAGCGCAGGGGAAGCATTATCGCTTCTGCGGTGGAAGTGCAACAATGTGTGATGTTTAAATTTACAAACTCGACAACTATAATTTGAAGAGCAACTAGACACTCGATGACTTAAACTGAGACAATTCACACATGCATTGTTACTCTTTACGCATTTAAATCGTTCCTGCGGCGTCATTTTATTAAAGTCTGCACACTTAAATAGGTGTTGATGCACAATATTATCGCACAGACACTTTGAGCAACTAGTCGTCGTGCTTACGTACGCCTGATACTTCGGCGACGAAGTATTATTACAGCGACGATTATTACCGTTACCTCGTCGATTGTTTGGTGCGCTATTAGAATTTGTACTAGAATCGGTGCGTTGCAAAACTTTGGAGCGGGTCTTAATAAAATTTACTAAATCATCAAAGGTAGGTACCATCGAGTTATGACTATATTCGAAAGAGCGAATGGTATCCGGGTCCAGCTTCTTAAGCGCGATATGAAGAACAATTAAGTCCGCGAGATTATCTAACTTTAAGTTTTGTAAAGCGCGCACTGCACTTATAAAGTTATCAGTAAATAAATCAAAATTATTTGCGGTGGCCGATTGCAATGGCTTAAATTCGAACATCTGATTAATATATGTAGATGCTAGCATACGCCGGTCTTCATATTTGTCGACGAGTGCTTGCAATAAAATTTTATAATTTTCAGCGCAAGGAGTTATACCTGAGCATACAGATAGGGCTTTGCCCGTTAGTTTACCTAGCAAATAGTATAACTTTTCAGCGTCGGTAAGCGATGTGTTGTCATGGACGGTTGATTTAAAGCTAGCATAAAATAAAGGCCATGAGCGAATGTCACCCGAAAATGGCATAAGTTCGATAGGCGGAAGTGTGAATCTGGCTTTAGATGGTGTACTAGTACTTTGTAAATTAGATTGCGAATATTGTAAATAAAGCCTATTTATTCTACCGCAAAGAGACTCAAACGCAATGATGCTGTTATAATCAGGTTTAGCAATAGGGTTTATTTTTAATAAATGTGAATTATAATTATCTAAGACCTGTTTAAACTCAATACGTAAAGCATTAATATTAGAACTTCCATCAAGAAAACGCTCCATCGTTGAAGTGTTTGTGAGGATGTGCGAGGACATATCATATATTTTTTGCACTATTTCAAATAAAGCATCTCGTTTAGCTAACAATAAAACCAACTCAGCATCAGGTGTGCCCTCATTATCCGAGGAATCGCTATTATTCGATGCTATTTGTTTTTTAGGCGGCATTACAACTTAAGTTATGCGGCAAAAATAATATAATTATAAGCGGGTAGTCTGTAAGCGACCTCGCTACGCGGTTGAATTATTAAATATTAGTTTTGTTAACGATGAACTTTAATTGTCAACTTTTATAATAATTATGAAGTTATTTATAACGAATATAATGCTTAAATATATGTGCAAATAATAAATGTAATTTAACAGTATAATCTATAGATGTAGTTAAAAGTTGATGACGTGATGTGAACATACAACAAATAATTTATATAGATAATTATATGCTTATTCATTCTATGAATATAGTTTTAAAATTACTATGAATGTCACCTATTAGGACCTATTCTAGTGTTCTAATAAGGGCGGGGTTAATCCGAAGTCGGATTAAAATATAAATAATTAATTATATAAACGCTTATTACGATAACGATCTAATAAGGGCGGAAAGTCAAGGTCAATCCAGCGAGAAGTGACCATTAAAAATGGAGACGCCAGCAACTTAAGGTATCTTCGATAAAGATTTAGTGGACTGTAATTTTGGTGCATACGGCAAAGGGGAAAATAAATAGGTGGGATAGCACGCACTGACCTGATGAGGGCTGCCTTGCCTTCCTCCTGGAGTGTCTGCTATACAGCAAGCTCGCCACGTGGTTCGGCGCACACGCACTCTCGGAACAGTCTCGTGAAGTCCCACACTCTCCACCTTTGCCCTTACGGGGGCGTCTCACACTTTTATGAGTTACAAAGACACAATGTCTGATGCGGTGAATATTAAACATAAACAGGAGAACTCAATGTTCATCCTGCGCGGTTTGCGGTTAATATATATAAGACGCGACGGGTGGCCGTGCGCTGCGGATGGCGTAATCACTTAGTATAATGACGCGCGCCGAGATCCTCTTTTTACCTCGGCGGCAGCGCGTGCGGTAGGAAAGGGAAGGAAGGAAGGAAACAAAAAATATGCACTGGTCATGTTGATAAAGTAGATATAACTTAGGACGAACTCAATGCGATATGCAATGTAATGTTGATAAAGTAGATTGTTAACTGGCGTTACCAACTGTAATAGATTTATAACCTTGTAGTAATATTTTAAATATGCTTTCCCCTTAAGTTTATACTACTAGAAACTTTTTTTATAGGATAGGGTGACAAACGAGCACACAGTCCATCTGATGGTAAGTGGTTGCTGTGGCCCATAGACATTTACACCTATCCTTGATTTCAAATGAAAATGCAGATGCATTGTCAACCGTGAGGACTAAGATGGAATGTTTCGTTTCCAGTAAAAAGGTTCTCCAGTTCTCTACACTCACCAAACGAAACACAGCAGTGAGAGCGTGGTCCTTCCCTGGTCGACCCGACCCATTCGTGCTACAACTATACTACTAGGTATTATGAATATATATATATATATATATATATATATATATATATATATATAGTATATATACTATACTACTATTTATGGAGCAGAAAGGGGAAAAGGCTGGCATTAGAGGCATCAAATCTACGTACCCAGGTATGAAATATATAAGACTGCAATTTTCGTAGTTTTCATAACGATTTATCTTTGATCACAAGGGTAAGTATGAATTTTGGCTATTTGTATAATAATTCAATGACATCATTAAATAAATTGGTAAAGATAATCATAGAAAATCGAAAATGATTGAGAAAGGTGTAGTCCCGCTCGTAAACCTATTCCACCGTGCGATTTCATTGCTTACTGATCTTGTGCGTCACCTGTTGTAAGGCCTAAGGCAAATGCTCCCAGCATTTGCCTTAATCGTCACGCTTGATAGGCGAAATGACGTTTACAACATCAGACGTATTGCACCTTTGACGCTGTTACCTTCTGGCTTCTGGCGTAACCGTGACCTTGCTTTTAGCGTAAACGAGATAGTTATACTAAATATAATTATGTCCTCTTGAATGAATTTCGGTCAAGGCAGCCTGCCTAAACATGGCCTAGCCATCGGCGCAGGACAGGATTATAGTGCTCAAGTGTATGCGCACGCACGTGTGCACTCTCTATTCCCTCACTCTTATAATCTGATGGAACAGTAAACTAACATGACCGAAGAGAGATCAGGCGCAGGACCAACGGCTTTTCGTGCTTTCCGAGGCACGGGGGTGGGACACCGCCAACTTCCTGACTCCGGGCAGCTACTGAGAATTTTTTGACGGTAAAACTCAATAATCAATTTTTTGGCCCGACCCGGTATTCAAACCCAGGTCCTCATGATCAGCAGTCGCACTACTACAACCATTAGAATTGTAGATAATTATATAATATAATATAAAAAAATAATGATAAAAATAAGTAATATAATGGATAGATACGTAGATAGTAGATACGTACGACTCGGATGGGATAGCTATTTATCTACAGACATCGTACGGACGTCGTAAGATTTTTCCGGCATTTCATATAATAAGTGGCTTATTTTGATGTGGTAAAACCATGCTGCAGCTATATTATATCTACAGTACGAATTGGTCGGTTCTACCGGGGAAGAACCACGCTTTAACTGAATATTTTTTTATAGAATGAGGGTTACAAACGAGCACACAGTCCACTGGTGTTAAGTGGATGGTAAGTGGATGCTGTGGCCCATAGACATCTACATTTATTCTCGAATAAGAATCAAAACGCAGATGCGTTGTTACACCTGAGGACTAAGATGGAATGCCTCGTTTCCAGTAAAAAAGGGTCTACCGATCTTTACACTCACTATACGAAACACAGCAGTATTAAGCTGCTATTATACGCTGGTATTCTGTGAGAGCGTGGTCCTTCCCCGGTCAAGTCGACCCATTCGTGCTACAACCATAACATAGCTGCAGCGATCGACCCTTTTTATTGGAAACGGAGCATTCTGTCTTAGTCCTCAGCGGTGACAACTTTTGATTTTTTATCGAAATTAGATGTTGATATGTATATGGGCCACAGCAACTTCCTACTATCTGGTGGACTGTGTGCTCGTTTGTCACCCTTGTCCTATAAAAAGACATCCACGTTATGAAGTGGAGTGATAGACATTCTAGCGCATATATTGTAACGCATTAGCCCTGCTTAATTAATCGGTTTGAAATAAGTTAAATCTTGGAAATTTATGTGTGTGTTTAAGTCACAAAGAATTCAATTTAAAGTTAGCTTCGCAGTAGCTAGATGGGTTTTTGTGTATTTAATTATGGTAAATTAATTGGTTTGTGTATGTATAAACATTTTTGGAATGGTCACGAAACTGCTAGCGCTGAGGTCAAACTTAATGAACTCGAAGCTAGTTGAGGACTACGTGAACCGTTTAAACGCCCTGGGATGTAACAACAGGGTCGTTTTAAGATGGGTTCCGGGTCACGATGGTATTGTAGACAACAAATTTGCCGATAAACTTGCACGGGAGGGCTCAAAGTGCAGATAATTTTGACCTGAGCCATTTTGTGGAATCCCAAGAAGCCTAGCCCAATTGACCCTTGAAACTCTTTATCACAATAAATCACTGAAGATCTGGCCTGACACACCAGGCTTAACATTCTAAAACCTTAATCCGGGCTTTTGATCGTAAATTCGCTTCAGAAGCCCTGGGATTAAGTAAAAATAAATAACGCATTCTGGCAAGAGCCCTAACCGTACACTGTAGTCTTAAAACGCACATATCCATCCTGGGACTAAGCAACTCAAGGATGTGTCGGTTCTGTTCCATAACGGAAGAAACGCCTCTACACATACTAACTGATTTCGGACCTTTAATGCGCAAACGTAACACTCATCTGGGAATCTATGTACTCCGCCCGGAAGTGAAATTGCTCACGGCTAAGCAACTCCTTCTATTCATTGAAGACATAGGGCTTAGCCGTTTACTATAGCCATAGCAGCAATCACAATAGATCTTATAGGTTGCAGTGATACTGGTCTCTTTCCCTAGACCTGCATAGCTGCTCGTATATAATAAAAAAAAAATGTCACGCAAAATACTGGTGTTTAAATGAGTCGGTTTAAATGGGACAGTATTACCCTCTTACAAAATAGCAAAATAAATGAGCGGGGCGCTGATATTTATATATAAAATAAGGAATATCATTGAGCACTCCATGATAAGTGTATGTGGAAAGAGAGAGTAAAAGTAAAGTAAAGTAAAGTTACAGTCTATATACGTCCCACTGCTGGGCACAGGCCTCCCCTCATTTTTGAGAGGGTTTTAGGGCAAGAAAATGTCCGTCGCGCTGCCCCAATGCGTGTTGGCGTACTTCACATGTCTTCGAAATATTTTTTTCTTTATTCCTCAGATATGCAGGTTTCCTCACGATGTTTTCCTTCACCGCCGAGCACGTGGTATATCAGCACTTAAAATTACAATTAACAATTTCATTGGTGCAGGCGGGGATCAAACCCGGGTTATATCTACAGCGAGCGTTAACTATCTCAGCTACCACGGCTCAAAGAGAGAGTCCCAGACCTCAAAACGCAATTTTATGCCTTTTTTGGCAAAATAAAAAGAAGTGTCTTATTACTATAACACTATGCTATTAATTTTGTACCTACTTTAAAAATCCATGTTAATAAAGGTTCAAGATATTTAAAGAGATATTGTTATTCGAAATGTATTGTTTGTTAATTAGTCATTTCACCTTGAGTGTGCTCTCGCTGATTCAGAAATGAAATATAAACGATAACGTACGTGAGGCGTATAAATTATTATATCAACAAAATTATTGCGGAAAGTGTAAACGTGCTACGTTACGAATTTAACAAAAACTTTATGCAGCTGCATGTTCTATGTGTGATTAGTGTGATATATTTTATCTTTTAACGCATATGTCTCGAGACTAGCGGGTAACATTCGCACCTTCTTTCGTTATTTTCACTTATGTTTAATAATAATAATAACAAATTAATATTTATGTCTCCGATATAATTTATTAACAATAACGTCATATAGTAGTATAGCACTTTAGTTTGGAGACGCTTTTCATTAAAGGTAATATATTTTTTATATTTGTTTTATTTGACTGTAGATTATTTTTGCAAAATTAATGTAATTTTTAAATTATTTTCGAAGTATCTAGCCGCCTCAAAGTTATACCCAAACCAAAGTAATGTATGATCTTTTTTGAAAATATAATCAATTTTTATATTTTATTTTAATTTTATGATAGAGTAGTGTTAGAAGCTGCATGTTAAAAGTTACAGCCTACCTATATAAGTCCCACTCCTGGGCACAGGCCACCGCTCATTTCTGGGAGGGTTTTAAAGCAAAGAATTGTCCACTACGCTGCCCTAATGCGTGTTGGCGAACTTCACATGTCTTCGAAATATTTTTTTCTTATTTCTCAGACGTGCAGGTTTCCATCACCGCTCAGCACGTGGTAAATCAGCACTTAAAATTGCAGTTATAATTTCGTTGGTGCCGGCGGGGATCGAACCTGGTTTGCTCGCGCACTGTGAAATTTACAGCGAGCGCTAACCATCTGAGCTACCACGGTTCCTTTCTGCATGTGAGTTAGTTTTTTATGTAATCTCTCTAGCCTTCTTGAATGATACCTACTGAAAACCATTGCGGTAATAATCACAACAGATTATAAGACCGGTTTGTTCTTTCGTCGTTCTCAAATGTAATTACTAATTTACTTTTTTTTAGAATTAAAAGATTTGTTATTTTTTTATTTAATTTAATCACTAACGATCCGCACTGGTTTGCACGGGTGATTTTTGGATCTCGATAAAATATACATGTAGTTATATATATAAACCTTCCGCTTGAAACATTCAGTCTATTGATGAAAACCGCATCAAAATCCGTTGCGTGGTTTAAAAGATTTAAGCGTACACACGGCGGGAAGCGACTTCGTTTTATAAGTACTATGTACAGATGTTTACATTTACAATAGGTACACCAATCGATTAAATCTGTCAAGAATATTTTTAATATCCTCTACGGGCCTTAGATCTTTTCAGGCATGTGCTAGCGAGAATACAATGGGTGCGTTTGGCAGAAAAAAGCGCTAGCAAGCGTTTATAAGCGCTGAAATAGTTTTCGGCCAGGACACGATTGCTACTTCAGTAGCGCTGACACAATCCGCCATTTTGCTTATTTAATTTGTTTGTTTTGAAGTAGAGTTTATAAGTTTTTTTGTGCAATATTAGTTTTAAGTAATATAATGACATGAATAGACATATACATGTTATTAAAATTCATGATTGGTAAGTTTTTAATATGAATATTTACAAACATATATTTAAATTAGGTTAGGTTCCCCGGTTAAAACTAACATCGTGTCCTGGAGGAAAATAGCTACTTACGATTTGACAGCGCTTACCGCTTACGATCGCCATTTTGATTACAAGCGCTTGCTAGCGCTTTTTTCTGCCAAACGCACCCAATTCTTGAAATAGTTGCTTATGTTTACATTGTCGCAGGTCAATCTATTTTACGCAAAGAGGTTATAAATATATATATTTATAACCTTAATTTTACGTATGGTGTAAACGAGATTTTCATATTACCTTGTATCGGAAGTCGTGAGGTCTTTCCCGTAATCGCTCTTGGAGACCTCCACGGGATGACACAGGGTAAAGGCCCATCACCCGGTCGAATTAAAATAAATTTTAGTTAAAAATAGTCATTTTTTATCTGACCGATACCATCAGGTGAGCCGGAAAATTGTACAAAACATAGAGATTATATAAAGCCGTACCGCAAACGACTTTGTGGTATTAAACAACACAGAAATATAAAAAAGTAATTTATGCGTCATTTGTCAAATATTTTAATAGACTGTTTAACACTTGACAACTTGACAAGTTGCAATTAATTATTACGGAAATGCGGACGGTTTTGTATATTTCAATTTGAAAGTGTAAGTATTTGTTTATTTGCTTTGTAGAGACCTAAATCCATTGTTGGATAATGGCATTTCGAAACTACGCCATCCTCATAATAACTGTGAGAAATTGGTTTAGAAGGTTTTAAAGTGAAACTGTCATCATCGACCACCAAAGACCCCATTCTTTAATTAATAGATTACATCCCGTACAGTTTAGTTTGTCATATGAAAAAGAGTTGAACCGTCTACCTTTCTCCCCAATAACCTACTTACAATGTCATACAAATAACGGAATACTAATAATAATGAAAAAGCTCGATCATATGTCAGCTGCATTCATTGACTAAATCCATGTTTTATCAAAACATAGTAATATTCCTTCATTATGATAATGTGTTTTGTCAAAATAAGATATTTTTAACCTCTAAACGATGTCAACCACTGTTATTTCCAGTACGGTTGAAATGCGGTTTTCATAAACTAATGATTATTAGTTCTATATAGGCAAGTCTTTTCTATTATTCTATTAAGAAACTACAGCGATAATCAATATTCTTCTGATTGGATAAATTATACTTTAAATAAGGTAAACTACAGTTTTACATTTCTGTTATAATTACAGATATTTAGAAAAGAAAGATAATATCTTTCTTTTTGCGTATTTATTATTTCCTATTGATGAAAAAAAAAACAATCGATAGAACATTAATTCCTTTATGCCTAATTAAGGGCGTCATTAATATATTATTATATAATATAAGTCCACGTATTTTTGATAAAATTAACAGAATCTTAAAAGATTCTGTTAATTTTTTTTGATTCTGTAAATTTAAAAATTATGTTATTGAATTTGAAATTTTAATAACATAAAATATCGGCTAAATGGCGCCGTATTATGGAATGCCCAGGCAAATCCCGAACTGTCCTATTTTACGATCAGACTACGACATAACCTCGAGACTTTCCCAATTTTATATTTGAATTTGTTTTATTTAGATTCTTTTATTTTCATTTGGCGACCCACCCCGGCTTCAACTTGATATATTCTACTTATGTGGGATTTAAGCTAATCAAAGATCATATATTTAACAATTTTTTTATTTTTCAAAAAATAATAAATACCCTTTTTATTGTAAACGAGGCATTCCATCTTAGTTCTCACCGTTAGTTCTCCCTCGAGGACGCATCTGAATTCTGATTTGTAATCGAGGATAGATGTAGATGTCTATGGGCCACAGCAACCACTTACCAACGGGTGGACTGTGTGCTCGTTTGTCACCCTATCCTTTATAAAAAAAGTTTTTCTAATAAAATATAGCTTAGATCCCTCCTGGCATTGCTTCCTATCTATTCGTAAAGTTTCATCACAATCGGTTCTGTAGTTCCGTAGATTCGCACGGATAGATAGACAGACTGACAAAATAGTAATAATATAATAATAATAAAATAATAGGTCTGGGAAAAAGTTTATTTGTATTTTGTTTTTATAAAATTGATGAAAAATCTCTTTCGCTGTACTTTTTCATATGGCCGGTTTTAATGTAAATACATAACGTCGTTTTCAGTCCAGGAATTTTAATGTCAAACATGCAACTCACTCTGGTTGCCCTCAAACGGATAAAGTCGATGAAATTTTTGAATAAAGTGAGTAATGATTTCTTATATTTACGCGAACACTACACATTATTAAAACTACTTTTACGGATTTTATCGCGTTTATTTTTGCTTTTGATTACTTTTATTTTTAATTCCTGACGTTTCGGGCGCTTTCTAGCACCCATGGTCACGGGGGACTGAGATGACTGACGTCCCAATGTCATTGTTAAACCCGGAGTACCTTCAGCTTTTTCAATTATTATTTATGGTCCGATCTATGCAAAATGAACTGACTATGTCTTGAGGTCTTGCAGTGGTATGCTTGGGTTTAGTTTTAATTTTATTGATTATAGGATCCCAAGCAGGTGGTAGTACCCAGCCTCCATTTCTATTGAAATTAGGATGTTTTTTAATTTCAATAGCCTCACGTATCATCCTTGGTAGGAATCGGTGTTCTTTCGCGAGGATTTGTGGTCTATCAAATCTGATGTAATGGTTGGGGCCGTCTAGGATATGATCATAAACTGCAGACTTCCCGGAACGTTGATGCTTCACATCAGCTATATGTTCTTTTACGCGGGTTCTAATTGATCTTTTTGTTTGTCCTATATAAGAAAGACCACATTCACAATCAAGCTTGTACACTCCTGCATCTTGTAGAGGAATATGACACTTGACGGATGGTAGGAACTGACTAATCTTCTTCGGCGGCTTGTAGAATGTTCTAATAGAAGCTCGCTTCAAGATATAGCCAATCTTGTCTGTGACACCTCTGACATATGGTAGTACAGCAGGCACACGCTCGACTGTGGCCGGCTTCACTCGGTCACTGTGACGTAGGCGCGGGACCCGAAGCTTGTTGTCGTGCAGAACTTGCTTGACGTGCTGAAGCTCGGCTGCCAGGTGTTTGCTGTCACAGATCCCTCGTGCTCTCTATAACAAAGATTTGCCCACGGTAGCTAACTGTGAAGGATGGTGGTGAGATTCACCGTTTAAATATCGGTTTGTATGGGTCTTTTTCCTGTACACAGTGTGACCGCATTTGCAGTATTACTAAGACATTGCCTTACATCTGGCTATCTATTGTGGAAGGAAGAGTTTTATAAGCAAGTAGATGGTGTTGCGATGGGCTCACCTGTATCTCCCATTGTCACAGTTTTGATCCATTTGAAAAAAAGCTCGGTGTTTGGGTACTACAAGAGCTTACTGAAAGAAACCTAATGAATTGTGTACTCATTTTCAATTCTCTATTGAAACGTAATGAAACCGAACCATTTTGAAAATATTGATCACTGGTGATGAAAAGTGGATCACCTTCAACAAGAACGTGCGAAAAAGATTATAGTCAAAGGGTAGTCAAGCTCCACAGGGTGTAACGAAACTCTGATTAACATGCAATAAGGCGATGCTGTACGTAGGGTGGGATTGGAAGGGCTTCGTTTATTATGAGCTTTTCCCGCCAGGTAATAACATTGATTCGGATCTCTACTGCTAACAACTAAAGAAAATCAAGCAAGAAATTAGGACAAAGTGACCGAAATTGATCAACAGAAAAGGAGTTGTCTTTCATCATGATAACGCCAGACCACACACATCTTTGGCCACTCAGCAAGAATTGAGACGGCATGGTAGGGTAGTGTTAATGCATCCACCATATAGTCCTGACCTTGCACCCTTTAATGTAATTAAACTTTGAAAAAAAATTACTTGAATTTCTTTAAGTAATACAAAAAAAGCCAGTTATTTCAATATTACAATAGGTACTTTTAAATTTCATTTATAGGTTTTCATACGAAATTCTAATTTAAATTTTAGTGGTAAATTATAATATCGTTTAAATCAAGTTGGAAATCATAATATTTTCTTCGGACAGTATATAACTATATACGATATTAGCATACGTAATACGTAGAAGATATATTCATGTGGACACACAAAAATTCTTAATCAGGAACTATTTCTATTAGTCATTGCCACTGCTGATAAAAGACCTGGTTAATTTCAACCTACGGCCACCATTCTATTTACTACATTGCAAGTTGTTTTTAGTTTTTTGTTTATTGATAAAAGTACTGTACAAATTATGTTAAGTAAAAATCGTGTTTAAAAAACTAATAAGTGACGGCTCCGTGGCGCAGTAGCTTAGCAATGTGTTGCTGCGCTAGACGCCGCGAGTTCGAATAACGCACAAAACAAGTATATTTGTGGGAGATACAAATATAATTGTTCCGGGTCTGGATCTTTGTCCTTGTGCAATTTATGTTTTTAAACTGCCTCCACGATACAGGAGAAAATTATAGTGTTAGGGATAACGTTTTTGAGTAGAAAAAAAAACTAAAATTATAAAAATTTATAATCATAATTATCCCTAGGGGACAATTAACGCAGTAAAATCTGTAACAATAGAGTGCTAATGGCATTAAATTTAATATATTTTGTTTCAGTGAAACAAATGGCCAGTAATGAGTGAATTGTATCGAGAAAAACATCCGTTGTTGTGCGATGAGTTCTCCGATGACGAATTTAACCCTGATAACTACAGTCCTCGGACAAACCCACGCGTGAGACCAGTGATCTGCAGTGGCAGAGCAAAGATTCAAATGAAAGGAGTTACTGCCATTTTAAGGAACTGGCCTGGTAAAAATTACATACGCATTGATTTTTGGTTTACTACAAAAATTCTTATCAAGAAAAATGTTTATAAAATGTATACATCTAAATAATTGAACGTGAACGTGGGCTGAAATTTCTTCCAGTAATATTAATATTGTTAAGCATTCGCTAACATTTATAAGTTGTGATCTCGTATCCTTGACTTTTATGAACATTTCCAGGATTTCACTATACTACTACTATTTGTTTAAAGATTTGCTCATACTTAGTGCACTGGTTTGGTTGGGGCTATGCGAGGCATTTGACAGAGGCGATAGTTTCTGTAGTGGTAATGTTTTCAATTTCATTATCAACCCGTAAACATCCACTGCAAAATATAGGCCTCTCGCATTGTAAAGAAAATAAGACATCACCGTCGCGCATGGCAGGTGAATGGTTAGTCGATGTATGGGATTTAGTGGTACATTCCATAGTTACCTCTTACGTCACCAAAGGAAATGTGGGGATGGACTCTTTTACATCGCCAACACAAGACCATAGTTATTTACTACTCTGTGTAAAAAGTATCGGGAATATGTCAATAAAAAGACCCGCGTAAGAGAGGTCGTTCTAATTTTTTTACTGCATGTTGGTAGCACTGTACTGATTTAGCGCGCAAGGTTTGAGCGGGATCTGTCATTTAATTTGTTTTAAACTACACTTTTTGTTGGTCATAGTTTTGAGTTCTCGGCGATTTTTACAATGGAAAATATTGTTGAACAAAGAGTGTGCCTTAAATTTTGTGTTTCAAATGATATTTCATGTGGTGAATCACTAAAAATGTTGCGAAATACCTACGGCGAATCGTGTATTTCGAAAACAAGGGCTTATGAATGGTATAAGGCTTTTAAAGAAGGCCGAGAAGTAGTAGTAGACTTGCCTCGTTCTGGTAGACCTTCAACCGCTACGACCAAGGAAAACATCGACAAAATCAAGAAGCTAGTGCTCGAAAATCGACGTATGAGTCTGAGAGAGTTGGCTAGTGAGGTGAACATATCTTTTAAGTCCGTCCACAACATTCTCATTGACATTTTAGGCATGAAACGCGTCGCCGCTCGACTAGTTCCAAAAGAGCTCAATTTTGTTCAAAGAGCGCAGCGAAAGCATGTCGCTGAAGACATGGTTTCCCGAGCTTCTACGGATCCGACCTTTATGAAACGTATAATAACTGGCGACGAGACATGGGTTTATGAGTACGACATGCAAACAAGCCAACAGTCTTCATAATGGCGTCTCGAAAATGAGCCGAAACCCAAAAAACCGCGACAAAGTCGCTCCAAAATCAAGGTGATGCTGACAGTTTTTTTTGACTACCGTGGTGTGGTTCACTCCGAATTCCTTCCAAAGGGAGAACCAGTGAATAAAGAATATTATTTAGGCGTCATGAAGCGTTTGCGTGAGAGTATCCGCCGAAAACGTCCAGATTTGTGGCAACACAACTCATGGATGCTGCACCATGATAATGCATGGTGCATTTTTTTACACACACAGCCATTATAGTGAAAGAGTTTTTAGCGAAAAATTCAACAAAAGTTCTCGACCAAGCACCGTATTCACCTGATATGGCACCGTCTGACTTTTTTTTATTTCCCGAGTTAAAATTACCACTTCGAGGAAAACGTTTTGAGTCGATAGAAGCCATAACAAAAAATTCGCTGAATGAGCTAAAGGCCATACCGCAAATAGCCTATGAAAAATGTATGGAAGACTGGGTGAAGCGTTGGAGATGTTGTATTGCAGGCGATGGGGCCTACTTTGAAGGCGATAAAATAAATTTAGATGAATAATTTGTATTTTTTGTTTTATTGACAAATTCTCGATATTTAGTACACAGAAGGTATGTGCTCTTTATTATCAGTCTATGGGATTTGGTTTTTTTTATAGGATAGGGTGACAAACGAGCACTCAGTCCACCTGATGGTAAGTGGTTGCTGCGGCCCATAGACATCTACATCTATCCTCGATTACAAATCAGAATGCAGACGCGTTGTCACCCGTGAGGACTAAGATGGAATGCCTCGTTTACAGTAAAAAAGGTCTCCGGTTCTCTACACTAATCAAACGAAAAACAGCAGCATTAAGCTAATATTTACGCTGGTATTCTGTGAGAGCGTGGTCCTTTCCCGGTCGAATAGACCCATTTGCGCTACAACTATACTACTTATATAACTACGGCATGGCTCTACCACGTATAAAATTGGGTTCAGTGTCGGGCTTTACAGTGTACCAAGTACAAGTGAGATTAGCGGTTGTGAATTTACAATTATATTGAATATGATTGATAAAATGATTCCTATAACAAAACTGCAACGCTTTTTCCATTGTTCCATTTTGAAGATTTTTAATTATTTGTTCTGCATGAACTTTGAAGGTTTAGCTGCAATATTTACATCGTTCTGTCCATTTCAATCATACTTACATTCATGATGTCATTGGATTAGTGACAACAAGACTTTAGATTTGAGTTTCCTAGCAAATCCTCGAAGCCTTGATTCCGCAGTAGCTTCTTCAATACGAGCTGTATTAAAGTTGCGGAGGTCTCGTCGCATACATCTATCTGCTTATCCATGCTGGTTTTCATGCTAACGATTACTGACTGTAGTATCATAGATCTCATGCATAACATGCTTTTCGGCAAAACAAACAAAATCCTGAGTAGCTTAAACTTCCATTATGTCTGACGTAAAGATGTCTTCAATTGGTTAAAATTAAAGGCGTGCTAAAATACTCTAGTGGTATCAAGAGTACGAAACCTACTCAAATGCAAAAAAGCGTAGGGCAAGATGACTGTATGTCGCGTTTTATAGAATATGTTGGTAAGCGAAAATACAGTTCACCTGATCGTAAGTGGATGCTGCGGCTCATAGACATCTACATCTATCCTCGATTAAGAAGTAAAATATAAATGCGTTATCATATCTGAGGACTAAGATGGAATGCCTCGTTACCAGTATAAAGGGTCTCCCGTTCTCTACACTCATCATAAGAAACACAGCATTATTCTGCTGTTATTACACTGTTATTATGTGAGAGTGTGGTCCTACCCCAGTCGAGCTAAAGTGTTCTGAAAATGTGATAGGTTATAATGATGATAATTATGATGATGCTGATAAAGTAATGCTCTAGAAAAATAAAAGGAAAAACACAGACACCCATTATGTTTTAGTACCTGGTTGACCGAGCTTTGCTCGGTATTTTTCGCTCGATTTTTTTTAATTCGTGTGTTTTGGAAATTATATTTAGATACAAATTACATACTGATGAAATATAAATAATATTTTTTGATCTTAGCGACATAACAGAAAAAACGGAACTGGTTATTTGAATAAAAAATCATGAGTGCAATTATTTTAATTTAAATTTTCGTGTTTTTAAAAAATACTAAAAAAAGGCTCGAAAAAATAGATTTTCTCAAAAAAGAAAGGAACATGAAAAAAAAATTAAAAAAAGCCGGTCGGTCGGTCTGGGCTCGATCCGGGGTTTTAAGATTCTGTGACCGACCATTATACTTATTAAGCTATTTATAATCACTAACAATATGTCAAAATTTACCTTCTTATTCTAACGATATTGTAGCAGTTTTTCATTGCCTAAAAACACGGACAAAAAGACATTTTCTAAAAATAAATCCTAGCTAGATCGATTTATTATCCCCGAAACTCCCTGGACACTAAATTTTATGAAAATCGTTGGAGCCGTTTCCGAGATCCCGATTATATATATATATATATATATATATATATATATATATATATATATATATATATATATATATATATATATACAAGAATTGCTCGTTTAATAGTATAGGATTAAGCGTAAAGTTGTATTAAAATTTTGACTCTTCTCTGATTTCAGAATACTGGTGGTCATCGTTTAAATACCTATGGATGGGACTCGGCATGATCGCCATTATAGTTTTAATCGTTTATAATAGCGTAGTTGCATTTTCAATGCTGCCACCAACTTATACGAAAATGTTAAAACCACAAAATTCTTACAATTCTGTAGATAATAATTTATCGGAAAAGTTGTCAACTTATGGTATATATATGCATATTTTTACTAAGAGCGAGGATAAAGTCAACTTAGATGATTTTTTGCCTTATATTGAAATTATGTGCAAAAAATATAAAACATTTAAATTTAATCTCATCGTTGTTACACATGAAACAATTAAATCATTAGATTACATTAATGATGAAATTAATAATGATGTAGCTCTTAATATGTTGTGGAGTCATAAATCGTTTGATAACGATTACAAATTTACACGTAGTAATCTAGCTATTAGTTATGTCTCACTCAATAAGTATCTAAAAAATCCTATGCTTCAAAAAATTTCTAAGAGTTTGTCTAATGAGTTTATTGAATTCTTAGTCAGAGCGTATTCAATATGGGAGAAAGGTGGGTTAGCTTTCAATCCTATTATTCTCACACCAAAATCTCCGAATCCTTTTTATGTGGAAAAGATACAAAACTTACTCAATATAAGGAAACAGGAACTGAAAACAAATAAAAATTTAAAGCATACAAAAGAATTACGAAGACCAAAGAAGATCTTAAATAACATTCGTGATATAATAGATGCCTTGGAAACCGATGACAGATCTTCCAATAATTTACAATACAACTTAACGGAAGTAGAGGATAAATTTTATAAAGAGATAGTTAACAATACAGATGTAAAAGTTTTATTTAATAATGACTCTTTTTCTGATATTTTAAACTTAACTTCACGAGTTAAAAATTACAAAAATAAAAACCCACTGGTAGCAAGCGGTCTTATTCAAAGAGAAATTAACAATATCAGTGATAGAAACTTTGATGCGGAATCAAATAGTTTAGACAATTTAACAGTGCCACATTTATTTCCCATGTTTTTACAATATTTACTGCCAAAAAAAGAATCAGTGGAAGCAGATAAAAAAAGTAATATTCCAACTAACTTGAAAAATTATCAGCCTGACATTCCTTTAAGTAAGCCTAATGAAATAAGTAAAGGAACTTCTGCCGCTGCTTTCATAGAAAACAAAAATCGAGATTTGTTTGAAAATAACGAAACAAAGTCGAATTCGCAAGATTATGAAACTGATGCCCAGTTAACAGTTGATTTGAAAGGTAACTTAATAGCTTCTAATACACCTTGTCATGCATTAGTCGGAAATTTTCTTAGTTATGCAGCTTATCATAATGAGGAAAAAACACTTACAGATTTTATCATCACAGAGTTGACCGTTTTTTGTAAAGGAGTAATCTCCTCTTGCAAGGCAGTCGATGTAATTTTGTCTTAATAATCTAAACGTAATCTTAGTATTTAATATAGACATTTTGTTAATTTTTATTTTTATAAAAAATTAAATATTACACCATAAGGTATTTATTGTATTTCCATTTTACGTTCTACTTCATTATCAGAAACAGAGTAATAAATCGTGCTCAAAATATTGTCACTGCTGCTTGTAACAAAATAGCCAGCAATATTTTGATCACAAGTACGAATATTTCCTTGAACTTATCATAAAAATTTTTGAAATGCTAATGCATGTCGTCAAATAACAGACTAGATTATAAACATTAAAGTTATGTACACACGTCGAGAAAATACTCAAGTATACAATACAGACAATACTTGAAGTGTATAATTTTTATGTGTTACTAAATCATATTATATCACTATTTTACTTTTTATGTAATATTCACGCTACGTTTTTTCTTTCTACTGGAATTTCTGGTCTTCCATCCCATTGATTTGGAGAGCGTTTGCATTCCTTCATCTTAGAAATAGGTTCACATCTTCTACTTATTGACCAATACACATAATTTTCAGGACAGCGAAATACAAATCCGCGCAATTTTCCAGTTTTAGAAACTTCACATTTTAAAATGGCAGGAGAACATTCTTCACTTTTCTCAAAAGGAAAATGGCCGATTCCTGCACATTTATATTTATTTCCACTTACTCTTATCTAAAATAAAGAAACTTATATGATCAATCTAATTATACTTATACCTACATCCAAAAAGATAAAAAATGAAGTGCAAGCAAGCTATACTTGCAAAATAGTATTACATGCCACATAAATAATAGTAATATTCACTACTAAACTCTAGCGTCCCATATCAAAAATATAAGAAAGCATATTGTTAAAAAAGTGTTTATATCAATTTAACTAAAAACGAGCTTATGGATTCAACACTTACCATCTCTTTGTTATTTACGTTCAATCGTTTAAATCTACGATCTTTAGCTATGCTTCCCTGGCATTTCTTTTCTGCTTTGCTTTCCTCAACACATTGTATTTTACTTTCATCATAAATGGTGCCATTTGGACAATTGAATACTGCAATTTTTAGTTCATGATTATTATTATTTTCTAGGCATTGATAGAAAAGATTACAATACTTGGGATGCCTTCTAAATGAGGTAGGACATGCGAATAAATATTGATCACTGTCAGTATCCGGACAATTATTAGCGTTAGATGAACTTTCCTCTGTAGTTGTTTCTAAGGAGTTCTCTGTTGGTGCACTTGTACCTGCAGATGTTGTCTCCTTAGTAGTAGGAGAGGAGTTTTCTTTTTCAGTTGTTACTTCAGTACTTGATTGCTGTACAGTGGTAGATTGCAGTGTAGTTGTTTCTTCTTTGGTCGTTAATTTTTCCGTGGAACTTTCAGTTGTTTGGGTACTCGATTGTTCTGTAGAAGTTTGTTCAGTTGTGGAAGATGTTTGTTGTTCAGTTGCAGTTGAAGTTTGTTGTTCAGTAGTAGACGAAATTTGTCGTTCAGTCGTGGTTTTTTCACTTGTAGTAGTTATCTGTTCTGTTGTACTTTTTTCACCTGCAGTTGTGATTTGATCAGTGGTCGTAGTTTGATCAGATGTACTAGTAGTTTTCTCCGTAGTAGGCTGTTCACTTAAAATTTGTTCAGTAGTAGTAGGTGACATACTTGTAGAAGATGCATGATTACTTGTTGAAGACGATTGAGTGGTAGATTGAACTTCTGTTATAGTCGATTGGGTAGTAGTAGTTTCACTAGTAGAGGATTGTCGCATTGTAGTCGATTCAATACTTGTCAACTCTTGTGTCTGTTGAGTTGTTTCCATGGAAACACTGGTAGAATAATTATCAGTGACAGTTGAAGTTTCAGAAGTACTGTTATTCGTTTGTGATTGTGATCCACAAGTACGTGGAGGGTATACCGATTCTTCATAATTACAAGTGTCAAGAGCGGGGTCCCATATAGTACCTTCACCGCATTCAAAATGAAAAACTGAAAATCTCTTACCATCACCATCCCAATCAACACATCTATAAAATTTTTTGCAATCGTTGGGGTTAGGAAAATACCCTGCTTTAGTACAAGTCACATTCTGATTTTCTGGTTTTTTAGAATTTTCTTCACCTGAACAGTTTACGGATCCTTGGCTGCTACTTTCATGAGAGCTCATTGTAGTTTCTGTAGGCGCTAAAGACGTTGCTGATGAAACATTTGAAGAGCCTGTTGTTGAGTAAACAGGTGACACCGTACTTGTTGAAGACGTACCATCTGTAGTTTGTTCGCATGAAGGATTTGTAACGTCTTTTGGATGGTTACAAGCTAAAATATCTTGATCCCATATGGTACCCTCACCACAAATATAATCATACTTAATGTAACCACCCTTTCCATTGTCAACACACCTATAAAACATTTGACAGTTCTCTTTATTTCCATAGTAACCCTCGTTATTACAGTTATCGTTGCTTGAAGGACTTTCTTTTCTGGATGTTGTGTCCGGAGCCAAAGTTGTTGATTTTTGTGCAGACATATTATCGGTTGTCTTAGATTCCTTTTCGTATTGCGCTGTTGAAGTGACTTGAACTTCTAGTGCATTTGTATTTTGACATCTGTTTACATTTGTAATGTGATTACAAGCATGTGTGTCTGTGTCCCAGGCGGTGCCTTCACCGCAAATGTACTCATATTTTGTATATTCGCCTCGGTCATTAATTACGCAACGGTAAAATTTGCGGCAATCGTTCGGAGAGGCATAATATCCTTCTGAGTGACATTTATTATCCTGTAGAATATTTGAATCACTTTGGGTATCTGTTGAGCTCTCATCTTTGCTTGGTTTTTCGCTTTGGGTCGAGCTTATGTCAGATGGTGTAGTGATATTTGTGACAAATATAGGTATTTCACTTACTGTAGACATCTCAGTACTACATGTGAAAGTATCAATTTCATGATCGCAAGCTTGAATAGCTTGCACCCAAATTGTTCCTTCTCCACAAGTAAAATCATATTTCTCATATCCGCCTTTGCCATTGTTAACACAACGGAAGAATTTCTTACAATCTTTAAGGTTAGGATAAAATCCATCTGCGAAGCAATTGACCTCCGTGCTGGACGTAGAATTTTTATTAATTTGTGTAGAATGATCTTCTAAATCTGGTGAAGGTTGATTTACTGTATTACTTGGTTCCGTAGCTACTACAATCGGCTTATTTGTTGAAGTTATATTTGTTGCAGACGGTCTTAAGCAGTCATTTTTATTGTTAGATGCATGATTGCAGGCTTGAATATTTTGATCCCAGATAGTACCTTCCCCACAAACAAATTCATATTTGTCAAAACCTCCTTGTTGATTAGTAACACATCTATAAAACTTTTTACAGTCTGAATAGTCACTATAAAATCCCTCTCCTATACAGATATTGCTGGTGTGAGGTGTTTTAATTGTAGTTGTTGCTTCGTTCTGCGAATAACTTGACGTTGTAAAATCTACATCTAAATTAGTTGTGGTTACTGGTTGTGCCACATTTCCATCAGAAGTTATTGACATACCGCAATCCTTAACTAATGAAGCATGATTACATGCTCCTATTTTTGGATCCCAAACTGTACCTTCTCCACAAGAAAATTCGAAACGGGTAAACCCACCTTGTTCATTATTTACGCATCTATAAAATATTTTACAGTCGTTTTCGTCTGCAAAAAATCCAACAGTTTTACATTCTTTGTTGACTGCAATAACTGGTGTATTATACGTAGACGAAACCGTAGTACTCTGATTCCGATTAGAATTACTTTGACTGTGTGTTGAATAACTGTTGTCAAAATCGTCATTCATGGTGTGCGTTGTAGTTGATGGTTTAAGAGTTGGTGCTTCTTGTTGTATATTTGAACTACCTCCACATCTTTTTACGGCCCAAGCGTGATTACACGATTCAATTGAAGGATCCCACACTGTGCCTTCACCGCAAGAAAATTCATATTGTTTATAACTTCCATCGCCGTTAGATACACATCTATAAAATTTCTTGCAATCGTACTCATCCCCAATAAAGCCATTATTGCTGCATATATTAATCTTATTACTATCAGTTGTGTTATTTGTGGCAGAATTAAAGTTAGAAGTGCTATATGTACCATGAGTGGTTCTGATAGTCTCTTTATAAGTTTCGGTAGAATAAATATTAACAGCTTCTTCAACAGAGTCTGAAGGAGGTGGCTTTATAGGTATTTTCTCGTGTACCTCATTAGATACATTGTATCCGCAGTTTTTAACTGCCCAATAATGATTACACGCTTCGATTTCTGAATCCCAAACAGTTCCTTCACCACATGAATATTCGAATTGAATAAAACCGCCATTTCCGTTTTCAACGCATCTATAAAATTTTCGGCAGTCATAATTATCTGCCATAAAGCCACTTTTTTCACATTTGGTTTCGATATTTATGGGCATCTTAGTAGTAGTTATTACTTTTGATGTTGTCTCAGTATAATTATTTGGACCGAAGCCCATGTTATTTTCATTGTTAATGTCATTTGACTGTATTGTTGTTTGAATAAATGATATTGTTGTAATAATGGTAGCTTCTGTGCCAGGCGTACTAAATTTTGTTTTGTTTTTGGAGCTCTGGCCACAACTTTTTACTATCCACGCATGATTACACGCCTCTATGTCTGGATCCCAAACGGTACCCTCATCACACATATATTCAAATTTAGTAAATCCACCATTTTTATTCTCTATGCATCGATAAAACCTTTTGCAATCTACTTTGCTGCCCTTGTATCCAGTAGAATTACAGACTACTTGACTTACAGTGACTTCATCAGGCTTCAATAACGTCTCATTTACTTGTTGCAAAACAGATGGATTTAAATTTTCTTGTTTATCTTTTTCTTTTTGCAAGTTATAGCCGTCAGAATTATACCCATTATTGTCACTTATAAAACTTGACGTAGATGTTATGTAAGCATTTTCATCGTAAGGTTTCGCTGATGGCAAACTGTTAGAAATTATCTTACCCCCACATTCTTTAACAATCCATACATGGTTGCATGACTCTATATTTTTGTCCCATACCGTTCCTTCTCCGCATGAAAATTCATATTTAGTGTAGCTACCTCTGCCATTTTCAATACATCGATAAAATTTTCTGCAATCATTTGGGTCCCCCACAAAACCGGACTCACTACATTTAAAATTATCTATTTCATTTTTTGAGTAATTTGTATGATAAACTGGAACTTTGTCAACATGATGCAATAAATTTGTGTTATAATGAGTTTGAATTAATGGATTTGAGTTGCTTGATATATATTCAGTTTGTTTATCTATAGTAGGATATTGGGTTTGTAATTCGACTTTATTTTCTTTAATCTTGTTTTTCTTAGTACTGATTTCTTCATGAGAGCTAACGCGGTCTTCGTAATTTATTTGATTGGCAACACGTGATGTTGAACTAGCTGTAAATGGAGCTTGTGTCGCTTGTATATTATAACCAGCCAATTCCGTTTCATTATTTTTTTGGTTTATTTGTGAAAAATCTTCATCAAATTTCGAAGATGTATGGTTTATAGAATCACCACGTGCACAGCGTCGACGGCGTACAGCCCAAGGATGGTTGCAGCTTTGTGTGTCATCATCCCATATCGTAGACTCACTACACATAAATTCATATTTAACAAAACCTCCCTTCTGATTATTAACGCACCTGTAAAATTTTCTACAGTCTTCATAGTCACCAATGAATCCATCGTATGCACATTCATTGCTGTGCTGCGAATTCAAATAGGAAGAAACTGTAGTCACCAAAAACTGATTAGTAAAACTTGTCCATGGATAGGCCGTAGATACAACAGAGAACTTAGATGTCGGATACTTCGTCGTTGTAGTTAAAATCTCTTGTGTTTGTGGCCTAAATGTTTCATGTTCTTGATTAATAGACGATAAGGCTCCATAAACAGAATTTTGCGGAACAACAGGCGTCATTAACGACGGGTAATTTGTTGTTGTACTAACCAATACTTGATTTGGTTTTTGCTCAGAGTATAATGGTTTTCGTGCAGTAATAGGTGATGGCAATTCTTTGGCAGGTTCTATGTCGTTATCGCTTATTTGTTCAACAGGTGCAATAATAAATTGAAAAGGTCGACTTGATCTACATTCGGATCGTTTTGTACTATGTGAATGGTTACACACTTCAGTATCAGGATCATATACGGTCCCCGGACCGCATTGAAACTGTAATAAATAATGAAATTAATTTTAAAAATAGTTCAATATATTAAATATTAATCTACATAGAAATAAATTAAGAGAATAGAAGAAACGCACCCGAAGAATTGTATATTTTCCTCTGGATGCTTTGATACAGCGGTAAAAAGTTCTACAATCCGTAGGGTCTGCTAAAAATCCTTCACTAATGCAAGTAACTGACTCTGGCTGGATTTCAGAATGTAACTTCACTATTCGATCGCTCACGCGGGAATGTCGACTTCCATCTAATGATGTACCTTTAAAAATTAAATTAAAAATATTGTTTTTAAAGTCGAATAACACAATGTAGTTTAAAATTATAAATGTAATGACTATTTTGACTACGGCGGCATTATCGAAGATAGGTTAGGGAGCAGTATTATGAACACGGTGACAGTCACGGATTCGCCATACAACAACAAACGATTTATGATTTTGTATTGTATTGTATGTCGCAGAAAATTTGTATGATTCCGCCGTTTACATACGGCTTCGTCAGTTTAAAAATGCTCGCAGTTATGTAATATGTTGAAGGTAAAATGATACCCTGTTCAATTGTTGTAATTTCGACGTTGGTTGTAGATTTAGGGTGACCATGATAAAACACAGATCACACTTTATTTCAGAATTCAGGTACTAATGACTTTGACGTCTTTGGCTTAGGTTTTGGATTTGATCATTGCGTTACTTTGGTCTTTGGCTTACTTGCCGGGCCTGATAATGAGCGGTTATAATAGATAAGATAGGTCGAATCTGTACTAAAACCCAATCAGAACGTCCCGACTCCACGTAGTCTTGTCTGCCCTACCCCCAGAGTGTTTTTGTAAAGCCGTAGGTGCGGAGGAAGGGCAGCCCCTTCGGCCTTGCATTGCAAATCAGGCACCTGTGCGAGGCGTAAGGGCGAAGGCTTAAGCCGAAGCTGCGGAGGTGAGCCGTAGCAAATCGCACAGATGCTTGTGATTTACTACGACAGGCGGAATCTATACTCCCCACAACGCCGAAGCCGTTGTAGATGTAATTGTGTCAATCTTCCTGTGTAAGAACGTTAGAATTTACAAAAAAAAATATTACACTTAAACTATAGATACATTTTCATAAGGAGGGAAGGCTTCCCTAGAACCTAATTTTTTGACAAATAATAAACTGCAGGAATCCTTGGAGACCCAGACTTTTATATCTCAGCATTTTTAGGTGACTTCAATTTGCCACGGCATTATGTATGCGGCGTTTCAATTGTCCATGACATGTTATGGCATACTATAAAGTAAGCCGGCAATATATATTTTGCCTTCGGCACAATGCATAACTGCGAGCGTTTTTAAACTGACAACGTCATATATAAACGGCCGAATCATACAAATTGCTTGCAATAAATACAATATTATAAAACTAATATAAAAGGAAAATAAAAAATTTAAATTTTCATATAGTCCTACTCTCCGCAGTATCGTGCCAAGATCGTTGGCTGCGCATCCTAGTTGAATGGCTATACTTAACCTTTGAGCGAGAAAGCACTCACCCTCTTATCACCAGCAGTGACGACGAATACAGTTCCTTTAGGAAATTCACCGCAAGTGGATCCCACGGGCCGATAATGTCTACAGTAAGTGGCTCAAATATGTAATCATCTCTCAAAAACTCAAGTTTGCGCCATTTACCTTGTTCAGCTGCCTTTAATGCCATCCAGGCTATAAACGAGGTACCTCTGAGATGAGAGGCTATCAGAATTTAGATATGCCAGAATGTTACTTACCATTTTTATTGGCATTAACTGTGTTAGCTATTGCAGTTTGTATAATACATATTATTATATACCATTCTTTTATATAAGTTAACATTTTCATGGTTAAGTTTTTAATTTATCAGACGCGTTCTAACAATGACCTTATAAATAAATCATTGTGTCTTAATCCAGCAATCTGTAACAAAGTAATAAAGCAATTGTAAATATTACAAATGAAAATAAAGGCACCTGCAGTAAAATAGCAGCTTAATACTGCTGTGTTTCGTATGGTTAGTGTAGAGATCCAAAGACCCTTTTTTACTGGAAACGAGGCATTCCACCTTATTCCTCAGTGGTGACAACGCATCTGTATTTTGATTCTTAATCGAGAATAAACGTAGATGTCAATGGGCCACAGTATCCAATTACCATCAAGTGGACTCGTTTGTCACCCTTCTTTCGTCTTCATGTGGTGGAGGCGTAAGAGAATTTTAATCACAGAATACGAAAAAATTGCTCTTTGATCTGAATCATCTTCTCTGTATCACTGATATGATCTGTGTCCTAAGTCGACTAAAGAAAATACCACAATCCTTATTTTATTCGATAGATGGCGATAATACATAGCTCATACATATCATCATCACCATTTTAGCCCTACACAAGTACACATCTGAACATAGGTCTCAACCAAGGAATGTCACAAAGTACGGTTCTGAGCCTACAATGTGCATACTCGAAGTCAACGGATTAAACAAGTGGTAAAATTGAACATTGTCCTAACCAATTCAATTTAACAACTTTTACAGAAATAAATGGGTTCCGTAGTATACTGAACACATCTGCGTACCATTTTCAAGGGTACAGGTATGATGTTATGTTTTGTGATTGCGTAAACAATCCATATGCAAAAGCGGCAATCGCGGTCGATTTGCTGGCATTTATCTAGGCATAAATCTTTACTAAATGTAAATGGGACTATTACAGCATAAACCCACTACCGAACAAAAAAAGAATTTTGTAAATCCGTCTATGTATGACGGAGTTATGCCCTAACATACATAAAAATATAAAAATAAAAATTGAGAACCTCATTCTATTTTGAAGTTGGATAAAAATAATCTGACTAACACTACAATGAAAAGCAGCTGCAAAGGTGTAGGATGGCATTTTCTTTGATTGGCAATCCACCAGAGGTGGCGATTGCTCCACAATTTCCTAACTCTGGGAGATACCCATTACCCATATATATTATTAAGATAATGTTTACGAATGCTCATTATCTACCTAAAATTCTACCACAGAGTAGTGCCGGTGTAAGAATATCTACTACCTCACATTATCCCGTATGTAAGAGGCAACAGGGGGAAAACAAACTTTTCTAATAACGACTAAAAATAAAAAACTGCGGTTGCCAACCCGCTTGCCAGGCGTGGCAACAATGGCAAATATCCCCTCTATGAGATAATCTATGGGTGAGCCCTATGTTCAGCAGTGGACTTTAATAGATTGTAACGGTAACTAAAATTGTGACTGATTTCATATTCTGGCCGTTACCAGTTCTTTCTCAAAGCTTATGTTCATTTATGTATGTGGATGTATTATTGTGATGTCTGGAATCAGGATGAATTGAAAGAAAGAAACTCCATTTAATTATCGCTCCATTTAACACGAGCAAAAACTTTAATCCTATTTATAATGTTTTCATCACCATTAACATCATTATGCCGTGTAGAGGCGGTCTACGAGAATTCACTACCCCATATTATCTCGTGGTGTCGTGAGAGGTTTTACGTGGTAGAGCCATGCTGCAGCTATATTATAGTTCCAGCACGAATGCGTCAGCTCGACCGGCGTAGGACCACGCTCTAGCAGAATAACAGCGTAAAATACCATCGTAATTCTGCTGTGTTTCGTATGGTGAGTGTAGAGAACCGGAGACCCTTTTTATGGAAACGAGGCATTGTATCTTAATCCTCAGGGGTGACAACGCATTTGCATTTTGATCCTTAGTTAAGGATAAATATGGATTTCTATAGACCGCAGACACCACTTTCCATCAGGTAGACTGTATGCTCGTTTGTCACCCAATGCTATAAGAAAAAGGGAACAGCTGCATTTTTCTGATAACGGCTCAAAGTAATAAAAGCCAGCCAAACATGTTAAGTATGACAAATATCCCCCTTATAAAGAAATCTATGGGGAAGGCATAATATGTTCAGAAGTGGTTCTGATAGGCTGTAGGTAGGTAGGAGCATAAGTGATATTGTTGGTACAATTCTATGAAACTTTCATACTGTGCCGTAATAAACACATTAAAATCACAAAACGCAGACCCTTTTGTTGTATTCATCATCATCATTACAGCCCTTCACAAGTCCACTGCTGCACGGTCCTGAGCCAACTGCATCCATCGACCTCCTGCATGTCTTACCAGGTCGTTACTCCATCTAGTGGGGGGTCGCCCTACACTACGCCTACCGATACGAGGCTGCCACTCGAGAACCTTTCTTTCCCATCGGTTATCGGTTCTTCGAGCTATATGGCCGGCCCATTGCCACTTTATCTTACTAATCCGTTGGGCTATGTCGGTCACTCTGGTTTTACTGCGGATATCCTCATTTCTGAGTCTATCACGCAGAGAAACTCCGAGCATAGCCCTCTCCATAGCTCGCTGAGCGACCTTGAGCGTCTTCATACGGCCAGCAGTGAAGGACCACGTCTCTGATCCGTAGGTCATCACTGGCAACACGCACTGGTTGTAAACTTAACGTTTGCCATATTCGCCACAGTTGCCATGCAGTCTGCTCGTATGAGAAATTTTTGGCAGTATTCGAAAGGAAGTAATTATTATAATAATTAACACACAATAATAATAAATTATTACGCATTTAAAATTGATCAAATAAAGAAGGTATTTTATGTGATTTATACTTTTATTACTGTTTAGTAACCCAGCCATTCTAGTTTTCATTTTCAAACTAAAGTTTACAATGTTGGTGTGTTTATTTAAAAAAAATAACTTTGGAGTCTTATTCCCAGGGTAGTTAGATAGGGCTTTCGCTTTCCCCCTAACTGTAATATAATTATATATCATTGCATTTATTGTATTAAGTATATATCGTATGACGATAAAAATATAAAAATATCCCAATAATAATTCCCGCTGGTCTGAATTTAAACAGTTCCAATGGTGACCAATTTCAACGTAGACTAGCTATCTGCTCAGGACAGGATTTACCCGAGATTTGAATCCAGAATCTTATGATTAGCTGTCGCTTGACGACCACTAAACCAACAAGTCAGACAAATAAGGTGTTATACAATTTGTTCGAAAAGTGTCTTTGTGTCAAACCTAACGTGGAACTTTTAAATTTTTTTATATAAGAGAAGGCAAACGAGTATGTGGCTCACCTAATGGTAAGTGAAGTGACCCGTGAACAACTGCAACACCAAGGGAATTGCAGATGCGTTGCCGATCTATTAAAAAAGACGGTTCTTTTCTTTTCCTAAGTGGTATCGGTCCGTAAAAATTGCTGGTGGTAGTCGCTTCCACAAGCAAGTTGTGCAAGGAAGAAAACTTCTAGTAAATCGCAGTGGCGGACTGTCAATCACCCAGATGGTATATAGAATTAGTAATTAGTAGATGCGATAGATTAAGCAAAGGGATGCAACATCTCTTCGCAGCGCCAGTGAGTCAAACCGATCAGAAAGAACTCAGTCGTCGACTCGGGTTGCTCGCGTGTTATGATATTAATGGCGAATGGTTAGTCCGTGAGCTAAGAGCGGTTTTATTTGTACTACGAACTACGAAATGAAGAAGTAGAAAATGGATTCATTCAATCGGATGGGAGACAAATGGGAACCTCCCCAGAAGCTTACTTTAACCAACGGTACTCTATCTTATATAATCCGGTCTGTAGGCGATGTACACGCTGAATACGCAGTTATCTCACCTATTACCATGATCTTGGCAAGGATAGCTAAAGCTGTACTCTGAACGTGACTGTGTTGTTGATCGGAAGAAAGAATTTCCTTTTCTTAAGTATCCTTATTTACGCACAACTGTTGACGATAAACTGGGCATCTATATTTAGTACTGCTAGTTGTCCCCATTAGTGGATCTACGTTTTTTTATCATTATTCTATGTCTGTATTAAGGATTTCATTAGTGATCGCAGAACCAAAGATCTCACACCTTAAATGCTACTCCTTATTGCTTTTTTTTTAGAATAAGGTTGACAAACGAGCACACAGTCCACCTGATGGTAAGTGAATTCTGTGGCCCATAAATATTTACATTTATCCTCGATTAAGAATCAAAACGCAGATACGATGTCACCCCTGAGGACTAAGATGGAATGCCTCGTTTCCAGTAAAAAAGGGTCTCCTGTACGTTAAGCTGTTATTTTACGCTGGTATTCTGTAAGTGCGTAGTCCTTCCCCGGTCGAGCCGACCCATTCGTGCTACAACCATAATATAGCTGCAGTGTGACTCTACCACGTATAACATCGCTCGTCTGATTATTTTACTTTAAGTTTCCACAAGGTGGTATGCATACTGGTGTCTATTAGAGACCATCAAATCTCTCTGGTCGAAAGAAATAATTAGGTAGGTACATTAACTTTTTATGTTATTCATGTTACTTTATAACACTAAAAGTAAAAATCCGTTCTTAGTGAGTAATGTAAACGACATTGCAAATTGAGTAACTGTACAAAATTTCATTCCAATCGGGTGTATAGTTTAAGAGATCTCGAGATGAGTGAATCAGTGGTATTTCGGTTTTTTTAAAGGGTGGCAAATGAGCGCGCAGTCCACCTGATGGTAAGTGATTACCGCGGCCCGTAGACATGTACATCAATCCTCGATCACGAATAAAAATGCAGATGCGTTGCCACCCGTGAGGATTAAGATGGAATGCCTATTTACCAGTAAAAACGGTATCCGGTTCTCTACACTCACCATACGAAACAGCAGGGTTAGGCTGCTATTTTACCGTTTCGTACGCTTTAAATATCGTTACCGTTAGAGCCTATTAAAGTCCACTGCTAACCATAGGCGTCCCCCATATATTGCCTAATATATATATATATATATATATATATATATATATATATATATATATATATATATATATATATATATAATTATATAAATAGCCCATATAAATAGCCATATATATATATATATATATATATATATATATATATATATATATATATATATATATATATATATATATAGCCCATATAAATAGCCATATATATATACGGATATTTTCTCAGTATGCCGATGGGCAACATTTTTTAAATCTTTGTTTTAAGAGCTTAATCAAAATGCGATTATTTCGCTCTATTTGACACATTAAGGGCTAAATAACATTCAATTCAACAAACAAATAAAAACGAAAAATAAATATAGTAATATTATTATGCTGTACAGTTTAAGCAATAATTTTGTTTCATCGCAATGAGGATTGGATAGAATAATGTTACAATCACAAGTTGTTTTCAAATCATTTTACATTTAGCTGTTCGAAAGGCTGCATTGCACACACTCCATCCAGATATGTATTAAGAGGAAATGCGGGCCGAGAGACTTGATAACTAGATATTTGAAGAAATTATCGCTGACTCTCTGCAAGCGCGAGTGCGATAAGGACACCTGAATATCTGACTGAATAGCCTAAGTAAAAAGGCGTAATTCGAGGTTAAGCTCTCTATTATTTTCTTCTCCAATATTGAACCAATTTAAAACATATTTCATAAACTAGGTAAGAAGGATATACACTATCTCCCTACATTGTTCTTTATTCAGAATGAGTAATCAAATTTGAACAGTAGGCCAGCGCTGCCAGCGGTCTAATAAGGCAATTTTGAGGATTTTGTAAGGATTCTAAGGCTTGTAGTCATAATGTGTAATCAAAAAGAAAAACAAAGAGACATAGAAGAGGTCGATATTTATTTTACTGTAAAAATCATTGCTACAAGGTCATAAACCAGAAAAAAATCAGGTGAGAGCGTTTGTATGGAGATAAAACCACCCGCGTTTCCTCTTAAGTCCTCGGAAACACTGCATTGTTAACGTTTCGGTGACGGGACTTTATTCATGATAGTCATCTCCGGTTGTTCGACGCTTTTTAATTAAGTACTTGCACTGACACGACCTAGAAGCCGAAATTCTTCACGAAGCTCGCTCTGAAATACGGTATCGTGGACTGGAAATTGCCGTATTATAAGTATTTGCCGGAAGCCGTGCTCGAAAATGATTGCGCCAGGCTATAATGGGACCGGGTCATTATCACAGACAGGACTATTCTTGCGAATAAGCCTGATATTGTGCTGATGGACCGGGCATTGTCAATAATATTTTTGGTCGACATTACCATTACATATGACGCGAACCTCGTGAAAGCCGAAACAGATAAGAAACAAAATATCTGGACCTGGTTCACCTCGTGTGGGCCGACCGAAATTATTCCTATAGTCGTTTTTACAAACGGGCTAATACCAGCCATCCTCTCGGATCATCTGAGACGGCTGGGACTCCATGACGGAACGCTCCGGGCTCAAATGCAGAAAGCGGTGCTCCTCGATACCGCCCGCATCGTCCTCCGGTTTATTTCCTTTCCCCCTAACCCCTGGCCGTTTGGTCTCCCCTGCCAAGGAATCCCCTCTGGTTGAGCTTTTATTTATGTATGTATTATTTATTTATTTATGTTAGTATATTAAATATATGTTTATGTATATTTATAATTTCGTTTTATATATTTATTCAGCCCAACCAGATATGAATACCCATATTTTTTATTTTAGATCCATAAGTTGTTAGTAATACACTGCGCATCATATATACTGTTAGCTTTTTAAATATGTATGTATTATTACTTTTCAATAAACAGTTCCAGTGACTCAGCGCATGTCCGTCACATCGTTCGGCAAACACGTTCAGAATACTACTGCGACATCGACAGCCACGAATTCTGCTCTACAGGCTACAGACAGTACACTCTTTTACGCATTATTGTTCTCCGGCCTACACAAAACGCCATGTATCTGAGCCCAATCGACTGTCCCGAGGTATATAAAGTTGTTAAAAACTTAAACCCACGAATAAACGGAAGCCACAGTATAAATAAATTTTCACCGAAGGCAGCTTTCGAATACAACTAAAGAAGACAATCATAAAACCTGTTCACAAAAGAGATGGAAAAACCGATCCAAGTAACTATCGCGAATTGCCCTTTTACCGACTGCATCAAAACTTTTTGAAAAGGGCCATTTGTAACCACGTTACTAAATTTTGTGAAAAATACCAGATATTTGATGATTGTCAGAAGGGATTTCGAAAAAAACACTCGACAATTTTAGCAGTATACAAATATAAAGTTGTCAAAATTTTAGATAGTAAACAATACTATGTAGGTATCCTGTTGGACATGACGAAAGCATATGATAAAGTGCAACATAGTACCTATACTTTTGAATAAACTGTACGGGTTAGGTAATCGTGGCGTCGCTCATAAATGGTTTGCTTCGTACTTTAAAGCCTCATTTACATTCAGCCCCTGCCACTACTCCTCGCGCTGCCGGCCATACTTCGCTAAATACTGCCGTAGCAGGATCGAGAGAAGTGTGTATTTACACTCTGCCTACCACTCACATCACTTTCGACTTTTAACTATGGCAGACGTCTAAATACCTAGGCTGCACTAAAAGTATCGGGAATGGAATATTTCCACTGTTCCTGTCATATTAAAATCTTTTTAACTGAGAACACCTTGGTTTTAAAAATCGGATACCATTCATTTATTTAAAAAAAGGTTCTCGGTCTTTTCACAAGGTTTTGTCAAACTTGTTTAGTCGTTGAGAAAATGGAATTGACTCGAGAAAATTCAAGAGCGATGATTTATTACGACTCGAAATGGTTTAACACGAAAACAGTGTATTGACCGGATGATTTCTGCATTTGGTGATGAAGCCTCATCCAAAACCACAATTTATCGCTGGTTTGCTGAATTTCAACGTGGACGTGTCAAGCTCAGTGATGATCCCCGTCAGGGTCGTCCAAAAACTGCAGTCACCCAAGAAAACGTTGATGCTGTGCGTAAGCTGATTGAGGAAGATCGACATGTGACATACCGCGAAATTCAGGCAACTTTAGACATTGGCATGAGTCAAATACAAATAATCTTGCATGAGCAATTAGGTGTAAAAAAGTTGTTTTCCCGATGGATACCGCATTCGCTCTGTGAAGAGCAAAAAGCGTTACTTGGTGCGTCAGAACTCTCGAAAGATTCCACTCAGGATCCTCAAATGCTGTATACAAAGTCGTATCAGGTGACGAATCCTGGATATACGCGTACGAACCCGAAACAAAAAACCAGTCACGAGTTTGGGTGTTTGAAAATGAGTTAAATCCAACAAAAATTGTTCGTTCACTGAGTGTTGCAAAAAAAATGGTGGCCACGTTTGTTTCCAAAACCGGTCATGTTACGACTTGAGGAACAAAGAACGGTTAATGCAGGATGGTATGCTAGCATATGTTTGCCACAGGTCGTTTCTGAACTCCGTAAAGAGAACTGCAACCGCCGCATCATCCTTCATCACGACAACGCGAGTTCTCACACCGCACACAGAACAAAAGAGTTTGTAGAGCAAGAAAACATAGAATTATTAGACCATCCGCCGTACAGCCCCGACCTAAGCCCTAATGATTTCTATACTTTGCCTAAAATAAAGAATAAATTGCGTGGACTGAGATTTTCATCACCTGAAGAAGCTGTGGACGCCTACAAAACGGCCATTTTGGAGACCCCAACTTCCGAATGGAATGGTTGCTTCAATTATTGGTTCCATCGTATGGAAAAATGTGTCAAATTTCGCGGAGAATACTTCGAAAAGCAATAAATACATTTTTAAATAGTAATGTTGTGTCACTTCCTTGATTCCCGAGATTTTCAGTGCCGCCCTCGTAATTACAGCGTCCGCGCTGTGTCTTCTTGTAATACAAAATGATGTTAATAATTTAAAAAGATATCAAATTCAAAAGAAGAAAATTCGTCTTCGTAGAAGATGATGGATTATGGTTTTTATCGTTGAAATCCCATATAGATTTTTCTGATTCCAGCAGTTCTAATAACTTGATTGTATTTTCGTTACTCCACTCGAAAGGCATTTTGGCAGATCGTACTTATTTAAAACAAGACGGTACGCACGTCCGTTCTTCCAGGCGCTTGGCGCGAAGTGAGCGACGGAGATGAAGCAGAATGTGAACACTCACTGCCGCTCGCGCTGCCCGTCCTTTGACTTCCGTACGAAAAACCGACAAGCGAGGGAGCGTCGGGTAGCTGCAGCGGCACGGGCGGTGTCAGCGCGAGTAGCCTGTTTACATACTGCCCTGCCCACTTCCCTGCTCACTTCCCTGCCCAGAAAGGCTGACCATCTTTTTATCCCCATCAAAAAAAAAAACTGCATTAAATTTGAAATTCGATTACAATGGCACAATTTTAGAATCTGTGAAAGAATTTAAATTACTCGGTATGCATATAGACACTCACTTGAATTGGAAAGCACATTTCCATAGAGTGAAGTCACTTTTCACATATGCATTACGCGAAATAAAAAAAACTACTAGCATAGAACCGGCATTAACAACCTATTAAGCGTATTGATGGGAGATTGATGCGTAAAAATTTTTATGCTTGGCTGAGTTACGACATCATTCTGTCGGGCAACAGCACAGATCCAGCCTCTCTATTCACCCTCCAAAAGAAATTAATCCGGATCATAGCAAATATATTAGAATAATAGCTGCAGACCATTCTTTCTTAAATATAAAATAATAACCTTACCCAGCTTATATATATTGGAAATGTGTAATTATTTTCGAAAAAATAAACAATTATATACAAAACGTGAAGATTTACCATGCAAATACACGCTACGACATAAAAATAAATTTGTATTACCAACTTCCCGATTAAAACTAAACACTTCTAGTACAATTAGTTATTCCATAAAATTATATAAAAACTACCTGACATATTTAAAAAATAAAATAGTGACATCATATTTACAAAAAAAATTAAAAGAGTTCCTAACTAATAGATGTTACTAATAATACTATTGAATATTTTTAGATAATAAATAAATATATAGGTTATACAAATAAACCACTAATTTAAATTGAATTATATTTCAATAAACCATATGACATTCTTATAATTAGTTAAATATGCTTCCTCCCTCCTAGCCCCTAAACTGCGTGCCCAACAGGGTTCGTAACACCGATCTCATAATATTTTATAACATCTTATGTACATTATGGTTTAGCAATAAATGTTTTAGTTTGAGTTTTAAGTCATCTGTTCGTGCTTCTGCAAACATCCCCGATGCGCTACAAAACTAGGCAGCTCCAACAGGGCTCTTAAAATACTATTAAATACGCTTTTGAGCCACGGTGCAGCTATATTATGGTTGTAGTACGAATGGGTCGGCTCGACCGGGGAAGGACCACCCTCTCACATAATACCAGCGCGAAATTGCAGCGTGTTTCGTATTGTGAGTGTAGAGATCCGGAGACCCTTTTTTACTGGAAACGGAGCATTCTATTCTAGGCCTCAGGGGTGACATCTGCATTTTGATTCTTAATCGAGGATAAATGTAAATGTCTATGGGCCACGGGATCAACTTTTTCATCAGGTGGACTGTGTGCTCGTTTGTCACCCTTATTTAAAAAAAAACACGAATGTCACCCTTATGTAAAGTAAACGCGCTTCGAATATGTTGTCAAAAGATTGTCAGTAGGTTAATTGACATAGGCCACACGCCCATTGAAGTAATTAATATTCTATGTTACTTACTACATTGTCTACTACACCGACAAAGTCGTTTTCCTAAGAGCTTAAAAATTTTCAATCGTATTTAACATCATTCTCACTGTAATTTTACTGCTGATTTAATGCCCTTTATTTAATTAAAACAGTATAACCCTTTACAACCGGAGATTTTTTTTTCAGATTCTAACCATAAAACTTTTATGTTGCCTTCCTACTAGGTATATAGAGCTCAAAAAAATCAGTTAAAAAAATCTCGAGGTCATAGCTTACCCACAAATCCACCCGCACGATCGTGAGTCGCAGATCGTACACGACATAGTCACGATCGTGAGGGTAATTTAAACTAGCCCTATGTTTTGGTACTTTAAAGAATAATTAAAAAAGCTTATACTTAATCTGCCTCTTTATTAATTATTTAGTTATTTTAATCATTCAGTCTCATATAATTTTTTTTAGAACTAAACATTAATTCGTGCCTTTGGCAACATGATAAAAAATTTTCTGTAAAATATATACAAAACAAAACAAACTTTTAAAGTTGTACGCTACAATAAAAAATAATTTTAATTAATGCTTCTAAAGCAAATCAGGAACTATCAGATCATCCTCTGGTATGGTAAGACTTGAAACAGTCTTTGCCACGTGCGATACACAAATACGTGTCGCATTTTGTGCAGCGTACCTTTGTGCGACTGGTACAATTTTCGTACCTGCACATTCTAGGTGCTTTTATTTCGTCGAACACTGGAAAATGTTCGTATCCATCATACCGCTTTGATTCAGACGGCTTGTTTGCTGGTCTGTACTGTCTTTTCGGAAGAGGAGATTCATTTTCATCCAGCGGCGGTTCATTTTCAATATTGCTCGTCGATGGCCGGTTTCTTGCCGGCAAACTTGACAATCCATCAGCAATGTTCATGCGGAAGTCTAACAAGGGCAAAATTTCCCTCCTGCTTAATTTATTTGCCATACAATCATTACGATACAGTCGCCAAGAATTGACAATTGCCAAGTCAAGAAAGTGTATCAGTACTTTCAGTGTCCATTTCTTTGTTTTGATGAATGTCCGATAATACTCCATCTGCTGGTCCAGAACATCAACACCCCCCATGTGTTGGTTGTAATGCTCGACTACTTTTGGGACAGGTACGTCTACGTACATCTTCAAGTGTTTTTCCCATCTCTTGACGATTGAAGATGAGGACGAGCCGGTGCAGTTTGACGCCATTAGAACGGACTTATTGTCTTTCCATTTGACGACGACAGTCGATCCGCAAACGTACTGCTGTGATTCTCTGCGAGCCATTCCAGCATCTGGTTTAAATTTAATCGCAGTACGGTCAGGGATCCTGTTGAACATGATTGTTCCCGTACTGTGAAGATTCCTCTTTGTCATCTCTTCAATTAGCGGAACAGTCGTAAAATATCTGTCGTGGTAGACACAGCTTCCAGGCGGTACACTTTTCACCAGATGCAGAACCACAGAAGCTCCAAGTCCAAGAGATGTATCTGCAAACATGGTTTTAGCTCCTCGATATATGTCAAAGTCTAGCATCAAGCCTTCACTTGTGGTCAGCACAAAGTTCTTCAAACCCACCGGGCGCGGCTTATTTCGGACTACCTGGCGAAGTACACATCTGCCAGTAAATGGTACCATTTGCTCGTCAATGGAGTAGAAGCCAGGAACTCTTTCAAGTTTGTTACAGGCTAATTTTAACCGGTCAATCATCGGCTGTACTTTCCACAGTGGATTGTTACTATTACTTGGCGGAGTTTCATCAGCATCTACGATGTGCAATGCATTGCGGACAGTCAAGAACCTGTCACGAGCCATTTGTTGAGTTATTATATCCAGTTTTATTCCACCTCTCCAATACATCGGGACACGGGGGTAGGGAATACATCCAATGATGATATGTATTGAAAAAACTCTGGCTACTTCAACTGTTGTAAGTTTCAGTTCCAGGCCCGTTTTTTTGTGATGGTACATGTTTGTGCATCTCGCAATTTCATCAAAAAACTCTCTGTTGAAATAGTAGGAGAAATACTCCATTGGAGTCCTGACCGGAGTAACGGGCAAGGGAGCATAGTCATGACTACAATCGTCGAAAGGTACCTGCTTCCAAACTCTCTTTCGAGAAGGTGGCCGTAAAGATCGAGGGCGCGGAGTTAGTTGTGATGGTCCAGGAGTATCTTGCATCGGTTCCGGCTCCGGTGCTACAGACGGCTGTGGTTCAGGCTCTGGATCATCCAACTGAAGATTTTCGAAAGTTTGGGTTGGATTTCGTCGTCGTCGTCCTCAAAATCTTCGATGTCGGAGAAGTTTCCATCGCCCAGCAATTGTATAACTTGATCTTCGTTCAAACTTCTGCCTAAAACGTTAAAATAAGTAACTATTAATTACAAAATCTATGTAAAAACAATCATCAAGTACAGTACCCACTCCCGAATAATGTTTCGGTAGTACAACCGGAGCCGCACGATCGTAGTGGTCGTACTTTATAACGTAATTCTAACGAAACCGTAAAGGTCAGCACAAAATCAAAATAATCTAGGTATTGGGTTATCTATTAACTTTAAAATAATGATAAACCACAATCAAATACTTTCAAATTACTATTAAAAATAATTACTTACCCGCGGCGCGGCGAAGATCGAAAAACGCAGCCATCTTTCATCTCAGCTCACAGGTGACTGACTGCTCCCATCCCACCCGTATCTATTTTCCGCGCGTAAAATACACCTCGCGAACGATCGACGCCGGTTGCGTTCGGAAAAAGTAAACCGTTTGGTGCCAGTATTTTTTTGAATTTAAACTCACGCTCGTATCAGTCCGAGTGTAAAGGGATATACTGATGTTAGCATTACAATATTCTGTCAGTAGTTACTCTCTCACTATCGCAAGCGAGTCAACAACCACGAAACATCGTATCAGATGTCGCCGTCACACGCAGAGTTGCATTAGTTTTATAACGACTCTCATTCACAAAATATACCGTTAATTTTATTCACGTACCTACCGAAACTGTATAAACGTTCTTTAATTGCTTGTTTAATGAATCAAAAGGACCAAAAAAACGTCCTCGTATCTCTTTTAAAATTGTATGCCGCAATTGATTTATCTCAGTTCCCGTATTTTGTTAATTGAAGTGCTGATGGGTCGTATTTGTATTTAGCGCGAGCAGACGTAAAAAACGCACCTTATTCGGAATTAAGTAAATAACATAAAACGAAAAGTTGTGCTGTGGATCCATTTTGTTCCTACGATAAATTTTGTTTGTTTAAAACAATCATTGTTACTTGTTTCGTATCCTATTATTTCAAACAGATCTATATAATATTTTTGTATTCTGGAGTGATTCATTCCAAATTGTAAAATTATTAATTTTATTCAAAACTGTAAAAGGAGACTTTGTACCTACCTTCTGATTGATGTAGGAATAAACCCCCTCTTCTCGTATGCATAGTTATGATATGCAGACGTAAAATATCTAGACCACCGACGTGAAATATTCTAAAAAACATCAAAGGTAGGTCCATCCACTACTCTGAGAACTTTGCTACAAGAGGCTTATTTCGAGCGGTGGACTGGTTACGCGATGACAAAGAAAAAGATGTGGTACATTTTATTAGTAAATGCGATAGTTACATTAATTTGATTTAATCACCTTAATACATGAATAAAAACAAAAATTTCGACTGATGAATGGGCCAAAAGTTAACTCTGATGTAAAACATGGCTTACAAGTAATAATTTTCTAACATTATATAAAATAAAAAGTTCGGTTTGCGCAAGTTATAAATATATAATAAGTTATAAATCAAGCCAAAGTCATTTATTACATAAACCAATAATTATTTTTCAAGTTAATATTATGAACGGTTTAAGGTATCCAGAAAAAAAAAGATAAACACCGCTCGCGAACATTTTTGGGACTCGATCCATTTTGTCAACTGCCTTCCAGTCACGAAAAATTAAGCAATAAAAATAAATTAAAAACCAAAAGAACGCAATCGTAAAATATTCACAATCATACTTCAAGCGGCCGGGCAGTTCAATTACTTCAACATGGGCCAGTACTTTTTATTACATTCTGTTTATTTGCAGATGAAGTAAGACTTGTCTTGAAATCTGAGCTGTCGCTATTTTTAATTTAAAACTTACCAAACATATTCCACAGGACTTCGGAACTATTTTTCTTTGCGGTATAAGACTGTAATTGTTGTAGATTTGAGAATGTGGAATGAGAATTGCAGAACCAACAAATAAATGAATACGGGCGTAAAATAGCAGCTTAATGCTGCTGTGTTTTTACTGGAAACGGGGCATTTCATCCTTGTTCTTAGGGGTGACAACGCATCTTCATTTTGATTAATTATTGAGGATAGTTGTGGATGTCAAAATGTGTTTTAAAAATCTTAATTTTTCCGTCTTAATTTTTAAGAGGATTGTAAAGCCGTAAGTTTTCATACAAAAAGCGATAACCCCGTAAACATAACCTACTTTTCATAATTTTTGGAAATATTGAAGATATAATGAAAAACTAGATCCGTACGTTTTTATTTGAAAGAAATGTTGCGTACGATATACGTTATTAGCATCTAAATAACTATATTTTTGAATTAAATACTTCACCGAGCGAGTTTATCTTTTTAATTTAACTAAACTGAATTACTAAAAAAGAAAAACGTGCCTCGTATCTGCACTTTACAATCCTCTGGTGGACAATATATTACACTTGCGATTGCAATTGCCGTCACTAAAACTCCATAAATCTCAACTTTGTTTTACTGTATCATCGGGCTTGATGATTACGTAGGGCAAAACTGGTCGATTTAAAAAACAAACAAATATAAATTATAAAACATACAGTACAGTACAGTGAGTGAAACAAAGCACAATTGCAAAATTTTATTGTAGTAGCTTTTTTAGCGCTCATGATGTTATTAAGTCTACGAGTAACTAAAGCGAATTTTACTATAAAATCTAATATATACTTAAAAATTAATATTTGTTTGTTCGTATCTTAGTGCTGTCATACCGTTCATCAGATTGCGGTAAAACTTTGTCACTGTATTGCTTGCACTTGCACAAAGGTTATAGACATAGTACAATTAACTTACAGTAGGTGGTGCTCGCATCGTACCGACAAATTTATTTGAAAGTTATATATCATTCAACTTCAATGAATGTATATCTTATATATTAATAATATTACAAATTAAAAGTAATTGGAAGGGTTATATTGTGTAACCCTTCCAAATTTAAATTAGTCCATCTGATGGTAAGTGGATGCCGGGGCCCATAGAGATCTACATTTATCCTCGATTAGGAATCAAAACGCAGATGCGTTTTCACCCCTGAGGACTAAGATGAAATACCTCGTTTCTAGTAAAAAAGGGTCTCCGGATGTAAAGACAATTACCGTACGAAACATGATTACTTGATTACATGGTTATTGATCCACGATCAAGTGGGTAAATCTAGTGTGACTGTACTAGAAGCATACAATTGTAATATTGGATCTATAATGTCCTCCAGACCGAATTTCGGTCACGGCGGCCAGTCTCAACGGAGACTAGCCATCGGCGCAGGAAAGGATTATCCTGCCCAAGTGTATGCGCAAGCACATTTGCACTTTCTGTTCCCTGACTCTCATAATCAGATGGGACGGTAAACTGACCGGACCGGATGAGAGATCAGACGCAGGACCAACGGCTTTACGTTGTTTCCGAGGCACGGTGGTGAGACACCTCGAACTTCCTGACTCCGAGCAGCTACTGAGAATTTCTTGACGAAAAACCTCAATAATTGATTTTTTGGCCCGACCCGGGATTCGAACCCATGACCTCATGATCAGCAGTCGCACTAATACAACCACTAGACCAACGAGGCAGTTTATTGGATCTATAAACAATATTTGAACCTAAATAATATGTCAACTTTTATTTGTAAACTTTATTTTTTATAAGTATTATTGTAAGGGTGACAAGCAAGCACAGTGTATCAACCGAGATACTCGTAACTTATTTGAATCGCAGCAATAATTCACTGTAGCGTGGCTGTACCACATGTCTCGTTACTGCAAAATCCATGATAACCGATTTCGTCTAATATAGTCAATTGTCAATATACGAATAGTGCAGAAAGCTGTAAGCTCACTCGTACTTCGCTCGTATTAAACTACCGAAGATGAGTTTTTTTTAGGATAAAGTGAAACCTAATATAACTGCAGCATGGAACTACCATGAAGTAGCGTGGGTTATAGAGCCAGAGAACCAAAAGCAATTGAAACACCAGTTGACGCTGATAATGTGTGTGTGTTGTTTACTGGACACTGTTGAACATGAGCCCCGAAGACTTGCCTCAATCAGCTACGTTTCGTGGGCGCTTGGTGGATTGGCGATCTCAGTACCAGACTCTTGCTGCTCTCTATCGCTGGAGTAAACGGGATGGCTATACCCCCATTAATCGAAATACATGAGATCTTTCCGGTATTGCCCATAGTTATCTCTTAAGACACCCACGGGCCGAAATGGGGTAATGGATCCTTTTACGCAATCCACCATTAGTACACTGTCCACTAGTAACTAACCTAAGATCGAATCCCGGACAAGATTATAGTGCCCGAATGTATACGCAAGCACAGGTGTTCTGCCTATTCCCTCACTCTCATAGTCCGATGGGATGGTAACCTGACACGACCGAAGAGAGATCAGACGCAGGACCAACGGCTTTACGTACTTTCCGAAGCACGGGTTTAAACATCGCCAACTTCCTGACCCCGAATTGCTACTGAGAATTTCTTGACAGAAAAACCAAATAACGCATTTTAGCCTGACCCGGGATTCGAATCCAGGACCTCATGATCAGTGATCACACTTACCATCACTAGGCCAACGAGGCATTTAAGATCTCTAAATATTCAAAATAAGCACCATACTTTAAAGTAACAAAATATCTGACCCAGTCCATTGACCTTAACTCGAAATTTAGCTAACTTCCGCATTTGTGCGTCACAAATCCACAAATAAAGGCATTCAATTCGCGTATTTGCCCCGATAAAGTACAAATCGGACAACGTGTTCGTGACCGTCGCATACAAAACGAAGATAGCGAGCACAATGCTAATCTCACGTGCTTGTGTCGACTAAGCGATGCACCGATTTGTCACTGCATTAACAAATGTTAGTTCATTTGCTTAGCATCGAAATTTAAAACAGAGATTTATTGCAGTAAACCAAGAAGGTGTTTACGCGATGAACGGGTGCCGATCTCTTAAATTTTATGTCCATAACAGAGTAATATTTAATCACTTGGTACGTAACAGTGTTTCTAAGGTGCAGAAGGCCACGATCGGCCAGACATGGAGCTACGTGCCTACCAAATTGAATCCTGCGGATCTCGCACCTCGCGGGGTGAAGGTTGATACTATCAGCACGTCCACACTTTGGTGGTCTGGCCCAGATTTTCTTTATAATCCCATTATTCAATTTCCAACATACCCCAACACTCAAAATATTACGTTACCCGAAACTTCATTACATACCTTTGACAAAACATTGTTTTGAAAATTTTAAAAATTGTTGTTGTTAATAACTTTGTAAAAATAATGTAACAGATTTCAGTAACAGTGTAATAATTCTACAAATTTACAAACTTTCATCATTTACCAAATTAATTAGAACCTTAGCTTATGTCAATAGATTTATTTACAATTGAAGATTTCGCAAAAACATAATTTTATCTCACTTGTCTTATTCAGAATACAGCGTTCGCAAAATCTAATTTTACAACGTGCTGAGCAGGAAATGTTCCCCTAGGATCACAATGCTCTTAAATCTAATAAAATTATAATAGATTGATCAAAATATATTTTTATTGTGTAATATTTTTGCACATTTTCACTGAAAATATAAATAAGTAAAATTATTATTTAAGTCAGCACGTTCTTTTTTAACGAATTGGTGAACTTTAGTAAGTTGTGAGAAAGATCTTCTATTCAGTGACAACAATACAGTGGTACCAAATATGTACTTCTATTTGAAAAAATACTATATAAAAGAAATCATAGCTTAAAACACAGCTGATTATGCGAGCTAATGTACTAGTAGATGATAACTAAGTTAAAAAGATGACTCAGCCTCAAGCCGATGTTTACGTAAGCCAAATTTAAAGGATTTTTTTCCATAATTGCCATGCAGTTTGGCAGACGCCATTTTTATTTTCTAGTTGTTATTAGAAAGAGGCTGCTGTCATTCTGGCTTGCTTCCAACTGTCGCATCTTAAGGAACCAACGAGACGATATGGGCTAGTGAATATTCTTACATCGTCACAGATCATCGTAATGAACTTGCTTGCGTAAGCTGTTATTTAACAAAAAAAATCACACTTTTCGAATTTCTTGACTTCCAAAGTATCAATCAATAATCAGTTGCTCAGCTAAAAGTCTGAAATAAAGAACTCGTACATATATTTCTCAGGAATCCCTTAACCATTCCCGAGGAATTTTTCTAAAGGTCACATGTGAATAACCAGCCTTCGGATGAGCATATCGACGCCCATATCCCCGTAGTTCATTGCCGCGCGTAATTATAGCGAGAATCTGCCATGATATAAATAAAAATGGCACTATTTGCAACTTTAATAGTTTGAAAGCTTTTTCTTTTTAAAACTATATATAAATTGATTTAAACGATATTTTACAATGTAGTGTTATGTAATATATATATATATATATATATATATATATATATATATATATATATATATATATTAGCGCTGGTAATGTGATCTATGGTTGGATCAAAATCATCTAGTGGGTTTTTCTGTAAAGAAATCTCAGTTGCAGCCAGGAGTCAGAAAGTTGGAGGTATTTTACCTCAGTGGCTCAAAAAGCATGTTAAGGCGCTGGTCCTGCACCTGAACTCTCTCCGTTCTTGTCGGATTTCTGTCCCATCGGATTATGAGAGTGAGGGAATATAGAGTGCACCAAATTTCTCTCTTGCGCAAGTGGGTAGTCTCCATTAAGACTGGTTGTTTTTTTTTTATAGAATAAAGTTGACAAACGAGCACACAGTCCACCTGATGGTAAGTGGATGCTGTGGCCCACAGACATCTATCTACCTTTATTCTCGATTAAGAATCAAAATGCAGATGAGTTGTCTACCCTAATCTAATCTAAAAAATGGTCTCCGGATCTCTACACTCACCAAATGAAACGCACTACAGCTATATTATGGTTGTAGTAAAAATAGGTCAGCTCGACTGAGGCATGACCACACTCTCACAGAATATCAGCGTAAAATAGCAGCTTAATGCTTTTTTGTTTTGTATGGTGAGTGTAGAGAACCGGAGACCGTTTTCACTGGAAACGAGGCATTCATCTTAATCCTCAGGGGTGAGAGGCAGATAAATGTAAAATGGCTATGTATGTACATACACAATCCATCAGGTGGAATGTGTGCTCGTTTTTCAGTCCCTTATTCTATAAAGAAAAAGTATTTTATTCGTACCAGTTCGTTCTCTATTTTAATTCTACAATAAAAAGTATAAATTACGACATTCTACGTTTAATAGTTACGCCTGTTACTATTCCTTTTACTTTCGTTGGTAAACGAGTAGTTGCCTAAGGCGGCGTGAATACACATTTATGAGTTGTCTTCGTTAAAGGGCGAAACTGGTTGCAGTGAAGAATCCCTTTCGAACAGCTGTGGTCAGAACTGCATTCCTGCGGCCTTCAGTTTGATGAGATACTTATAGTACGCGATGTCTAGAAGCAGTTAGTTAAAAAAGCCAGCTAGAACGTCTACAGTGTAATACTATTATCTGACTTTTGTTTTCACATCAGTAGAGTATTAGACCTAACGAACCTTATCGTGACGCGATAACGTGCATGATATATTTATATCTACGATTTACTTATTAAATTATGTCGGGATGATTTCTAATCATCAGATAAATGTTATTCATCAACTAAATTATAAAATTATAGCCCAAGAAAATATATCAGTGAAACAATCATATCTAAACGTAAAAACGTAACGTTACAGCCTTTATACGTCCCACTGCTGGGCTCAGGCCTCCCCTCATTTCTGAGAGGGTTTAGGGTAAGGAAGTGTCCGCCGCGCTGCCCAAATGCGTGTTGACGAACTTCACATGTCTTCGAAATATTTTTTTTTCTTATTCCTCAGACATGCAGGTTTCCTCACGATGTTTTCCTTCACCGCCGATCCCGTGGTAAATCAGCACTTAAAATTGCAATTAACAATTTCATTGGTGCCGGCGGGGATCGAACCCGGGTTACTCGTGTTCTGTTATATGTACAGCGAGCGTTAACCACTGAGCTACCACGGCTCAATCATATATTTTACAACTATAATTTTTAATGTTTTTATGTTATGTTAAAGCTATGATAATGAATAATTGAATAATCCTATGAATCATTTTTATCTAATGGTTTAAAAATCGGAATGAAAATGGAATAAACAATTTTATATCAAAAGTTTTTAATTTATACGAGTATTTTAAAATGCCAAAAATTATTTTCATTTACCTTCTATAAAATAATAATGAAATATAATATCCGCGGTAGTTTAACTTTAAATGATACCTGAAGTTTAAGGGAGGACATTTTTATATTAAAGCTTATAATGTCATAAATTAAGTTAATATAAATGACCATAAAACTTTTCATTATTAATACGCCAAATTTCCTTACACTTTATTGCGCTTAAGTTCCTTTAACTACCTGCTTAAATTAGATCAGAGAATCATACTCTTAAAAAAGGCGAGACAATACTTATATTTTAGATGGCTCCGTGGCGCAGTGGCTTAGCAATGAGTTACAGCGCTCTAAGGGCCGCGGGTTCGAATCCCGCACGGAACAAGTACCTAAAAGTAATTGTTCCGGGTCTGGATGTGTGTCCTTATAAAATTTGTGTTTGTAAACTGCCACCACGATACAGGTGAAAATCCTAGTGTGGAGGTAACGTTTTTTAAAATAAAAACTAATAAAAAAAAACTAATTTTTACATTTAATGGGTTAATAAGATTTATAAAAAATATTATTTCATTGCATAGTACGTGAGGGTAATATTATGGTAACTTTCTTACAACTTAAACTACAGCCTAGATTGCATTGATGACTCTGTGATACGATAGCTTTTTATCAGTCAAAAGCTTGTTTGATATTTTTTTAATATATTAGTTATAGTATACGTGTAAATACATTGTGTTTTTGTCTCTGTTCTCTTAATGATTTCTTAAATTTACGCGAACACTACACATTGAATAAAACTATTATTTACGGATTTTATCGCGTTTAATTACAACTAACTTACTTCGGGTTTCTACTTACTTCGACGGGGAAGCGTCGGGATAATAAAAATAAGTTAGTTGTAATTAAACGCGATAAAATCCGTGAATAATAGTTTTATTCAATCTGTCCTCTTAGTTTTGGTGTTACAGGGTGGAAAACATTGATTTTTATGTTTTGTATAACTCAATGGTGACAAAGCATTGATTTATAGTGGCAAAGCATTAGGTGATCATATTACCCTCACACACCTTACTGTTTGTTTTTTCAAATTACGAATAACGATTAAAGCAAAACCCACTAAAAGTAATTCCTACTTATAACAGCTTGTACAAATATAAGTAAATGGTAATGTAGACTTTAATGTAACAACGCAGTAGTATATAAAGTTACCGGTATTGTTACAAAATTATTCATTTCTTTAATATTTATATTTTTGTTACAAAACCTTGCGCCTTGAGTTCACTGTCAAGGTTGCGATGCTGATCGACTAACAAGTTGTTGCTTTGAGTAATGGGTAGGACATAAACAAAAAAGTCTTATATTTATGGCATTTATACACTCACTCATACTTTCATTAACAACGCCGGCGTCGTGTAATAAATTTATAAAGTCAAGTTGTATTATCCGGGCGTTTTATGCGATTATGCATTTTCTGTATAATAACCGTCTTATAGTCTCACTTTAAGTTTCTTTATCAAAAATTATAGTCATTCTTATTTTTATGATCAGAGAGCTACCCGTGTTTGCGTAGGCATAGGAACTTAATTTCTTGTGATAAAAATTCAATCCAAGAATAACTAAGTGCAAAATTCATCGTTGTCGGATAATACTCGAAAAAAGCGGGGTTTTTTTACAAACAAACAGCGGGATGTGATAAAAAATTAACTATAATTAAAATACGTTTTATTGCAATTACTTTCTGTGCGCGTTTTGCGCCCAAACGGTCAGTGGATAAAAGTGTCATACTTTAATACAGCGACTTGAATCACGCTGTTAGTGGTTACTACCCCGTTACAAATTTAATGAATTATTATTTTTAAATTATATGTATGTTTTTCATTCGTAAGTAAATACTTAAGTAAATGTAAGTTCTGAACCTTCCACGTATTAATAAACTCTTTCAAATGTTATAGCTTATCTGAAAACAACAATAAACTAATTGGATAACTCTCCACTCACTTTTCTTAGTTATTCCTAAGTTAATAATGACGGCTTTTATTATTTTCTAATGAATTTAAACTTTGGCGAGGACTTTCGAATTTTGGTTTAGTAATTATCCCTCCCCGGTGTCATCCCGTCGGTATCTTAAGACGCGAAAAATCCGATGGGAAGAGTTAGCAAATGCCAGAACTATAATACGACCAAGACCAGCGACTGAAAACAGCGTAAAAATGCCAAGCATCTGCTCTTCTAATTGGCAATCCAACTGCCAGACGCAAAAGATTACGAGACGATAGAGACGTAAAACGTTATAATATTTCCACCGAAATTCTTTTGTGCTGAAAAGCACGTGCACGACCTCTAGTCAGTTCGATGTTAAGTTTTTTTAACCGATTTCAAAAAAGGAAGTGGTACTCTTTTTTGGTTCAAAAGAGTTTTATTCCGAAATGGTCCCATTAAAATTTCGTAAAGATCTGATGACGACTTTCGTAGAAAAACGACGGAACTCTTCAATCAATGACAGCAAATCAACCGCGATTACTGCTATCGCATATATGTGCATTGTTTACAAAATTATACAACATAGCACCATGCCTGTACCCTCTCAAGGGGTACGCAGATGTGTCCAGTATACCACGGTACACCCTCATTTCTGTCAAAGTTGTCATATTGACGTCGCGTCGGTGGTACAATTTTTTTAATTAATTGTAATTGAAGTTGGTTGTACAATAAATTTTAATTTTATAACTTGTTTATATTCAGAAATCAGGTTCAAAAACGTTTCTTGAATATACAAAAATGCTATCCAAGTATTGACATAAATACGTGCTGTAACGCCTCTATTGTAACACGGATGCCATAACATAGTAAAGAATAATTAGACCTCGTATGTTGGTACCGGATGTCAGCGATTTTGATTAGATCATTTCGTGGGATTTATAGATTCAATGTCGGTTTAATTGTTACTTAGTGGATAGGTAGATAATTACATTACTGCCAATGGAGTATCTACGCAGCAATTATATTTCATGCTGGAATAAGCAATCCTCTTATTTGTATAACAAGAAGATACTCTTTGTGTAAACTTCTCGAATGAAAGAAAAAAAATTCACAATGATTTTATAGACCATGTAACAATATCCACTAACCCTTATCGAACCGTGGGTGTCGTAAGAGGTGACGGAGGGAAGGATACTAGGAGATTCATAGCAGCGTTTTCTAATAACAAGTAAACAATTATATGCGGCGGCTATGGCAAGTGGTAATCACTCCAATGTAACAAATTAGTAATCTTTAAGGGCGGCCTATGTTCCGCAGTGAACTTAAATAGGCTATGATATTTTAATAGTAACGGTATGATATTATGTATATTTCATTACAAATGTGCATATACTATGCATGGCAATTCATAATTATAGTTACTATTAAATTTACCATCAGACTATTATTTAACATTTGTTTATACTGGTATGAATTTAAAAACATTTTCATACACGTATATACGTGGTAGAGCCATGCTGCAGTTATATTAATTGTATATTTGCAGCACGAATGGGTTGACTCAACCGGAGTAGGACCACATTCTCACAGAATACCAGCGGAAAATAGCAGCTTAATGCTGCTGTGTTTCGTATGGTGAATGTAGAGAACCGGAGACCCTTTTTACTGAAATAGAGGCATTCCATCTTAGTCCTCGCGGCTTAACACGCATCTGCGTTTTGAGTCGCAATCTAGGATAGATGTCTATGTGCCAAGCGTAGATTTGATCCCTCCTGTAGTAAAATATGAAAATGATATGTCAATATACTTAGGAAAACAATCTGGCACAAAACTGACATATATATATATATATATATATATATATATATATATATATATATATATATATATATATATATATATATATATATATATATATATATATATATAAATGTATAATTTTTAATGTATTTTGATTGTTATCCATTTTGTTGTCCATATAATAAATAAATAATTAAATAGATTGACTATGCTCGCTTGTCACACTTACTCTATGTAAAAACATTTTATCTTTTTTTACTTTTCTTAAATAAAAATGGCGCAGATAGTCTACCAGATGGTAAGTAGCAATTGTGATCCATAAACACATATAACGATTTGTAACAAAAATAATAACAGAAGTATTGTCACCCCTGAAAACCAAGAAGAATCAAATACCGCACATACCTACCTACTAAATCTATTCACTTTAAATACTGAGACATACTATTTGCAGCTGCGCTGAAAAAAAGGTACACATAAAACGTGTTTACCTAGGCAAAACAATTTCGCTATCGCGTTATATTCGTAAAATAGTTTAAAAAAAGACAGCTTAATTAAATAACATCTTCACTGTCTGAAGTCGGTAAAAATAATGTAAAATTACTGAACAAAAAATATCTAGTACTTCATTCTCTCATAAGATTTGACTATAGTCCTTTGTTATAATTGTTATATTACTTTGTTTTACTTAATTATTACACATAAATTACATAATTAATGTCATAACTGACGAACACCCGGTTAAAGTCGTCTGTGTTAATATTTCCCGTTCGCATTATTTTCCTGATAGCAAAAAATACTTATAGGTAACTTGTACAAAAATTTTTGTATTTTAGATTATAATTTTATTCATATATTTTTGGTCTCTGTAATTTAGTATATAATATAATAAATAATATACGCGCTATAGTGTATAATATAATATGATAAATAGTATATAATATAATAAATAATATACGCGCTATAGTGGCGGCGTAGGAAGATCCCAGAGAATCCCACCATTCCATATATTCTCTTGATGTTGTAATGAAATCCAATGAAATAAAATACATTTATTTCTTCGGAGTAAGGAGATAAATTTTTGTGTCAAATACCGTTTCAAAATGAGCTTCCTCTGACATTTTTTCTTTTTTTTTTTCTTATAGAATAAGGGTGACAAACGAGCACACAATCCACCTGATGGTAAGTGGATGCTGTGGCCCACAGACATCTACATTTATCCTTGATTAAAAATCAAAACGTGACTAAGAAGGGAATGCCTCGTTTCCAGCAAAAAGGGTCTCCAGTTCTCTACACTACCAAACACATCAGCATTAAGCTGCTATTTTGCGTTCGTGTTTCGTGAGAGCGTAGTCCTACTTCGATGGAACCGACCCATTCGTGCTACAGCCATAAGATAGCTGCAGCGCGGCTCAACCACGAACAAACCGGACCGGAGAAGAAACGGTGAAAGAAACTCTTATCAGTATCCTCTTCTTTGCCATATTGTGTAAAGTTAATATAATATAGTATAGTTTACTTTTAACGGAATGGAAAACGATATGTATGAACGAACGTAACAGACGGCATCGGAAAATGAAACAAGAGAGCTTGCTAATAATAACTCAAAATAATAAAAAGCTGCGGTATCCAATCCGGTTTCAAAGTGTGGGAACCATGACAAATATCCCATTCATGAAACGATCTATGGGGAGGACTACGTTTACCATAGAACGTTTATTACGCCTTCGACTTACATTATGTATACCAGCTCAATAATAATATATTATAACGGTGCTGTCCGTAAGGTGAGTGATTATAGGATGTCTTATATGATAATAGGATGTCTTGTTACATAGTGGCAACGTTGCATCCCATTTTAAACCTCAGAATGGTAACGCATCTGCATTTTGTTTTTTTTATTAGATTGACGATAGCTAAGGTTCGTAACATGCATTTATCATGAAGCGGACTGTGTGATTGTTGATCACTGTTATTTTTTATATTTTTATAAGGGTGACAAACGTGAACATAGTCCAACTGATGGTAAGTGGATGCGGTAGCTCATAAACATCTACACCTATCCTCGATTACGAATCAAAATGCAGATGCGTCGTCACCCGTGAGGACTAATATGGAATATCTCGATTCCAGCAAAAAGGGTCTCCGGTTCTCTACACTAACTAAACGAAACACAGCAGCATTAAGCTACTATTTACGCTGATATTCTGTGAGAGCGTGGTCCTTTCACGGTCGAGCCGACCCATTTGTGCTACAACTATACTACTAACATAACTGCAGCATGGCTCTACCACTTATAAAATTGGGCTCGGTGTTTATGGCTTTACGGTGTATCGTGTGCAAGTAGGGTTAGCGGTTGTGAATTTACAATTATATTGAATATTAAAATGATTCCTATAACAAAACTGCAACGCTTCTTCCATTGTTCCATTTGAAGAGTGAAATCAGATGGACTTTTATTTATTAGTTCTGCATAAACTTTGAAGGTTTAGCTGCAATATTAACCTCGCTCTGTCCATTTCATTCATACTTACATTCATGATGTCATTGGATTAGTGACAATTTTTGTTTGTTATTAGATTGTCAATAGCTAAGAACCATAACATGCATTTACCATGCGGCGGCCTGTGTAATTATTTATAACTGTTATTTTGTTATATTTTTATAGGGTAAGGGTAACAACCGTGCACATAGTATAACTGATGGTAAGTGGATGCGGTAGCTCATAAACATCTACACATATCCTCGATTACGAATCAAAATGCAGATGCGTCGTCACCCGTGAGGACTAAGATGGAATGTCTCGTTTCCAGTGAAAAGGGTATCCGGTTCTCTTCACGCATCATACGAAACACAGCAGCGCAACGTTATGTTGCTATTTTACGCTGGTATTCTGTGAGAGCTTGGCACGTCCCCTGTCGAGCCAACCAATTCGTGCTACAACTATACCAGCTATATAGCTGCAGCATTGATCTACCACGATCCTAGGTTACCAAGAACTGAGTTGTTTTACGTTAAGATATCAAAGTTGTAAAAGAATCACTGAAAAATATTGAAAAACAACCTCATTAGCAGTTCAGAAAATTGAGTGAAACCGCATGAAACAAGCAAATTTTGAAATAAAAATTAGCGTATGCTAAAACAGACATTTTTAGATATTTACCGACAATCTGTAACGGTTTTAGAAAATTGGAAATAACAAATGAACCACGACAAACATATAATAACTTGTACAAATATTTAAAGTCGATATCAGTTTATTTTAAAATTTTGCATCAGTCTATTTATTGATGTAATATGGCTCCTGGGTGCATTGACCTGTACAATTGGAATCAAATTACATTTTGTTAAAACGTTGTCAATTTTTAGGTTAATAATTTATAATAATTTTAATAATCCAAAACTAAGGATGACATGATCACTAAGTTCACCTAATGGTGAGTAGATGTTGTGTACTAGTAAAAAGAGTCGGTGGTTCTCGTCACTCGTCATACGAAACACAATGTTATTGCGAGGACGAGAGCGAGTTACTCGTATAATTTTAATTAAATAAGTAGAAGTTGTGAGCTGCGGTAGCTCAGATGGTTAACGCTCGCTGTAAATATAACAGAACGCGAGTAACCCGGGTTCGATCCCCGCCGGCACCAATGAAATTATTAATTGTAATTTGAAGTGCCGATTTACCACGTGCTCGGTGGTGAAGGTAAACATCGTGAGGAAACCTGCATGTCTGAGGAATAAGAGAAAAAAAATATTTCGAAGTCACCAACACGCATTGGGGCAGCGCGGCGGACACTTCCTTGTCCTAAAATCCTCTCAGATATGAGGGGAGGCCTGTGCCCAGCAGTGGGACTTATGTAGGCTGTAACTTTAAGTATAAGTTAATATCAAAGCGTGTAGTGGCGGTATAAGAATATCCCTTACAGGTACAGAAGGAAATTGAAATATGTGACGAGCAGCAGCGTCTTTCTGATAACACATCAAAATGATAAAAAACTGCACTAGTCAACTGTCCTCTCAAGCATGACAACTGTGGTGAAGTCCGGCTTATGTTCCGAACTGAACTTGTATAGGCTATAGGATGGAACGGAATGGAAGTAAATATTATTACTTGAGATGTGAGTGTGAGCAGTATAGAACAAGTGGTAAAATTAAAAAAAAAAATGTAAAACCGAATTCAATATAAAAATGAGAACATCATCAATGTAATTTAAGTCAATTAAATACGCATTATTAAGGATAACCCAAAAACTACTGGTTAGATCTTGGTCAAATTTATATGGGACTACGTGAGAAGCACCAGTTTTCAAATAAAAAAAGAATTATCATAATCAGTTTACCTAATAATAACACATAAGAAATACAGTCGAATTCAGAACTTCCTCATTCTCTTAAAGTCGGTTGAAACGCGATGTTAATTAAACAGAAAAATATGAAAAATATTTTCACATTTTCTTAGTGCACGTGGCCGAAAACGAAAGATTCATATAGATAGAAACATTCAGCAGATTGCTATCCTATACTACGGCTGCGTTGTTATTCTTACTGTTCCTCCTATACTACGGCTGTGCTGTTGTTCTTATTCTTAAAAGGGCGTAGCTCAGGGGCTATGCGCCATGCGTAAATTTCACAGTACGCGAGCAACCAGGGTTCGATCCCCGCCAGCACCAAAGAAATTGTTAATTACCATTTTAAGTGCTGATTTACCACGAGCTCGACGATAAAGGAAAACATCGTAAGGAAAATGCCTGAGATATAAGAAAAAAATATTTTGAAGACATGTGAAGTTCGCCAACACGCACTGGGGCAGCGCGGCTGACATTAACCCTATAGGAAATGAGAAAAGGCCTGTGCCCAGCCGTGGGACGTATAGATGTTACTTTTCTATACTTCCACTCTTGTTGTTCTGCGAAAACGATTTTGGCTGCCATGCAGAGTGTTTATAGACTTCGTAAGTATCAGCTATAATATAAACTATTACCTCAGTTAACAGTTACACACAGCGGGTATAAGTGGAACTCGAAAGGGTTGGTCGACCGGGGAGGGACCACACTCGGTACACCACTTACGGTATACCAACGTTAGATGACGTGTGTTGAGAGATGCGTATTGCTACTTTTTTGAATGTATGGCGACAAACGTGCGCACTGTCTACCTGATGGTAATAGATACTGTGGGGCATAAATGGACATCAGTCCTCAAGGATCAAAATGCAAATATGGTGCCACCCCTAAGGACTAAGATGGCTTCGTTTCCAGTAAAAAGGGCCTCTCTGGTTCCTCCATCTTAACATATAAAACATAGCAACATTAAGCTGCTATTTTTACGTTGGTATTCAGTGAAAGCTGGGTCCCTCGAGAGGTGGGCTCGAACGAGCTGACCCATTCGGTGTCAAACTATAATAAAGCTGCAGCATTTCACACCATTTTACTAATTAAAAGCCATCTGATCTTACTCCTCACCTATGACAACGCATCTGAATGTTAATTCTTAATCTCTATATGATATAAAAACCAATTGCTCTCTGTTGGTCTAGCTAATACCACAGAATAAATAATACCTATGAAAATTTACAAGTCGTTACAGTGCTCGACCGACCGTACGCACGCGTATATTGCTACGCACTGCGTACGAGGACCGTAGGTCGAGCGCGTCCGCATGCGTACCGTCGGTCGACCGACGCGCTTTGGAAACATATTAACGCGTTCAGTGCTACACCGACCGTACGGATGCGTGTATCATCGTCAAGAAAATCAAACCAAACTTTAATAATATTGTATGGTTTTATAGGTATTAAGTAGTGTTAGTGATTTAAGTAATTTTTATCAAACATGACACCGAACACCTCGCGGATGTTTTAAGTTGTCTTGTAATTTCACTGACAATTTATCAAAACTTGTTTGACATTCTAAAGTAATTAAAAATGTTTCTTCATCTTCGCGCAATAATGAATATAAAGTGGTAAATTCCCCATAAAGTGCTCTTTGGGCAACGATTGGGTGAAACTGATATCTGTGTCTTCTGTTCCTTATACGTTTACGAACATAGTAGGCAGTAATTAAACAATTAAAGCGTCCATTTTGCGTACGTGTTTGTGACTGTACCAGTCCGGCCAGTTTCGTTGCTCGGGAAAGCTCTGAATGCTACAAACTGACGATCGGTTATACGTATCGTCAGGACCGATGGTACGCACTGACGGTCGGTCGAGCTCTAAAACCGGCCTAATACTCGAAATGGCTCGAATGATTTTGGTGAATTTTTTGTGTGCGTTTGAGTCACAATTGGACCCGTTAATTATATGAGTCTATGAGCTACAACATGCGCGGAAATCGTTTATAAAAATGTATGAATCCACTTACCATCGGATGGAGGTGTGACCGTTTGTGACCCATAATAAAATTGTAATGTCCTCCAGACCGAATTTCGGTCACGGCGGCCTGCCTCAACGGAGGCTAGCCATGGGCGCAGGACAGGATTTTACCAATATTTTGTCCCGTTATGTCAGTTTGAACTCTTCGAATAAATAAATATTAACTATTCGCAAAATTACTCATGTAACGGCTTTAATATAATTTGAAAATGCAAGCACATGTGCACTCTCTATTCGCTCACTCTCATAATCCGATGGGACGGTAAACCGACACGACCGGAGAGATCAGGCGCAGGACCAACGGCTTTACGTGCTTTCCGAGGCACGGGGGTGAGACACCGCCAACTTCCTGACTCCAGGCAGCTACTGAGAATTTCTTGACAGAAAAACTCAATAATTGATTTTTTGGCCCGACCCGGGATTCGAACCCAGGACCTCATGATCAGCAGTCGCACTACTACAACCACGAGACCAACGAGGCAGTCAATGTCTAAATCACTGAATGAAAATGTAACATTACTCGAACTGTTCGTAACCCTAGAGAAGTGTAGTAATCGTTGTTACCATTCCGTTACGGAATTACAAATTTAATTCAGCAGCCGTAGGTGTTGGCTGGTCTCCACGTTGGTTCCATATGCCGTGCCTTGACCCGTAATCCGCATGCCTATCAGAATACCGTAATTGACGTGCATTTTTCCACTCGATCACGTTTTCATGCAATCATGACGTTATCCGTCCATTACACTGTGATCTCATCTCACTTTTTAACAGAATACGTTTCTAATTATATGCGATTTATTTAATAATAACGTGAATCCAAGAGATAAATTGTGCTTTGTATAAAATAATTATACCCAGTATTAAGCTCGGGATTACGGTCTTTTTATGATAATTTAGTTTAATTTTAATTGTTTAACAACTTAATAATCTGGGTAAAAACCCTTTTTGAACCGTGTTCAAAAATCCAGAAGTAACAAACACGACGCTTATGTTTTTTTTAAATGATTGTCCACAGATTTTTTGGAAACGGTCAAACCGGTGTTAATAATTTATTAAATAAAATTTCTTTAATTAAATAGGTTATACTTCTGGTGCCTTCTCACATAATTCTTAAGAAAAATGTTCACCCCTAAGGATGGAAAAATCGGTGTTGAAGATTATAATGTAGATAACTATTAAAACGACATTATTCTTGCTCTTCTACTACTCAAATGGGTAAATTAAATAAACTTTTAAAAAATACGAATAAATAATAAAGTAACTTCCACATCATAAATTCTGAAGTCGTGGTTTTCTTCAAAATCGTCGTACACAAAATTCTTCACCGGTTTTCGCACCGACTTCACTTCTGAAGATCTGATTAAAAATTAATTATTTTTTCAAATGCTTAATTTTTAATATTTCATTAGTTACCATGTTATGTACATGTTGCAAATTTCGTATGAAGATAAAGTCCTCGAAGTGGCGAAAAAATATTTAAAAGAATGCTTTTTTAGTATTGTCTTCGTCTCTTAGAAAAAACGACTCCAATCAGGTTATCCATTAATATTTTATCTAAATAAATAACTTTATCCTTTTTTTGAGTATTCATCCACATACGAGTATATAACAATTGTTTTCTTCTATACACTGTCTTAGATTAAATGCAATATATAGTACACAACTATAAAACAATTACACAGAGTAATTAAATATAAGTTACAAAGGTATCTTTCAAGCTTTTGTACATTAAAAAGTATTGCATGTAAATGTAGTGCCGTGTAATACTCGCCACTCATTCTTTTCTACGACAGGAGGAAGACCGATGTCCAGTAGTGAACTGTAATGATCTGGTAAAGAAAAAGATGTTCTTTTTTATAGAATAAGGATTACAAGTGAGCACACAGTCCACCTGATGGTAAGTGGATACTGTGGCCCACAGACATCTACATCTATCGTCAATTGAGAATCTAAACGCAGATGTGTTGTCACCCTTGAGGACTTAGACAGAATGCCTCCTATTCAATAAAAGAATCTCCGGTTCTCTACACTCACCATACGAAATATAGCAGTATTGAGCTGTTATTTCACACTGGTATTCTTTATAGGGTAGGGTGACAAACGAACACACAGTCCACTTGGTGGTAAGTGGTTTCTGTGGCCCACAGACATCTACATCTATTCTCGATTACGAATCAAAATGCAGATGCATTGTTACCCGTGAGGACTAAGACAGAAGGCCTTATTTCCAGTAAAAAGGGTCTCCGGTTCTCTTCACTCACCATACGAAAACCAGCAGCATTAAGCTACTATTTTACGCTGGTATGCTGTGAGAGTGTGGTTCTTCCCCGGCTCAGGCACTTAGGCCGACGCATTCGTGCCACAACTATGTATACTACTAATATAACTACAGCATGGCTCTACCACGTAAAAAAATTCTCTGAGAACGTGGTCCTAACCCAGTCAAGCTGACTCATTCCTGCCAAAACCATTATGGTTTTGTAATATAGCTGCAGCATGGATCTACCACGCATAAAGTACAACTATATTATAATTATCATCATCATCTTTGCAGCCTTTCACAATTTTACTGCTGAATGCCTCCCTCGTGGAATGCCACAATACGTGCTCGAGGCACATGCTTCCATCGACCTGCTGCATATCTTGCCAGGTCGTCACTCCATCTACAGGGCGGTCGCTCTAAACTTCGCTTAATAAGGCCGCCACTATACAGCCTTCCTTTTTTATCGGTTTTCGGTTCTTTGAGCTAATTAGCTATTAAATTAACGCTGTTCTTTATTAATTAGAGTTAATGTTTTATTGACTGAAATCAAATGATATAAAACGTAGTAAATCCATCCGACACAAATAGCTTGGTTTGGCAACACACGTCACGGACTGGGGGCAGTAGTGATGCTATCTTGATCATCCGGTGATTCTGCAGCCTCATCATTGTGCAACCGATATCTCCGCTACTAGCTTTCTTATTGTTCGTTTTAATTGTATAAAGAACAGTGATAATAGGTGCGAAATTCGGTTCAATGTTAAACTGTGACGGCCTGCGTAGTTACAGTAATGGCCACCTAAAGCATGCAAATTACGATCAGTAATTATGCATATATTACGTTGGTCGTTAAAATTTTTGATATTTAATTTTATTATACTTCCCATAAAAATATTTGCTTTCCTGGTTTAAAATCGCTTCTTAAATTTACAGCTCTAAATTATTTAAAAAACCCTTTGTATTTTTTAAATTTATAATGACATCATTATTTTTATGTTGGTTATAAAAACCATCTTACATCTGTAAAACGGCATAAAATGTATGCACTAAAAGTTTAGATGATCTCGTAATGTCCGGTTTTCTTGTTATACATTTTTAATTCAAATATTTAATAGGCTTTTATTATAAACGCGCTTGATTGTGTAGGTGTGCTGTGTTTTAATTATGACAAAAGTTCAGACAATAATTTTGTACCAATATTTTGTCCCGTTATGTCAGTTTGAATTCTTCGAATAAATAAATGTTAACTATTCGCAAAATTAGACTCATGTAACGGCTTTAATATGATTTGAAAATACAGTTATAAAATTCAGAAAGTAATTATAGACTATAGTAGTAATTATAGAATAAGGTATTAAATGTATGAACCGTTAAAATAATACAAAAAATTCTAAATAACTGTTAGAGTGACTATAAATTTAAAATAACCGCATAATTTTTTTGATAAGTAGAAACCGGTGATTTGATTGGGCAATAAGCTAAATTACTTCTGAGGTAATTATATAGACTTTTCTATTTCTGATTAATGGCAGCAATAAATTCAAATTAAAGTAGATCGGAGAGATGTCAAAAATTTTATCTGTAAGTTAACCGTATGTACACCTGACTCATTAACCTGAACTAGGTTCTGAAGACAAATGAGCACAGTCTAACTGGTGGTGAGTGGATGCTGTGGCCCATAGACATCTACATTTATCCTCAATTAGGAGTCAAAACGCTGATGCGTTGTCGCCCCTGAGGACTAAGATGTTTCCAGTAAAAAAGGATCTCCGGATCTCTACACTCACCATACAATACACAGCGATATTAAAGTGCTATTTTACGCTGGTATTCTATGAGAGCGTGGTCCTTCCCTGGTCGCGCCAACCCATTAGTGCTACAACCATAATAAAGCTGCAGCGTGATTCTACCACGGATCTGTATGAATACTTCCGAAAATTACGAACCCATATCTTTTCTATTTTATTGCAATATTCAAGTGGTGAAAAAAAATTACAGTTCACCTGATGGTAAGTGGTTACCGCAGCCAAACAACCAACTTCAAACAATAAAAGTTACAGATGCGCTGTCTTCTCTGAAGATTATGATAAAATGTCTCCCCTTGTAGATATTTATATTGGCTCTCTCCAGACCGGAATACAACAGTGGATATACTGCTGCTTGGAGGCAGTAATTTGGAAGAAGGTCGTATATCCACCCAGCTGAATTCCTAGGCAGAAAATGAGTACCTTGTAGTAATGGTGATGACGATACTTTTCTTCAATATATGGGGTGATGTGGCGACGCTGTCGTCGTGCCACAAGCGAAACAACGGATCCTAAATCGCGCTATCAAAGTTCCGAAGTAAAACAGTATATATAGAATAGCTCCGGACTGAACACCTTACCCGGTGGGAGATCACCTCTTTCCCCTCCTACGGCCACAATACCAATAATAGCAAAACAGCCTTTTATAAGCCACTGCTGGATATTGGCCTTTTCAAGTTTGTGCCAACTAGCTAACTTCAAATATTTGCCCATATCCATTAGCCAAATAGGTCGACGAGCGTAGTACTTATACCCTCACACGGTTGTTGCCTAACATCTATTCGTACAATTTGGTTTAAACAGTCTTGGATGGGTTTTTTTTTAAGTCATTCTGTCGACAGAGCCTCGTTTATCTAACAAAATGGTACACCGCAGATGTTGTTGGTATTTGATATTGGATATACTTCCCCTTGCGCATAATAAAATGATTTAAATTATAATGACACATACAATCAGGTGCACTTTGTGCTGTTAATCACTCTTACTACTGTATAAAAATGGCGACATAGCCCCAGCTCTTTTTTTTAAAGATTTTTAAAATTATTAAAAATATGTCTATTCTATATATGTATGTAAATTCTTAGTCGTGAAATATCTTTAAATCGTATATAGGAAATTTGAATTTTAGATCTGAAACACCTCATATGTATCCTTGCAAACACGCAACGTAAGAAAAACTTCGTTCGACTGGACTGAACTGAACTGGGTTCGACTGCGTGCGCTGACAGCTTAACAGTGTTTTTATTTGCTCCGCAATAAAAATTAGTTAAAGCTAGTAAATCGAACTTTCAAATGTTTTAATTTGCATATTTACTTAAAACAATAGTGAAGTTGTGGTTTGACATTAAAAGTGTAGTGATAACACGCGTGATTTATTAGTAATTAAGAAAATCATTTAAAACTGTCACTAAATACATTACAAACGATTACGCTCGCTTTGTCTAGTGAGGGCTCAAACGCGTTCGAGCGTGTGAATCATTGCAGCGGCTAGTCGAGTTCCTTTTCGTTGATACTTTGTTTGCTAATTACCCGCCTTAATAATTTTATTAAGACCGAAATTCACCTAAAATAAATATATAAAAATGACGAAAACTTGTGCAGGCTGCTCTGCAAATCTTCGTAAGGAGTATTTGGTTTGTCATAATTGTAATGATTCTTATGATCTCCTGTGTGCAAACTTGACTCAAAATAAATTCAGTTTAATGAGTAAAGATAATAAAAATACCTGGATCTGTCATGCCTGCCGTTGCAAAATACCAAAGCATGACAATACAAATACTCCGGTCCGCAACAGCACCTCGAAGCCATCAAATACCTCATCCGCTCCTCCTGGCTCTGACCATTCTAATGTTACCATGCGATACAAAAGTCGACAGGGAGTTCTAGACAACCAAATAAGCGGGAGTTCGAGCCAGAATACATCGTCGTGGGACTCACAATTAGAGGATAAACATGTTTCTACCATGAATAACCTATCTATGGAAGAAATACGAGGTATAGTGAGGGATGAATTTAACATTGCTTTTTCGCATTTTGAAAATAATTTGCTAACAAATATGGAGATAAAAAACAATGAACTCATAGAGCGTGTAGAGCAATTGACAACCTCACTTAATTTCTTCGAAACAAAATATGAAGAAATTCGTGCTGATGTACAAACTAAAAATGAATTGCTGAAAAAGTTAGAACTTGAAAATAAAGAGCTAAAAAGTACATTCGCGGACTTCAGCGCCCGGCTTGCACAAATGGAACACCATTCGAGGGCTAGCAATATAGAAATACATTGTATACCAGAACACAAATCAGAAAACCTTGTAAGTGTTATCAAGCAAATTGCAAATGTAACAGAGTATAAATTAAGTGAAACAGATATTCACTTATGCACTAGAATATCAAAAATGGATAAAAATAGTTCCAAACCACGCTCTGTACTCGTAAAGTTTGCTAGCCCAAGAGTACGGGATGGTTTTCTCGCATCGACAATGGTTTTCAATAAGAAACAGAAAGACAAAGACAAAAAGCTTAATTCAAGTCACATAGGGATGTCAGGAGAACAAAAACCTATCTATGTTATGGAACATTTATCTCCGGCTATGAAGTCTCTTCATGCGGCAACCCGTGTTAGAGCTAAAGAAATGGGCTATAGATATGTATGGATTAAATCGGGACGTATATATGTAAGAAAAACCGAGTCATCTGAACATAAATGTATTAAAAATATTGAATCTCTCAACAGTCTAAGCTAATTGAATTAATTTATTAAATATTACAATAAATTATACAAATGTGCTGGGTTATCCTACCACATCATACGATAATATATCATGTTATTACCAGAATGTCCGAGGCCTAAGATCGAACGTTAGGGATGTCTCATTAAAAATCCAAAACAATAATTTTGACATTATAATTCTTACAGAAACGTGGTTAAACTGCACAGTTTATGATTCTGAAATCTTTGACGATAGATATACAGTGTACAGAAGAGATCGTGCAATTAATAAACTTGGTGGCGGGGTTCTCATAGCTGTATCTAACAATTTAACATCTTGTAGAATATCTAATTGCGATACTGAATGTGAAGATCTTTGGGTAAAGGTTAAGATTTTTATAGGTCAGAAATGCGAATTTCTTAAAATCTGTGTTGTGTACCTACCACCACCCCTAAATCAAAACTTATTTGGAACATTCATTAATAACGCAAATAGAATCATGGACGAGTATAACACAAAACACACGTTAATAGCAGGTGACTTTAATATTTCAAATGCAACCTGGGAACAACATAGCTCTGGTACGTATCTTTTACCGATCTTAAACAGCAACAATAACATACATAATTTACTCTTAGATTTCTTGGAATTAAATGACTTTAAGCAATTTAATTCTATTACAAATAGTAATAAAAAAATTTTAGACTTATTTTTTTGTAACTCCGAAGTAGTAAAGATTAATGAATGTTCCAACCCTATACGTAATGTTGACACTCACCATCCACCATTAGAAGTATCTATTGCAATACCCTCCAGTTATTATCTGAATCACGTGAAATTACAGAAAAATAACTATTTTAAAGGCGATTACGATCAGATCACTAAAGCCCTAGACGAAATCTTATGGGCAAATGTACTTTTAAAATATGATAATATTAACGACATGGTTAATGAATTCTATCTAATACTTTATAAAATAATAAATCTATATGTGCCTAAAAGTAAAAAATGTGGCAATAGGCATCCGGTATGGTACAACTCTTATTTGATATATTTATTAAAGCAAAAAAAGAAGTTTCATAGAAGATACAAGATCTATAATAATCCCCTAGACCTACTAGAATTTCAATACCTACGTCACGACTGTGAAATACTTACAGAAACATGCTATGACAAATACATATCTACACTAGAACACGAAATAGGTAGAAATTCAAAATATTTTTGGACACACATTTCTAACAAACGTAAAAACTCGTCTAGATACCCACCATCAATGTATTTAGGAGACAAACAATCAAACGAACTAAAAGAATCCTGTAACTTATTTGCAGCGCATTTTTCCAGTATCTATAACACCCCAACAAATAACAACAGTAACTCAGTATATTTGCTCGACTCGCAGCCAAAGCTTCCTGAAATGTCCAATATTTACATATCCCAAAAATGCATAATAAACAAAATAAAAAGACTTGATATAAAACAGAGTGCTGGACCTGACAATGTCCCCCCTATATTCTTAATTAAGTGTGCAAATTCAATATCCTACCCCTTACAACTAATTTATAATACTTCACTTAGGACAGGGAGTTTTCCCGATAAGCGGAAAGAAGCAAGAATAGTACCTATTTACAAAGATGGAAAAAAAGAACTTGTATCTAATTATCGACCTATATCAATCCTCTCTACCATATCAAAGATTTTTGAATCACTTGTCCACCCATTCATATTCAATCATGTTAAAGATCACTTATATCCCTGCCAACATGGTTTTATGCCTAAGAAATCTACTAATACTAATTTGCTCAATTATGTTTCCAATCTTATTGATTCGGTTGACAAAAATCTTCAAGTAGATGTTATATACACTGATTTTGCCAAGGCATTTGATAAGGTAGACCATAATATACTTGTTAAAAAACTCGCATATTTTGGCATTTCCGATACATTTTTAAACTGGTGCAAATCCTATCTCTCTAATCGTAATGCCAGAGTAGTAATTGATGGCGAGTGTTCGGATTCTTTCAATGCTATTTCTGGTGTTCCACAGGGATCAAATTTAGGGCCTTTATTCTTTGTACTATTCATTAATGATATAGTAAGTGTATTTAAAAATTGTCAGGTTTATTTGTTTGCAGACGATTTAAAAATAGCTAAAGTTATAAAGCAAGAATCTGACGTATTAGAACTACAAGCGAATCTTGATAGACTTGTAAAATGGTGTGAAACAAATCGAATGCTGCTCAATCCGGATAAATGTAGTTTTATTAAATTCACAAGAAAAAATAATCCATTAATGAGTTCTTATAATGTTTTGGGTAAAAACCTGACGGAAACCAATTCCATTCGAGACCTGGGCGTGATATTTGATAGCCAATTAAGATTCGATAAACATATTAATTCTATAGTGACTGCTTCTTTTAGGCTGCTCGGCTTTGTTCTAAGACAGTCTAAAGATTTCAAAAAGGTAACAACAATACTTCAACTGTACAACAGCTTGGTCCGTAGCAAACTTGAATATTGTTGTCAAGTATGGTCTCCCGCTTACAAAAACCACATTGAAAGAATCGAACGTGTTCAAAAAAGACTCATTAAACACCTAATATTCCGTTTTAAGGCGTCAAGTCATAGTGAGTGCTACAATAATAAACTTGCTTACTTTAGGATGAAACCACTGGCAGTTCGTAGATCTCTTCTTGATTTGAAATTTCTTTATAAACTTTTCAATGGTAAAATTGATGACAGTGAGCTGTTGAGCAGATTTAATATTAACGTACCTCGGAGACCTCCTCGCAACCCATGTCCTTTCTTTAGAATTGACAGCACTCGAACAAAACTTGGACAGAATTCTCCAATAACACGTATATCACGCGTATACAATGTATGTGTAAAAAATATAGCAACACTGGACATTGGTTGTGACGGGCTCACACTTTTTATGAAAAAATGTAACGACAGTTTAGAAAATTAATTATTCACTAACTTTATGCCAAACTTAACTTTTATTTATGTTATAAAAACTATTAACTTTCTCTTGTTCGTAAAACTTGTTTTTGTTCCAACTACCATTAAAATAGGCAAATTATAAACACTGCTATTGTTTTAGAATGATGTGTTCTCCTATAATTGGTAGTACATAGTTATTTATAGATGTAAAGCATGTGTTAGAAGTAATTTAATATGTACAACTGTTGGAGATCCATATAAATAAATAAATAAATAAATAAAAACGTTGTCTTCCATCTAACGACTCAAAAAAATTGCTTCTGAATCGTTTTATCTTGCCTAATTAAGAAAAGTTACAAAAAATACGCTTTGTTGCATGTGCTATCCGTAAAACAATACCTTACCTACATAGTTCATACAAGTTTTGATAAGTATCTTTTAATTATTTTTTCTGGATGTAAAAACCATCAAAGGTCAGAGACCGCGTACTAGGTTCGCGCCGCATGACGCTATATTGCAATTATTTATTAAATTCGTTACGCTTCATCGGTATTCGTTAGTAAAAACAGCTGTTACAATAATTTTGCATTTATACTTGGTTCGACATTGCTTGATATGCATCTGACTCTTAGGTCTATGGACAACATCCACTTACCGTCAGCTGACCTTAACCTGGCGATTATAGTAGAATAATAAAAATTAGTGGACCTGAATAGGGAATATTCTTTTTTTTTAAACATGGGTATATGTTTGAGTGATTCATATTTTCCTATTGAACCCTGTCTTTCTTTATTAGTTTTCCATAATACTTTCTTATCTGTTGCGAGGTGCATTTTTTTCCAACGGGCCGAAACAAAATGTGTTTGGAATATATCGCTTGAAATCAGTGTAGCGGAATCTTGGCATTGAACTTGGCGCTTATACTACTTGGCTTTGTTGCCAAATATGCCGTATAAATCAGGTTGTAATGAGAAACGAATTCAGTTTTTTTTTCTTGTTGTTTAAACAAGTATTTCTATTTACATATTGGTGGCTAACATTTTAAAAGGTATTTAATTTTATCGTCTCAATCAAAAATAAGGTAAGTACTTGACACTAGTTAGTCAATTGAAATACTTTTTAAGAGTCGATAAAACAAATAATTGTATGGAAATAATTAAATACCGTTATATATATTTTATAGTCATATAACAGTTTTATTTTGTAAAATTTTAAATACTAAAAATGTAATTTAACTTAATGACAAAAACCGACCAAATTTTTAGACTTGCTTAGACTTTTTTCAAATTCAAATAATAATATATTATGTAGTTACTCTTAATTTGCTCACTCTCTAGCCTGACAGCCTTTTGGCAATCTGACACGACCGGACAGAGATCAGGCGCAGCATCAATACAAAATTAAAAAAAGTAAAAATACTCAACAGTAAAAAGGTTTATTTTTAACAATCATACATGATATTGTTTTTTACTAGATAGCTCTGCGTATTCCAAGCTTATAGAATGACTTCACAGATCGCTTCGATAACAGCCCAGCCACATTTTAATGTATTCAATTGTAAGAAAATTAAATTTGCATAAGCCCCCAGAGTCATAAAGTATATTATATGTATTCAATTTTGAAATAAGTACAAAATTTATCATTTTACTATTGTAAATAATTTATTTCTTGCTGTGTTTTTACATTGTAATTCTTTTCAATTCTTCTTCTTATCCGTGGTAGAGCCATGCTGCAGTTATATTAATAGTATAGTTGTATCACGAATGGGTCGGCTCGGCCGGGGAAGGACCACACTCTCACAGAATACCAGCGTAATATAATAGCTTAATGGTGTTGTGTTTCATATGGTAAGTGTAGAGAACCGGAGACCTTTTTTATTAGAAACGAGGCGTTCCATCTTAGTCCTCACGGGTGACAACGTATCTGCATTTTGATCCGTAATCGAGGATTGATGTAGATGTCTATGGACCGCAGCAACCACTTACCATCAGGTGTACTGTGTGCTCGTTTATCACCCTATCCTATAAAAAAATTCAATTTCTCTAAGAAACAGGAGAGTCTAAGGTCTATGCCCAGCTGTGGAACATATAAGTGCTGTAACTTAAGGTTTCCTTTTACAGTAAGTAATACAATATCCATACATACGTGTTACATTAATTTTAGTACCCGGATGACCGAGCTTTGCTCGGTTTTTTTTTAAGTTACATTTAGATACAAATTACATGAATAATATTTTTTGATCTTATTGACATAATAGAAAAAATTGAACTGGTTATTTGAATAAAAAATAGTGAGTGCAATTAGTTTAATTAAAATTTTCGTTTTTTTAAAAAAATACTAAAAAAGGGCTTGAAATAATAGATTTTCTCACAAAAGAAGGGAACTTGAAAAAAAAATGAAAAAAGTCGGACCAAAGACAGGACGCGAACCAAGGCATTACGATTTCACGACCGCTCGATATCCACTTGAGCTATTACGATCATTAACAAATTGTTAAAATTTACCTTCTTATATTGTAGCAGTTTTTCATTGCCTGAAAACACGGACAAAAAGACATTTTCTAAAAATAAATCATAGCTAGATCGATTTATTGTCCCCGAAACTCCCTGGACACTAAATTTTACGAAAATCGTTGGAGCCGTTTCCGAGATTCCGATTATATATATATACAAGAATTGCAGGTAATTAAAGGTGAATTAAAGGTGAATTAAAGGTATAGGTAGGATAGGATAAAGGTATAGGATAAATAAGAATATAGTAGAATAAAATACGGTTTTTATAGAATAAAATAAATTTTTTTTTATAATAGTATCTGTTATCAAATATAAACATACTACATTACAGTTTTATTATAAAATAAGGCTGAGGAACAGGTACACACAGTCCACCTGATGGTGACTGGATACTCTGGTTTATAGACACCTACATTTATCGTCAATTAAGAACCACAATATAGTAGATGCATTATCATCCCTCAGGAGTCAGGACTAAGATAGAATGCCTTGTTATCAGTAAAAAAGGATATCCGGTTCTCTATACTCACTATACGAAGCACAGATCATTACGCTATATACAGCGATTCAGCGCGGTCCTTCTCCGGTCGAGTCCAATAATATAGCTGCAGCATGGCTCTACCACGTTAAAGTAAGAAAAACCCCGAGCATAGCCCTCTCCATAGCTCGCTGAGCGACCTTGAGCGTGCTCATATGGCCAGCAGTGAAGGACCACTTCTCAGATAAGTAAGTCATCACTGGCAACATGCACTGGTTGTACAATCTAGTTTTCAGAGTTTGAGGTATACCTGACGAGAAGATGTGTCGTAATTTTTCCGAAAGCTACACAGCCGAGTTGAGTCCGTCGAGTGGGTGGTATAAATTCAAAAATGGACGCAGTAGTTGTCGCTGTTGTCGAGATAATAACGCGTGCGAAGCCGTGGCGGATTGCTAGTATTTAAATAAAACGGAAAACATATTTTAACTTAAAAGCTTAAAACATATACAAATCAATGAAGACATAAGCGATTCTGATAATGTAAATAAATTACAAGTTCAAAAGGAATAAATCACTATGTTCACAAAACAAAAGCAAAATCTATAAATAAAATCTATTAAGCACGATAAAACCGGTGTTTAACGGTCAATACCTTTTTCTCGTTATTTTACATAAAATACGCATTTTCGTTTGGTAAGTACTATGGTTTTGCTTGATACGAATAAAAATCTTACAAAATGTTGCTGTGCTAACTTAAGTTCCCTTCGTAATATTTACTTATATCATTTAAAACAACTCACAAGCATAATCGACATAATGAAGCATGAACAAAAATAACATCCTCGCTTCTTAAAGAAACAAAACACCATAGTAAATAAAACAAGTACTATTATAAACTGCACGTCTATAGCATTTTTATTCTATACTCCGCCCTGCGTTGCGTACTTCAGTCTTGAATGACCACAGTAATAACAGAGCTAGACACTTGTTTATAAAAATAACATGAAGTTGCCCAAGGACGATCGTTAAGTCCTTGTAACTTCCAGCAATATTCCTTTACTTTGTTTTATTTCATTTTTAACGCACTTAAAGATTATTATTAACGTCATGATATTTTCTGGCTGGGAAATCGATAATAAAGTTTATGATTTTTTAAAGATACGGGACATACCGCCTCCACCCCAATATTCTCAATTTTGGTGAATAACGGATCTTTCTTTCGATCATATTATTACATATTATAGTAACGAATAATGTATATTTTGAACGGGTGAGACTACATGAATGCTACGGCACGATAGTGTTTTATTTAGAATATATTCATGTATTATGGAATGAATGTATGAAATGAATGACTGAATGTATATTTGAAAAGTGACTTTCGATAAGTATTGTTATAATCTACATTGAATAAAAAAAGTTTCTATTTCTATGTTTTCTTATCACTTCGTATTTAATGCTGGCCGTATGAGAAAGCTCGAGGTCGCTCAGCGAGCTGTGGAAAGGACTATGTTTGGGGTTTCTCTGATGAAAAACTATAAATGAGAATACCTGCGTTAGAATCAGAGTTACCGACATAGCCCAACAGATTAGTGAGCTGAAGTGGTAATGGGCCGCCATATAGCTCGAAGAATCGACAACCGATGGGGAAGAAAAGTTCTTGAGTGCAGCCTCAGTCCCCCACTAGATGGAGTGACTACCTGATAAGACATACTCGAAATCGATAGATGCAGGTAGCTCAGGTCCTCTTGTGAAGGGCTAATTTTTCCCTATCAAAGACGTAACCCCGCACTATGAATTTCCCGTATTTTGGAAGAGTTTATAATACATATTTGTTCCGGGTATTTAAGTATGAACAACTAAATGCTATTATTTGTAACCAGTATAGTCTTACGTGGTATAGCCACGCTGCGTCTATATTATGGTTGTAGCACAAGTAGGTCGCCTTGATCAGGGAATAACCACACTCTCACGGAATATCAGGGTAAAATAGCAGCATAATGCTTTTGTGTTTCGTATGGTGAGTGTAGAAAACCGAAGTCTTTTTTCACTGGAAACAAGGCAGTAAAAATAATGAAAAACTGCGCTTGCCAAGCGTGGCAACTATGGCCTAATCACCCATGAGAAAATGTATGAGGGAGGCCTATGTTCAGCAGTGTATTTATAGGCTGTGATGGATGGATATTTGCCACGCCTGGCAGACGGCTTGTAACCGCTGTTTTATATTATTTTGATTTTTCTTCAGCTAGTTGCTACTGCCCATCTCTTGTGTATATTAAGTGGTAACCACGTGATGATATAAGGCAGTGCATTCTTTTACGTTGCAATTTTAGACATAGATTTATATGTACTCGTATGTATATCACATGTAAGTAGGTACGTCAATACTTCTCTTATTTGTAAAAACCATGTAAACACTATTAAATTTAATCACCATGAAATAAATAGACAGCACGTCAAATTGAATTAAGATGAAAATAAAGAATAAGGTCTGCAAATTATTGCATGATTAAATAATTGATGATGATTATTTAATGTATGTATATCATTATAAACGTATACAGTAACCACCCTGCATTATTAATGTGAACTGTACCATATAACTATGATTTTGCTATCAACAAAAATAAAACCAATTATAAATTTTTTCATACGACGTATATAATTATGAATCAGAGCAACTGGAGTACGTAACCTGTTTTTGCACGTCTCTTGTCGATTTGTAACATCAGCGTTTTTCTACATCTACTTATTTTTGTATTTGCATGCCGGTTATGCCTTATTACACGGTTTTTTCAAAATAGAATATTAAGTAGAATATTAAGTGGATGCTGTGATCCATAGATATTTACATTTATCCTCGATTAAGAATCGAAATGTAGATGCATTGTCATCCCTAAGGACTAAGGTGGAAAGTCTCGTTTCCAGTTAAAAAGAGTCTTCGGTTCTTAAGACTCACCATATGAAACACAGCATGAAGATGATCGTGTGGTGGCGGCTTGAGAACATCCATTGCTCCACTTCGTACCTTGGCTTTTGTAAGAGGCGACTATGAAGAATCTCAGAAAAATGTGATGGTCACCGATATATGGCGTTTTTATATAGAATAAGGGTGACAAACGAGCACCCAGTCCAGTTGATAGTAAGTAGATGCTGTGGCCCATAGACATTTACATTTCTCCTCGATTAAGAATCAAAATGCAGATGCGCTGTTACCCTAAGGACTAAGATGGAATGCCTCATTTCCAGTAAAAAGGGTCACCGGTTCTCTATACTCATCATACGAAACACAGCAGCATCAAGCTGTTATTCTTCGTGCAGCGTGGCTCTACCACGTAAGAAATAGATAACCGTCTTCGTTTACGCCAGACGTAAAATATCCAAACCGGTAACGGGCAGCAGCTTAAAGTATACGTAAGCAAGCTATGTTTATGGTTACTCTCAGGTGTGCAAGCTACGCTTATGTACATACTCTATGGGCAGCTAGTCAAGGGTGCGAGACGTCTGGTAGGCCAGACCTCTCTCGTCTCGCACCCTTGACTCTGCTGCCTGCTATGGAACCTATACCGTGATCATTTATTCGCCTGCTAAGCGTGACGACTAAGACCAAATCCATGCCCAGCAATGGACTTAAACAGAAGATGAAGGGGAAATAGAACAGGAAAGTGCATAGATATTTTAGAATTGTTTTAGGTTTAATATACTATCTCTATATATAAAAATTAAAAACCCATAGCTGTCCGTTAGACTTACTAAAACTCAAATTCAATATAATTCAATATGTTGTTTTTAATAATAATAATAATAATAATAACTTATTTTCAGACTTTGTCCATAAAGATGTTAGTAGAACAATAACTACTTGGAACTAATGTTAGTATTTAACTTTTTTTAAACTTAACAAATTAAATATCGCTCCTACGTTACAAATATCTTAATTAATCTTAATCTTTAAGCCTAACATTTTTTTATATAGAACAAGGGTGACAAATAAACATAGTTCACCTGATGGTAAGTGGATGCTATGGCCCATAGACATCTACATCTATCATGTGTTAGAAATAAAAATGCAGACGCGTTGTCATCCCTGAGGACTTATACGGAACGTCTCGCTATCAGTAAAAAGGGTCTTCGTTAAACGTAATATATACGTAACCGAAATTTCAGTTTTGTATTAAGCTAAGCTCAGCTCCATAGATTTCATAAGAGACTGAATTTGAATTTTAAAAAAATTGAACTCATATTAGAAATTTCCCTTGTATTGTGGAAGTATTTTGCACACATAAATTGCACATGGACAAATAATGACCAAATCTTTGTGGGCCATACGGCTTCGCGGCGCAGTGGCTTAGCAATGAGTTACAGTACTAAGGACCTCGAGTTCGAATTTCGCACGGAACAAGTGTTTGTATGGCCTATTAATAATTTTTCCGGATCTGGATGACTGTGTATGTAACGATACCACGATACAGGCAAAAATCGTTAAAAAATCTATATGTTATGAAGTCGGCCGGAAGAAAAAGAGTTTAAAAAATCTATATCTTATGAAGTCGGCCGGAAGAAAAAGAGTTAAAAAATCTATATCTTATGAAGTCGGACGGAAGAAAAAGAGTTACAAAAATTTATACTTATGAAGTCGGTGCTAAGACATAGTGTATAGACAATATAGAAGAATTAAATTCCCGGGGAAAAGAAGGCAGCTCTTACTTTTTAAAAATTTATTTTCCTTAAACCTTTTTGTGTACTAAGAAATTTCAAAAAATAAAAGTAATTATTTGCCGCAAAAAACACAGTGTTAAAATTTAAATAGACATCTTAATAATTAGTTGTGACAAAAGGGCCTGTGACTCAGTTGTAACGGGAAACCCATTACTCTTACTATTCTGCCACAGCCTTTGCGCATTAAACAGGGTCTTCGACAAGAGTGAAACATACGCTTAAAATAAAACTAACAATAAATAAAAACAACTAAAATTATATGTATATAAAACTAAAAATACAAAAAGGTCACTAAATTGACGGGGTATCAGAGCTGCACAGAACTAGGAATTGTAGTTGAATCAACCACTTTTGATTCTGGACTTCATCCATTAGTTTTCTATATCCCCTAAAGTATTAACAATTGAGTAAAAAAAGGAGTCATTAAAATCCAAAAACTTCCTCTTTTTTTGAAGTCGGCTATCAAAAGGTTTATATCATACTTTCTAGTAATATGAAATGGGAATAGATGATTTTAATTTTTCGGTTTGGAATTGTACATGGAGCTTTACCGCAATAATTACACTTGGTACTAGCATTGGTATGAGCTAAATATAATACATTGAATCGAGCTATTGACCTCAACGATAAACAGGTTGTTCGGCTTTTTTTAAACTGTGCAGCCCTTAACAAGGTGAAGGTGTTAAAATTATTCAAGATGAGTTATTAAAATGCGATCATAGATTCTCGAACTGGCTTGTGAATATCTGTTTTAGGAATACGAGTCACATAATGCAGTATAATTACGCACATTAAACCGTGTTGGAATGCTGTGGTGAAACCGAATATGATGATGACGTCATAAGAAATTAAAAAGTAGATAGCTCAGGGCTCGCCTAATATCTCATAGTTTCTTTTATACAAGTTTTGGTGTTCAACAAGCACATTACTACTAACTGCCAGCTCATGAGGTATCTTGAGGAACGCCAGCTGATCAGTGACTCATAGATGGGCGGAGACAGTAGAATCCAAGGAGGAGGTGTTGGCCGTTAGTTTGGACAAAGCGAAGGCCTTCTATTGTGTATGGCACAAAGCAATCCTTTGGTAGCTTCCTTCCTAAGGGTTTCCCGAGAAATTGTGCAATTGGATCACCAATTTTCTTGCAGATCGGGGCATCAAGGTCGTAGTAGACTGTGCGTGCATAATAATGCTGGCTTGCTATACCCTTATATACGATAAGGTGGACTGAAATTTTGTTGAAAATATTTATTGATGAGTTCGGCCGCGGCGATTGAGGCGATTTTATAGTAAACGTTTAAAGTTGTCATCTCAAATAATATTAGAATGTTAACGTGTTTTTAACAATCATACAAATATACTTAATATTACTTCTACTAATCTGATTATTAATTACTCAAAAGTTAAACTGACTTAACTTTTGAGTAATTAGATTGAAAATCATTTACACTAAAAGTGCTTATTAATCTTTACATCTACATTATGACGGTGATATTTCTCATGTTGTTCAAATTTAATAAATTTATTAAATATTAGTTTTAACTCGAACACTGAACCCTCAATTTAAAAGACACGCGTGGTCGTTTTACCATACTTAAATCAGTTGAGCACATTTTTAAAACTTCCGCTGATTTTTTGCCCTTAATACGTATCCGACGTTAAAACATCTCGTAGATGATTAACGACTTGTTTAAGTATTACTTTGTACGTTTACAGTTAAAAAATATAATGTAGTGATACAGACCATAACAAGTCCACTTCTGACCATAGGTCTATTCGCAATAGATTGCCATAAAGCACGGTGCTGAGCCACCTGCATTCACCGACAACTTGTGCATTTCATTAGGTCACCTTCTTCTAGTCAAGGGTCAACAACAACGCTTATCAGTACGAGTCTACCACTCGAGAACCTTTCTTCCTCATCGGTTGAATGTTCTAGAAGATACATGGTTGTCTCATTGCAACTTAAGCTTACTGATCCACTGAGCTATGAAAATTAATATTAAAAGTTAAAGTTACAGCATACTCGGCACAGGCGTCCTCTCATTTTTGAGAGGGTTTCTGGGCAAGGAAATGTCCGCCGCGCTACTCCAATGCAGGATCGCACACTTGTTTCTCAGACATGCATGTTTCCTCACGATGTTTTCCTTCACTGCCGAGCACGTGGTAAATCAGCACTTGAAATTGCAATTAACAATTTCATTGGTGCCGGCGGGGATCGAACCCGGGTTAACACGGCTCAGTTAATCTGCAAATATCCTCATTGCAAATTCTATCCCCTGACATAATCCGTTCGATCGCACACTGAACGAATTTGAGCATCCATATGCGGCCTGCAGTGCAGGTGCATAATAGTTATTAACACGTTAAAAAAGTACGTTAAGCTTTTGGTCACGCGCTTGATCTCTCCCCGCTCGTGTAGGATTGCCGTCTAATCGTGACTAACGAGAAGTGAGAAAATAGTGAGTGCACCTATTCTTGTGCACATAGTCGTGCTTTATAACGCTGTCTTGCGTAGATGGCTGGTCAACGTTGAGACTGGCTGCCGAGACTGAAATTCGGTCTGGGCGTTAACCAGTTAAAAATCACTGTAGCATTTATGCTCAATTCAAAGCAGCAAATTTATTTTGCATGTACACATAAAATCATTGTTTATTGAAAAACATTCAATTTATTTACCTATTTTAGATCAACAATTAAAGACGCCTTATATTTTACTAACAGTTATACTTACTTTATAATATCTTTCGCGGATTATTTATCCCTGATACAGAGAACCCCAAAATCATATATTAGTTTTATGGTTAAAACACGGTAGTTAGTTTGTTACTTTTATGGTTTTTAATTTTTTCATTCATTACAGTATAAAAATAGTTCACTTCTGAACATACCGCCTCCCCCTTAAATTGCTTAAATTAAAGGGTTGGCAACCGCAGCTTTTTTACCATTTTGAGTTGTTGGCAAGAAGATACTGCTGCCCTGTCTGCTCTGTTGTCCTCTATCGCCTATTACGACACCCACGTGATGATACCACCCTATTTAGGGGATTTAGTTTGGTTTAAACTCTTAGATTTAAATAGTCACCGTTTTAAGACATTAAACCTAAATTTACAGCATTAAACCGATCGCATAATTTAAAAAAAGTTAGCTTTGGTCACAAGCTTAATTGCTTCATAAGCCATGAAAAGGTTTAACCTAGAATTATCGCAACCTACGAATCAATCACTATAATACATAGCTACATTATTCTTTAATTGATTTTGTTTGTTGCAGAGAATTTTGTAACTGAAATAGTTTTTGAATTTACACAGTGTTTAAAATTCAAAATAGTTTCTTAGAACTCTAATAACTAAACTAACTAAAATAGTAAAAAAGTAACTTCAAAAACTATAAAGAATAAAATAATTAACAGCTTCTGATGTCGGCGCATTGTTTTACAGTTTTAAGTTTTATTATTTTATCCATTTTATTGACTTAGGAATAACACAAGTTCAAGTTTAGAACATTTTAATGTAACTATTTAAAATTTCGTCTATATAATTACATTAAAAACATTCTCCTATATTTGCACCCTAAGGGGTACAATTTTATCCGAAATAAGTTTTTACTGTCAATTTATTTAGAATTTATTTCAAATGGAAATATTTAATTTAAAAAAAAAACACTTAAATCGATTCAGCCTTATTGAACTCAGTTAAAAAATGAGATAAATATTTACCATTCAAATATATTATGGGAGTGATTTAAGTATACGTCCGTATATACTTACGTTAAATTGTAATTATAATAGCTTTATTAATAAAATACAAAAGACTTACCAAAAAATAAACTCACGCTCACTGTTGTATATAAAGCTTCCGCCTTATTTAATATTATAATTTTATTTACGTTTCACACATGAAACATCATTCGTGAAATTAGCGATTTTTAATTTATTTATTATTATATACTGCGGAGATCACTTTCCCGCGCTCGCGTTTGTTTGAAAATGGCGGGAGGCTTTTCGTGTAGGGGCTGCGATGCGTCCTTGCGTCGCGGACAAGGTCTCGTCTTGCCTATGTATGGACGCGCGACACGAATCCTCCGCTTCTTATACTCAACTTACGAGCATTTAACAAATGCAATGACGCTCCACAGTAGAGACGATTCGCAGGATAAATAAGTTATTTTACAGTAAAAAATTATCTATATACATTTGCAATCCTACTTAAATACGCATCGCATAAAATCACATTAATTTATTCAAAAGTTTTATGCTGCTATATAATACGTACTTAGCAATAATACATAAATTTAAATATTGTCTTAAGTTGCAAATCTTTGTACACACACATATTACATAACTTAATAAATAAGAATTTAGTTTTAGTTATTTTTATGTCATACATAAATACCTGTATTATTCAATTTTAAGATCTCGGTAAATGTTAAGCATCAGGGTAAGAACGAAACACCCCATCACGAGCATATTAAATTACTCTCTGGGGTTGTTTCGCTACTAATTTATAAAAAAGTATCATCGAGAAATATATTTCTTTTTATTTTATTTATTTTTGTTATTTGCGAATTTACAGTACATTAACAGCGTCGTTCTTTTTCCTTTCACAACTGCACGATATCGAACGTGATAAATATCGTTTGAGGAACGAGTCACAAATTACGATAAGTGAGTGATAAAATAACTAGTGTACCAAACTGCATTGCGTGACTAAAGAGTTATTTAATGTGCGAGTATATTCAAAAACAGAGCTTATGTAGCCCGTTACAAGATACATCGAATTCATTGTCCGCAAAATTGATTACACATACGAGCTATCCTTTTTTAACTTTATTACAATTAGCGTTTTCAATGTTCAAATTGAAGTTATCTATCAAATAAATTACAACGTGATTGAATATATCAGATAACAATATTGAAATTACTTATGTATCTATGCGTATCTCATAAAAAAAACGTTTGTATATCATCGAAAAAATTTGACAAAACAATTTTGTAATTATACAAAACAATTTTGAAAATATTCAAAACAATTTTGAAATTATTTAGGTGTTTATGTTTATCTCATAAATAACAAAATAATTTTGAAATTATTTGGATAATATGTATCTCACCACGTTTAAATAAGGTTAGAAAAATTTACCCTTAATCATAGAGCAACACGGGCCACCAACGGACTCACCTTAACCGATTTGTGGGTATGAGAAACTGAATAAGACTATTTGGTTTATGTACTCTTCTCGTAAGTCAATTTGTGCGATTTAAAATTGTGTGTGGAAAGTGAAAGGGGTATCTTCAATACTTAGAATACGCTCCCCATTAGTTTAGTCGAAATATTGACCGATTTCAGCTTCCAGTTGCTTAGTCGCACTTGTATAAAGTAATCACATTTCAAAAAAAATTGATGGTATAGTTTGGTAAGTGTGGTAGGGTATATAGATAAATACACAGATATACATAGATATAATATACAGGCTAATTTTACAAAGAGTAGCAAAACTTTAAACTTATTTTCTAACTATAAATAATTATATAACGTTATTGCAGTTTTCGAAAATACGAGTAAATAAGGCTTCTACTTTTATTTGAAATTATCCCAAATTGAATGTGATTTATAGGCAACAACATTTTTGCCTACCGATCAACCCTTACGAAAGTATGAGTGCGCAGTAAAATCGGTTAAAGCATTACCACGCATTTTGAATTTAAAAGATAAAATGGACTGAATTATTGAGATTTTGTTTTAATAATTTTTCATCACCATTTGCCTGTATTACTTATTCTGAACCCTCTCTGCAAATTTGGCCGGTTATTGCAAAATACCACTGTATAGGAAAATATGAGAGCGCGTTGTTATGAATAAGAAGTGAAGTTTGATGCTTGACCAAAAATGTTGGTTAGTTGCCAGATTTTCTATTACCCACGTCCGCAGCGCGTAACAGTACACAATTACTGTAACAGTCGGTTTACCAACGCTAAAGAAAGTGTAGTCAAAAAACCGATACAACTCAACTGAATTATAACAGTAGCATTTTTTAGTTTCCTTGCTTTTTGCGCATTATCAAAATGAAACTCCTGGTTTCAGCCACTGAAAAAGCCTTCTGCGGTTTCCGAACTAGCTCAATTTCTGATTATAAACGTTGTTATAAGTTTGGGATTGCTTCGTCTACAGCGCGTGCTACAGTACGCACCTCGATACGCTGTTGTCACAGTTCATTCGTTCGCGTTCGTTCGGTTCATACGGTGTCTACTGTAAGTTAGTTTTTATTTAACCGAGTTTAGGTACTTCAATCATCCGTACTATAATTTTTATTAATACATTTTATATATATATATATATATATATATATATATATATATATATATATAATGTCGTCCAGACCGAATTTCGGTCACGGCGGCTAGCCTTAACGGAGGCTAGCCGTCGGCGCAGGACAGGATCATAGTGCCCAAGTGTATGCGCAAGCACAGGTGCACTCTCTATTCCCTCACTCTCATAATCCGATGGGACCGTAAACCGACACGACCGGAGAGAGATCAGGCGCAGGACCAACGGCTTTACGTGCTTTCCGAGGCGAGGAGGTTTCATAGCGGGGAAACTCAATTTGTTCAAAAAATGGTTAATATTATATATTAATTAGAATAAAATTAATAAACCAAACCAAAGATATTCATAAAAGTAGAAAATTAAGAAAGTAGTTAAAATGTGCAAAAATTAACGAGCAAACCACTGAGACATTGTTTTGTGTATTATATAATATAATTAAAAAGTACTCTAGATACTGATAAAGTTTTTTTATAGGATAGGGGGGAAAAGCGAGCACACAGTCCACCTGATGGTTTCGTTTCGTTTGCGAATCAAAATACAGATGCGTTGTCAAACGTGAGGACTAAGATAAAATGCCTCTTTTCCAGTAAAAAGGGTCTCCGGCTCCTTATACTCGCCACACAAAACACAGCAGCATTTTTAAATTATTTAAAACTAGCTTCTCAATTAAATGACACTGTGTAACAAGAAAACTTCATCTCAGTGTCAAAGAGCGACAACTGGTGAGCGGAAGAAGCCCTCATTGCTAAGTATCCCTGTTGTGGTTGGTCCCTCTAGATCAGGAAATTCGGAGAATCAATTTATTTCAAAAACTTGGAGAAACGTTACTTATATGTAATTTGTAATTATAAAATTTAAAATAAATTATGCATACCTACCTAATATTTTAGATAATTGTTCAACTCAGGAAAGCTGGGGCGGACCGCTTCTTATTTTATAAATTAGAAAATAATGTTATCAAGAACCTACCATTTAAAAAATAAAAGAACCTGACTAACTTTAAGTAATATGTAGCTTTAAGTAATATGAAATAGTATATTTTGTATGATTATCATCATCATCATTATCATTACAACTCTTTCTCCTCCTCTCATAGGTCATCACTAACAAGTCACAGAGTATCAGAGTAAAATGCCTAATGTGCTGTGTGTAATATGGTGAGTGTAGAGAACCGGAGACACTTTTAAGTGAAAACGAGGCATTCTACATTTGTCCTCAGGGGTGACATTACATGGGATCTTAATATAGCAATAATTAAAACAAAAAAAGTTATTATAAAAAGTAATTAATTACTACCATCCGTGAATCGCAAGTGCACACTTTATAAGAGAGAGACGTATATCCAAATTAACGACTTAACAGCGGCTACTTTTTTATAAGACTAGGTGGCCAACGAGCACACAGTCCACCTGATAGTAAGTGCATGCCGTGGGCCATATATATCCACATTTATCATCAATTAAGAATCAAAATGAAAATGAGTTTTCACCCATGAGAACTAAGATGGAATGCCTCGATTTCAGTAAATAAGGTCTCCGGTTCTCTACACTCATCATACGAAACATAGCAGCATTACGCTGCTATGTTACGCTGGTATTCTGTGAGAGCGTGGTCCTTCCCGGTTCGAGCCGAACCATTCGTGCTACATATAATATAGCTGCAGCGTGCCTCTACCACTTAAACAATAAGTACAAGAATTAATACCTAATTGTAATTAATCCTAGTACGTAATAAAAGTATTATTCTGTGACATCTAATTATTTTTATTCTAGTTTTTTAGTTAAATATAACTTACAATACGTAACCGAACATATAACTATCTACTTACCCCTAACTTGTAATCTGCAAAGTCACTCGTTTTTGAACTTGGTTAATAAGAGGAGTAAAGCCACAAAAAGTGGACCACGAAAGTCTAGTATTTAGTTAGTACTTCTTATAAGTTTGTGCCGAAAACTATTATCACATACACACATACCCTGTTCTCGAAAAAAAAATTGGTTGACCCTGCAGGCCATCCCTGAAAATTCCCGCTAATTTCAAATGTAAAGCGCTCCAAATTTCACCAAATTATGTTGCGAAAGCTCGAAGTTATGTTAAAAAAAACGTTTTTTTTTTTTCAAATTCTTTCTCCTTCGATATCTCATGAACAAACGAACCGATTTTTATTTTCCAAACGGCATCCGACGTCATTTTTTTAAAGTTAAGAGCTGATTAGTTTTTAAAATCGATCTGTAATGACGTTATTCTGCTAACGACTCTACGGTCCGGCGTAAAGTCTACATCACCTGAGGATACCTCGTGTAGAAGCGAAACACGTGTCGTATTATCGTCGATGGTGTGTCTTTCCTAGAATAGTGGTGTTGGAAGTGGTGGTGCCAGGAGTAGTGGTGTTGGGAGTAGAGGTGCTGGGACTAGTGGTGACGGAATTAGTGCACGCAATTGAGGGAGGGCGGGAGGTGCTCTTCAATCCAGGTAAGATACATCATTCTTAGTTTATTTTAGTTAACGGAAGGTTGCAAATTAATCAATATCTTTATTATAATGGATTTTCGCAAAGTGACACCTGATTCTATCAATTATCTTAAATTGGGTTTGATTATTTCATTTCATACCATTATAGAAAAAAATACCAGCCTAAAAACAGCATTAAAACTTGTCTTTACCGGAGAACTAATTACAATATAATATAATAAACTAAAATAAACATTATAACCCAATGAACACGAAAACTTCAAAAAATAAACAATTTAAGCACAATTTGAGTTATGCAATAAAGACCTTTTATTTATTTACATAAATATTACGTATGACAAATAAAATAAATGTTATGTAAATACGAACACAAAGCTCGTCAGCTCGTTAGCTAAATTTAAAGCTGTCTCCCACCGGGTTATATAAATTTTGCCTCAAAGGTATATACAAGAGTGTCATGTGATTTAAAACCATCTGAAATTTATTAGTAAAATAAATTAGAAAATGTGTACGGTCGGTTTCTTTTGAAGGAACAAAGCTTAAGACCACCGCCGGATTATTTCATGACTAATATTTGAAAATAATGCTAGTAAATATCCAAAATTGCAAGCAATGTTTTTTTCGGTTTACTTTTTGCATTTTTAATAAGACCAAACCATTTCAGTAACAAGGAAACTGAGATGAAACCTAGGCTCAGCAGTGCAACTATTTTTAACTTTTTACATTTCTATATAAGAAATATGTTGAAGAAAAAAAATCGACTGTAAAGTAATTAAAAACTAAATTTAATTATTAAGATACAAAAAATAATGGTAAAATACCGCAGAGGATCGCGAGGGGTGAAGAAAGAGAGTAAAAAAGCCTTTGTCTTGCTATATGCAAGAATAAAAAACTGATAAATCATTATAAGTGTTAGAAAACTACAAACTTAATTATACGAATACATTTATAAAATGAATTAAACAACTTGAAGCTTTACTTTATTTTTTACTATTTGGCACCAAATATGGATTGCTAAAATAAAATAGATAAAATCGAAGATTGGATCAAATAGAATTATTCTATAGTATACTACTAGTAGTAGAATGTGAATCACTACACATTCAAACTCGCACAGAATACCGGCGTTGAATAGTACCTTAATGCTGCTGTGTTTCGTATGGTGAGTGTAGAGAACCGGAGACCCTTTTTACTGGAGACGAGGCATTCCATCTTAGTCCTCACGGGTGACAACGCATCTGCATTTTGACTTGTAATCGGGGATAGATGTAGATGTCTATGGGCCACAACAACCACCACTTACCTTCATGTGGACTGTATGCTTGTTTGTCACCCTATCCTATAAAAAACCAGAAAATAAGCAATTACTTATTTAGATCCGTGGTAGCTCAGGGGCTAGACGCTCGCTGTAAATTTTACAGTACCCGAGCAACCCAGGTTCTATCCCAGCCCGCACCTTAGCTAGCATTATTTACTATGCTTAAAAAATAATTTCACGAACTAATTCGTAAAAATATTGTGTTGGCATGGAGAAATGTATCAATGTAAAATGTATCGAGAAAGTTACATGTTATCGTGTCTTGATTGCCTTTTATGCAACTCAAGATCATAACTGTAATCAAAAACATGTACCGAAAATTTGGTTTGTAATCTATACATATATATATATATGCGAGCGTGCGTGCATGCGTGCGTGTGTGAGTGCGTACGTGCGTGCGTGCGTGCGTGCGCGCGTCCTTCGAAGTAGTGGTGCCGGGAGTAGTAGTGTGGGGTGTAGTAGTGGTGCTGGGACTAGTGGTGACAGAATTAGTACACGCAATTGAAGGAGGGCGGGAGGTGCTCTTCAATCCAGGTAAGACACATCATTGTATTTAGTTATCGGAAGGTTGCAAATTAATCAATATCTTTATTAAAGCCAATTTACATTTATTTGAGAAGCATGGGAGTGCCAAAAAGCACACGATAACATAGTCAGCGGCATTTGTAGTAAATTGCGGTGTACTTCTTACTCCTCCCTGCCTTCTCTTTTGTAAAATTATCCCTCCTCCCATCATATCCTTATTAGATTTGCTTCCTTATTACATTTTTTTAACTGAAGTGTCAAACGAACTCACAGTCCACGGTACCACCACCACGAACACCAGACGGTAGGTGGAGCTCCAGCAGTCCATGGTCACTTGAGACCAAATTCAAAACGAAGAATGTTACAGCAAAGACTACAACTACATATGCGTTGTCACTTCTAAGGGCTGAGGGAAGATGGGATGCCTTACATCTTCACAACCTGTCTCAGTTCTCTATGCCCTTCCCGCTGCCGATTAGCAGTGCGTGCACTGAAATAGGTAAGAGCAATGATATTATAAGAATATCATTGGGTAAGAGAGTGATCCCTACGCAGAGAAAAGAAATCGTACCAACTGCTTTTAAAAGAATTTAACGCTACACTAAAACATTTAGAAATAATAAATACCTAACACGATGTTGATTTTTCGTGTCGGATAACGTAATCTGTCACAAAATCGATTTAAAATAGCGCGGTGTTTGTTTATATACTGATATTTTTACACATTTATAGATAAATTAAAAGTGTTGGCAATTTATGAAGACTTATTATAAATGCATAGGTACTCAAATATACGTCATGAATAAAGTTTTAGAATAAAAAGTATTTAATTGGCAACGAGTAATTTAAGATTCATTTCATGTGGTATACATAAGAATCATACAAAAGAAAAAACATACCGTTTTATCGAATATGCGAATCTAATATGAAATAAGTACTAAAATATTTGCATAAAACTTGTGAGCCTCTAACTGATTGTAATTATTCACTATGCGTTTTGAAACGCGACACTTCTTCGTTTATTTTTTAAAAACGAACCGTATGACAACCAGTTGATAAATGGATTCAAATATTCCGTATTAACTCTTTGAACTTACATAGTGGTGACTTAACTTAAGAATTGTAGACAAATTGAATGAGCTATTTTTATTTTAATTTAACTTCGGATTTTTTGGACGTACCTATTTATCTAAGTGAATTATTCAAATTTTTCAAAATAATTGAAACTAAGTTATTTCACTTTTTACCTGACTGCTACAGATAGAAAATTAAATTTTGCAGTAGTGCAACTGTACTTGTCCAGTTACTTATTGTACCGATTATTGATAATGTAGTTGTGTGTTGCTCAGACCCGTCTCAACAACATCTTAATACATTGGATCGTCTGCTTAACAACTGCATCAGATACATTTATGGTCTTCATAAATACGACTATGTATCTTCTTTTCGCACTCAGCTAAACTGGCTGCCAATCCGTCAGCGCAGATATGTTAGAATACTACGGTCGCTTTGACAGCGCGCGACATGTTATACTCCCGTTCCCTCGGGACCTTAATGGCGGGAAAATTTGTAAGTTAGAAAATTTTTTGCTATACTGCAAATTTTGCTATATTTTCACTTTGAGACAATATTTATGGATAAAACTTACAGGAATTCTTGTTGAATGTATAAACTATCGAATAAAATTATTTTTGGTTGCTAGAAATTGTAATAAAATACATAAATTACCCCATATAGCATAGTAGTAGTATATACTTCAATTTTAGTGACAAAATTACTACTAATTTGAATTCTACACTTTTGTTTTTGGAGAAATTTATATGAAAATGTTTGGAAATATGTATATTTTATGTTTTATGAGTTTCCATTCGTTACTCATACCAAAATATTAAAATATTAAAAAATAAAAAATAATAATAATATTTTATCTCTATGACATTTCGAACAATATTTCAAAAATATCTTTGTGTGAATTTGAAATAAATACAACGTCAAGTTATTTGAAATATGTAAGAAAACTATTTTTACTTACATTTTACACTAAATATAAATGAGAATTTGAAAAATAACACATTTATGACCTAACCTCCAAAATGGGCCTTCCGGATTTTGAAGTACTTTTGGCAATTTACTTTTCACTTTTTATACCACAAATTATATATCTACGTGTTTACTATATTACAAGAAATGTAAAAAAGTATAATACTTTCGTTTTTAGTCCAAACACAAATACAAAATTCTATAAAAAAGACGGAGCACCTTCATCAAAGCGACACGTGGAACGCCGAAAGTTCAGAGTGATTTCTTTTTTTTTTTTCTAAGAAACATTGCCAGGTTACGGTTTAAAATAAAAGAGCATATCTTTGTCTTTGATACTATTATCTATTGCATAGTGTCTAATCAGATCTAATCAGATCGGTAGCCGAGTGGACGCAATACCCTTTTCTCAATTCTGAACGATCCATGTGCTCCCGAGTATCTGAAATCCAAATTTCAATACCTGGGAGTTTTTCATAATTGTTCTCTCCGTTCTTCGTCTAATCTTAACTCACTCCTTTACATGGTACAGGTTATTATTTACATCTCACTCTTTCGCCCTCACGGCCATCAGACTCTGGAACAACATTCCTCTTGACATTAAAAAAGCTCCCAACAAGTTCGTTTTTAAGAATCATGTCCGTAGGTATGTGAAAAAATAGTTGCAAGTTTGAACTAACACAGCTCTTATTTTCGTATATATTTCATATTTATTCTGACATAGATATTATTAATACGTCCCTATTATGTATATATATATATATATATATATATATATATATATATATATATATATATATATATATATATATGTATATATATATATATATATATATATATTTCCGGCTCCGGTGCTTGTAAATGTTAGACGCTTTTGTGCAACGCTCCCGTAATTTACGAAATAACACTGTTAAATATCACTATTCAGAAACCAGAGTGAACTCAAAGTTACTTTGTGTGTTTGTGCTTTAAAATACATTGGAAACACGAAAGGAAACGTTGGACAAAGTGCAAAAATACTATAGAAGCAGGAGTGAGGTTAACTGTTATAATAGACAAGCGTGTTTATATGGTAAACTGTAATTGACAACGAAGTGGTTAGTACCAACATACCAACATAAGAGCAATTTTATTTATTTTTATTTAACTAGCTTCACGGCTCTGGGTTCTAGCCCTTCTGAGTACAACAGCAAAGACAAAGACAAAAGAGTACGTTTTCACTAAGCATAAGATTGCGTTCAAAAACTAATATACATTCTTTTCTACTTATTGCAAATATTAACGTTCCGTTTCACCACAAGATGTCAACTCAACTATCATCAGAGATGTCACTGTTGCTAGAAAAAATGAAAGAACAACTTAATCTACAAACAATTACGATAACAGAAAACATTACAACAACAGTACTAAAAAAAGTTGATGAAAAAATGAAACCGATCATTGAAGAAAACGAAAAATTGAAAAGCGAAATTGAAAAACTTAATAGGAAAATAGAAAATCTGGAAGGAAATGAAAAAAGGAATAATGTATTAATTCACGGGCTCGCAGAACAAAAAAATGAGACTCAAGAAGACTTAAAAACGCTCGTATTTAATACCATGAAGGAAATAGATGTCATACTAAAAGAAGAAGAAATAAATAGAATTCAAAGATTGGGAAAACGTGATACAGATGTTGGTAAAATCAGGCCAATACTACTTGCTACAACAACTCTTCAAAAGAAGATTCAAATTCTCAAAAATAAGATGAAACTGAAATCCAATACCTACATTACACATGATCTGTCAAAAGCAGCTCTGCTTAAAAAGAAGGAAAAAAGAAATATAGATAGGAAAGAAAATGAAAAAAGAAAGAGATCTGAAACCCCTAGCCCAAAATCTAGTGTTGGCGAAATAAAAAATAATGATCCCAAAGTTAGGAAACGGGATGCCTTTCAGTGCCTACGTGAGAGATCACACTCACTCTCGGACAAACATTTATACACGAATGAGGATACAGCAACCACAAGCCGGAAAACTACAACACAATAAACAACAACAAGTTAACAGTCTCCCATCACGGTTGGTCCCCGCGGGAGTACTAGACCACTACCCTCCAACTAAAAGATGTGAGGTACTTCATATCGCAACACTAAATACGAGAACCCTTAGAACTCACGAAAGTTTGCTAGAATTGGAAAAATCATTAGAAAATATAAAATACGACATACTAGGTATAAGTGAAATGCGAAGACTGGGTGAAAAAATAGAAGATCACGGCAGCTATATACTGTATCACAAAGGAGAAACTGCTGGTTGCAGAGGAGTTGGTTTTTTAATAAAAAAGTCAATGAGGGAGTATATACAAGAATTGATAGGAATATCTGATAGATTAGCAATTCTTAATGTGAAACTACCAGGATATAAGAAACCTTGGTCTATCATACAGGCATATGCACCCACTGAAAAATCCGAACTATCAGTGCTCGAAGCTTTCTATTATGAGATATCTTTAACTATAAAAAACAACACCGACAAACATATAATCTTAATGGGGGATTTCAATGCACAAATTGGAGCTAGACAAAACAATAGCGAATACGTACTTGGCAAGTTCGGACATGGGAAAAGAAGTCGCAACGGGCAGAAACTAGTTGAATTTCTAATGGAGCATAACCTATCAGCATTAAATACCAACTTTAATAAGAATAAAAATAACAAATGGACGTGGATTTCCCCGGATGGCTCTTTTAAAAATGAAATTGATTATATATTGAGCAACTACCCAAAAGCTTTCACCGACATTACTGTTATAAGCAATTTGAACTTTAATACAAACCATCGTATGGTACGTTGCTCACTTAAAAAATTCCAAACAAAAATATCTCGCAATCATATTAAAAACAATGTGATTAAACTGTCAGGTCAACCTTACCTAATAAAGTGCAACCCGTTCAAAGAAAAAAACAGACATATAACAAGCGATGAAATAGATACAACACTGAAATATAATATACTAGAAAAGGAATTACAAAGCTTGCATAGCTCAAGAAATAATGCAGAAAAACCAAATAAGTATCAACTGAGTGAGCATACCTTGCAACTAATCGGCGAAAGAAAGAAGCTTATAGCTAGCCAAGTAAAAAAAGAAAATATGAAGTTAGTTGCAGATTTAAGCAAAAGAGTAAGAGAAAGTATACGCAAAGATCGCAAGGTCAAGAGATTGAAAACATTCGAGCACTACATCCAAAAAAAGGGGGGTGTGAAAAAAGCTCTGAAAGAACTGCGAGAAGTAGGCAACGAATGGATACCCAAACTAAAAGATAGGTGGAATACTACCACGACACGACAGAAAATTAAAGATTTAGCCACAAGTTTCTACCGTCAACTGTATGCCAGCCAGCACAAAAGAACAACTGGTCACCAAAGCAGAGTGCTCACTCAACAAAATGATGAAAGGAAATCAGAGCCTGTACCGGATATCCTATTATGTGAAGTTGAAAAGGCAATTAAGAGCCAAAAGATGGAGAAGTCCCCGGGACCAGACAAAATTACCAACGAACTTATGAGGGGAAATATAAAAGAACTAACTCCAATTCTTACAAAGATTTTTAACGAAATCTTAACAAGTAGCCAAATTCCAAAACAATGGACTAAATCTCACATAATACTACTATACAAAAAAGGTGATAAGGAAAACATAGAAAATTATAGACCGATAAGCCTGATGTCAAACGTATACAAAGTTTTTGCAAAAGTAATACTAGACAGAATTAGCAAATTGTTAGATGAACAACAGCCCGTTGAACAAGCAGGTTTTAGGAAAGGATTTTCAACAATTGACCATATCCATACGATCAAACAGGTACTAGAAAAATATAACGAATACAACAAAAACATCTATATAGCTTTTATAGATTATACCAAGGCCTTTGATAGCTTAAGCCACGAATACATATGGGAAAGTCTAAATCAACAGGGAATACCAAGCGTGTATACTAAAATCATAAAGAACATCTACGCAGACAGTAAGGCCAGAATCCAGTTGGAAACTTTGGGAGATGAATTTAGCATACAAAGAGGTGTGAGGCAGGGAGATCCTTTATCCCCAAAATTATTCTCTGTTGTGTTAGAAAATATCTTCCGCAACCTATACTGGGATAAGTATGGCATCAATATAAACGGGTCAAAACTGCACCATTTAAGGTTTGCAGATGACCTGGTATTAATTGAAGAACGTCCCGAAAATCTCGAATTTATGATTAATAATCTAAATGAAGAAAGCATAAAAGTTGGACTAAAAATGAACCCCAACAAGACCAAAATAATGACGAACAGCACACATTTTAACATCACAATAAACGGCGATACTCTAAAATATGTAAAAGATTACATATATCTGGGTCAAGTAATTTCCATTGAAGATCAAATGACAAAAGAAATTAACTTTAGGATCGCAACAGCTTGGAAGAAATACTGGTCATTAAAAGAGATCATGAAGTCCAAAGACTTAAGCATGTCAATAAAAAGGAAAGCATTTAATACTTGCATTTTACCTTGTCTAATATACGGATGCGAAACCTGGACCCTCACAAAGGTATTGAGAGAAAAACTTGCAGTGGCACAAAGAGCAATGGAGAGGAGTATGACCGGCTATAAAAGACAGGATAAGATCAGAAATATTGACCTTAGGAATTTAACAAAACTTACTGACATACTCAAACGAATCGATCAACAGAAGTGGAGATGGTCAGGACATATGATGCGTGACAAGATGGGAAAGTGGAGCAGGAGAGTAACAGAATGGTATCCAAGGGACGGCAAAAGAAGACGAGGAAGGCAGCATGCAAGATGGGAAGACGAAATAAAACTTACAGCAGGACCAAACTGGAGAAGGGTTGCTCAAGATAGACAACAATGGAAATCGTTGGAGGAGGCCTTTGCCAATAGGCACGCCGAAATAAGAGACATTTTATAGTTTATAGTTAGTAGATTCTTTTATCTTAAGTTTTAATGTTAAATGCTATTAGATCGGAATAAAGGGCTTTATTATTATTATTATTATTATTATTATTATTATTATATATATTATGTGTATGTGTGTCTGTGTGTATTTATATGTGTATATGTATAGTATATGTATTTAAGTATATATTTATATATGGATATATATTTTATCCTTTCTATTTGATTATTGCTGCGCCGCCTCCAAAATGTCTGTCTTTGTCTTTGACTGGGAGAGAATGACCTATGGAATTAAGTCCGCCATGTGTACTACTTGTATATAAATTGTATATAAATAAATAAACAAGGAGTTCCACAAAGCAGGGGCATAATCCACCTGCATCTCTTACCAGGTCGTCACTCTATCGCGTTGGTGACCGCCCTACATACGTACGTACGCTGGCTGCAACTTTAGGACCTTTCTTCCCCATCAGTTGTCGGTTCTTCAAGCTATATGACCAACTCATTGCCACTTCAGCCCACTAATGCGTTAAGCTATATCGATTATTCTGGTTCTACTACTGTTATCATCATTTCTAAGTCGATCAAGCAGAGAAAGTCCGAACATAGTCCTCTCCATAGCTCGCTGAGCGACTTTGATCTTCCTTACACGACCAGCAGTAATAGACCACGTCACAGACCCATATATCATCATTGATAACACGCGCCGGTTGTAGAATCTTATTTTCAAGTTTTATTGTATACCTGACGAAAAGATTCTATATCCTAAATGACTTTACGTTCTATTTTCAAGTTTTAATGTATACCTGACGAAAAGATTCTATATCCTAAATAAATTTACGAGGTTTGAAGACCGAGGTGTCATTACATTTTTCTTTATCCTGAGGTGTCATAAACTACAGTTAGTTTATATTATCAATACGACACTCGCAAAACAAAACCTAATAAATATGTTTGCTTAAAGCGCATTCTGACGAATAAGTCGTTTTATTTTTTAATGATTATAAAACAGGGCAGTCGTGTTCGCAGTTTTTTTACACTTATTTATTTTGAAGTACTTATCACACACGTGCATGTTTCACATACACATAAATACTCGTTCATGTAAGGATGTAACTCGCAGGCTAAGCGCTCTAAGTTTTATAGTATAGTATAAGATACCTGGGTTCGAACCCCGCCAGCGCCAACGTAAAATATGCTGTTGTGTTATTATGTAGAGAACCGGAGCCCCGTTTCGCTGGTAACGAGTAACAACGAATTCTATCTCAGTCCTCAAGAGTGAGAGCGCTTCAATTTGATTTTAAATCAAGGATCGATGTAGGTGTCAGTTGGCCACATCATTCACCATCAGGTAAACCATGTGAGTTTTTGTCACTCTTATTCTTTTTAAAAAAGGTGGGTTGATCGCATATTTATGATCCTTATTGACTTCAGATGCTTGGGGCAATCCAAGCACATGAGGAGTAACATAAAATTTTTAGCGATCAATTGATGATTTATTCTTATATGTCGACACCAAATTATATAGCGTGGAGATAGAGATCCACATTATGAGCACTTGGTGGCACATTTTTATTAGTCCGTAAAGAGTCAGCTGCCCAACATAGGCCTTTCCCACTTACAGTGAGGAAAATTTTACACACATCTGATGGGTAATGGATGCTCTGGCCTATGAACATCTGAATTAATTTCAGATTAAGATTCAAAATTCATGAGGGGATATTTTAGGATTAGTAAGCTAAAGTGGCAATGGGCCGGCCATATAGCTCGAAGAACCGATAACCGATGGGGAAGAAAGGTTCTCGAGTGGCAGCCTCGAACCGGTAGGCGTAGTGTAGGGCGACCCCCCACTAGTTGGAGTGACGACCTGGTAAGACATGCAGGAAGTCGATGGATGCAGGTGGCTCAGGACCGTGCTTTGTGGCATTACTTGGGGGAGTCCTATGTTCGGCAGTGGACTTGTGAAGGGCTGTAATAATGATGATGATGATGAAGATTCAAAATGGAGATGCGTTGTCACCCAGAACTGACTCTGACAGGCAGCGGGAAGCGGATCGCAGGTTCGAAACCAACGCGGAACAAGTAATTGTATGGCCTAATATGTGTAATTGTTTCGAGTGTTTGTTTTGTCTATATCAGACATTTGGGAGATGGTTATCATGCCTGCGATTTCTCAAGTATACCTTAAAACATCCATGAGATGAGTGAGATTATTGGTTTTCTTATGTCGATACCACACGACAACATTTTATTACAAACATAAAATTTTAAATATTTTAAGCGCCATGCATGCAATAAAATTTGTACGATATTAAAACAGAATATTATTCAGTAAGATACATAAGATTTAGGAAATGCGATGTACTTGGTATTTATTTATTAATCGAGTTTAAAAAAACGTGAAGTTTCTAAATTCAAGGCTTATGTTTCTATATGTTGTAATATGTTCACGGATTACCGAAAGAGGTTCACACGGTCAGTTCAACTGATCAGTTTAAACTAGAACTGTTGATAGTTTTGTTATTATGATTATAAATATATCAATATCGAAGTTTTATATATAAGTTTATTTATCGATATATCAAAAATCCGATATTTTTAAAAATATCAACATTCCTAGTTTGAACTGATCAGTTGAACTGACCGTGTGAGTCGTCCGTTTAACGACTCTTGTTTTATTAAATAGGATATACTTCAGGGTGCCATTGAATTAAAAAAATTCCATCCCTAAGGCTGAAAATAGACTATATAAGACTCAAAATTTTTAAAAAAATACATAATAGCTGCTGAAGTTAGGATTTTACTCGTAAATCACAATACTTCGATACTCTTCTTCAAATTATTTTATTTTTAGTTTTTGAAGTAGGTTTTACATTTCTCGGTTTTGAAATCGGTTTTACTTTTTTATCAGTTTGGAACAGACACAACCTAGTAGTACGAGTTACTCGACTCCACCGAGTCAGTAATTTATTCTTGGGTTATACAAAATTTGACCTGCACAAAGTTCAAAAACTTTATTAAGCAAAGTTTGTATTAAAAGGGTTAATATTATATAAACGAATTTATGGAAATAATAACCCCTGGGAAAAGTGATCGCTACCAAGACATTTTAATTTGTGTTGTGTTGTTAAAATGTGTAATTTGTGTAACATACATGATTGTAAAGCTGTTATTTTTTAAAGTCCCGCTGAGATTCTTGCTGGTTCTTCCCAGGACAGAGGTTTTTTTTCCGAACCAAAGCCAAATTAAAGACAAAGTGAGTTTCAATAAGTATTATTTATAATCTTTATTGATTAAAAAAGTTTTTGTTTCCGTTTTTGTAAATAAAACATTACTTCAGTACGCGAGATGAATCGAATAAGGTATCTTACTCGGTACATGGTAGGAATAAATTATATTTTTTTGTTTTAAATTGTTTACTGTGTATAGACATCATCAAAACTAAATCAATGTAAGTTGTCATAAAAATAATTGTGGGAAGCGGCTGAGTATATGCATACAAATTGCTAATAAAAATGTATTATTAACGAGCGTTGATGACGCCATTCATCATAAAGCCATTTACTCATATTAACAAGAACGGAATTCGAGAAAATATATAAGTTATTGATATAGATAGTTATATTGCTATACTTTAGATTGAAAGAACAGCGACCAAGAAAAAGATAATTAGGGTGAATGACCTAAATGTAGCAATCTCGTGCGCTGTGTTCATGGAATTTTCATTGTACAAAACCACAGATGATGCTGTTTTTTTCTTTGACCCATAATCATCTTACGCCTTCAATTTTCTATTATAGGCTATAAAATATATCACTGACATAACAAGTAAGAGGTTTTTAGGTTTGCATAGTTAGAAGGAGGAATAAATAATTTTCATACTTTAAAAACTATGATTTTGGCTTGCAAAGCATTTCAAAATACATTTACAATATTATATGTGTCTGTAAAATATAATAAATGTACAAACTTAACACCTTTCGTTCTTTTTATAAAGTTACAGCCTTATTTACATTGCATTGCTCTCATTTCTGAGAGGGTTACATATAAGGCGAGTGACTGCCTCGTTGGTGTAGTGGAAATAAACGCAACTACTGATAATGTGGTTCTGGGTTCGACTATCGGGTTGTTACAACCAATAATACTTCTCTGGCTAGATCATTTAATTCTTAACGTAATACTAGAACCATCTTAAACGAAAACCAGAAAAATTCTGTAGTCTTGAAACGTCATACTCTAACGAACTCTATGAACTAATGTCCTTAACTAAACTCGCCACGAAGACGTTGTTTGAACGCTACTGCCCATTTAGTCGTTTACTGTCAACTGCCCTGTAACTAAACTCGCTACAATAGGTACTTGTCGAAGTGTAAATCGGTCTTTAGGTGAAGCAGACGCAGGCGGGCGATCGGTGCGCAAACGAGGTCCCTCGCGTGGTCGACTATATATATATATATATATATATATATATATATATATATATATATATATATATATATATATATATATATATATATATATATATATATATATATATATATATATATATATATATATATATAATCGATATTTTTTACCCAAGCCTAGCGACACGCTGCAGATCGCACTTTCATAAGTGTAGAATTATTTCATAACCCACTAATAGTTGAATACATCTACGTAGTAAACAAATATATTGTAATTGATTGATATAACCAGCGCTTATTTATAAAATAATTTCAGATAATAATTGAGTGCACCAAAAGAGCCTTCTCGTGTGGCGATAGCTATATTGTATTATAGACAGGTACAACATGATACGTGACGTATACTTACTTTTATATATATATATATATATATATATATATATATATATATATATATATATATATATCTTTTATATATATATATATATATATATATATATATATATATATATATAATCGGGATCTCGGAAACGGCTCCAACGATTTTCATAAATTTTAGTGTCCAGGGAGTTTCGGGGGCAATAAATTGATCTAGCTAGGATTTATTTTTAGAAAATGTCCTTTTGTCCGTGTTTTCAGGCAATAAAAAACTGCTACAATATCGTTAGAATAAGAAGGTAAATTTTGACTGTTTATTAATGATTACAAATTGGTATATTGGGCGGTCACAAAATTGTAATACCATGGTTTGACCCCAGACCGACCAACCGACTTTTTTTAATTTTTTCGAGCCCTTTTTCTAAGTAATTTTTAAAAACACAAAAATTTAAATTAAACTAATTGCACTCATTATTTTTTATTCAAATAACAAGTTCAGGTTTTTCTATTATAGAAGAATATGAAATATTATTCGTATTCCATCAGTATGTAATTTGTATCTAAATATAATTTCCAAAGCACACGAATTAAAAAAAACCGAGCGAAAAATTCCGAGCAAAGCTCGGTCAACCGGGTACTAAAAATTAACTATATGTATACCTACCGAGGTGTACCTAGTTTATTTTCACGTTAAAAAGTACTTCATTATTTTATTTGGACACTAACGTCCAATGCGCTTCTTGTAAACTACTAAGTACTACTAATTACTACTAATTTTTACTAATTTTTACTAATACTAATACTAATTTTTATTCCAAGTGTCATGGACGATAATATAAATAAACTAGGCAGCCTAAGCATACTCAAGTGTTTTTTTACCAGTAATTTTTATAACGTTACCCCCCACTAAGATTTTCTCCTGTATCGTGGAGGCAGTTTACAAACATAAATTGCACAAGGACTAATAGCCAGACCCGAAACAATTATATGTAGGCCATACAAATACTTGTTCCGTGCGGGATTCAAACCCGCGGCCTCCAGCGCAGCCACTCATTGCCAAGCCAGTGCTCCACGGAGCCGTCACTTTGTCAAAGTATATCTTTTACATACAAGTTCCCTCATATCATTATTCACTCACGTATTTACTGGTGAACACATAGCCTGAATTTAATTGAAATTGATTTTATTACATTCAAATGAAATTGCTTTTTCACTTAGTGGACGTGCCTAAAAATGTGTCAATCGTGTTTTGGCCACCATAGTTTACTAACAAAAATCTTTAATTGTCAAAATGAATTCAAAAAATGTGTATTCGTAGTTTTTAATGACAAAAAATTGATTTTCTGCGCGCCTATAAAGCGTGAAAAAACTGCTTTTGGCGCCCACTTGACCTTAACTCGTTGCAATGAAATAAGCCGCAGGCGCTTCACGAAGCGTTGCAACACGATGAACGAGCATACTATTTTATCTAAACTAATACGGGAAAACTTTGTAGTTACTAGTTACCCAAGCATATTGCGCGCACGAAGGAGTGTGAGATTTGACATTCCTACTCAAAGTTAATATAGAGGAATGCAGAAAGCAAAAATTTATATATAATACTAGCTTGCCAGGCCAGGCAGACGTTGTTCTGCCCTTTTCGACGATCTTTTGTCATGTCCTACGAAAAATCCTTACATTCGCAAAAAAATGTGGGTGACTCATGGTCAAAAAAACTATGCTATCTCTCAAGTGGAACTAAACTGCACACGGTGTTCAAATTTGATTAAAATCGGTTGACTAGTTTAGGAGTCCATCGCGGACAAACAACGTGACATGTAATTCTTCATTTTTGGAAAGCGACACACACACACACACACACACACACACACACACACACACACACACACACACTCACGCACACGCACGCACGCACGCACGCACGCACGCACGCACGCTCGCACGCACGCACGCTCGCACGCTCACACGCTCGCACGCTAGCACGCACGCACGCACGCAAGCACGCACGCACGCACGCACGCACGCACGCATGCACACACGTACACACGCACGCATGCACGCACGCACGTTCGCACACGCACACACACACACACACACACACACGCGCGCACATACTCACACGCACGCACGCATGTACGTACGGATATGATCGACGACGATGCCTAAAAACAAAAAATAAAATAAAAAGTAAGTAAAGTAAATTGTTTTCTAAATCAAGTGATGATATTACATTACAAATATTCGTGCCGTAACTTTAAATACTAATAGTTAGATATTAGATAGTATCAGATAATAGTTAGATAGTTAATGAGGTAAGAATACTAATTCTTGACAGTTAAGTCGGTACATAAGTGAGTTGGATTCCATTTGTAATACCAATTTTATATCCTGATTTATCACTTCTTCAGCGGAAAATAAAACCATCCAGAAAGCTTTATTTGCTTGGATGAAAATATTTCGTAATCATCATCATAACACGGCAAGACTTCAAGATACTGTACGCTCGTTCTGCGTAGATCGGACCAAAAATTACTATTTATAAACTGAAGGTAACCAGGTTAACAATGACATTGGGACGTTAAACATTTCAGTCCCCCCCCCCCTTGTGATCATGGGTGCGAAACGTGGGAAATTAAAAATAAGTTACTTATACGCGATGAAATCCGTATAATTAGTTTTATTCAATGTGTACTGTTCGTGTAAATATAAGGAATCATTATGTAAAAATCCGTCTATAAACTGCTTTTTTTAGAATAAGGGTAACAAACAAGCTCACTGTCCACCTGATGGCAAGTGGATGCTGTGAACCATCGACATCTACATTCATCGTCGTTTAAAAATCAAAACGCAGATGCGTTGTCACCCCTCAGGACTAAGATGGAATGCCTCGTTTCCAGTTGAATAGGGTCTCTGGCACTCACCATACAAAACACAGCAGTATTAAGCTGCTATTTAACGTTGGTAATCTGTGAGAGCGGGGTCCTTCCCCGGTCGAGCCGACCCATTCGTGCTACAACCATTATATAGTTGCAGCGTGGCTTTATTACGTATAGAGTGTCTTCTTGCTTTCTTTCGTCCTTAAAAAAAGTTATTCACTGTACCCCGCTTTCTCACAAGAAATGTATGTTCACTGTATGTTATTGCTCTAGATGAGATGTGGCCAATAAATAATTACTGATAGATTAACTGAATTAGCGGTGAATTTTGTGTTCCTTTTTCGATAGTGTTGGATTCTATGTAAAGGCAATAATGCATTTATTTTATATTTTCTATATTAAATAGCTGTGTTATATATATATAAGCGGAATACAGCTAGCTTAATAAACAAACCTATTCTTTTAAAATTACGGTCGAATGTCGACACATTAGACGACCACTATAGTATAGACACTGCGGACTGTAGACACGTTCAGTTATCCTCGATTTCCTTTTATTAATTGTTATATCAAATTCCACTCAAGAGACGAAATATATTGTTTTATAGAGGAGAGAATCCGAAAAATTCCTCAGAACACTCCCCATGGTAGATACGATAGAAAACGCAAACATGCAACATCCCTACGCATATCAATGATATGTTGCAAACCCGTAACATTCATTGCTATGCATGACAGCACTGGTGATGCTCTTTACACTGGTCGAGCCAATATTTCTCGGGAAAACGTGTCCGAGTGCCGGAACAAACTTGTGTCTGAAGTCGAGTCTTTGCTGAACAGAGTCTCGGATTGGGGGCGACTAAATCTAGTCCAGTTTAACCCCCAGAAGACACAAGTTTGCGCGTTAACCGCTAAAAAGAAACCCTTTGTCGTATCCCCTCAGTTTCAAGGCACTCCCCTTGTTGCCTCAGCCAGTATCGGAATCCTCGGCGTCGACATATCGAGTGACGTGCAGTTTCGTGGTCACTTGGAGCCGATCAGAAAGAACTCGGTCGTCGACGATTCAAATCACTCTGCGCTGGATGCGGTCGAGTGGAAGAAGCTGGCACCGGGGTGCCCCGGCGCAGAGATGAAAACAGTATTCCATGTGAGGCCGAACTTGTGCTTTGTAAAGTTGCAAGCGATGTGCCGGAATGGAATACTGTCTCGCTCTGTTGAGCACGCCAAGCTTTTTAGAGGCCAATTTGGCCCTCCCCTCCAAGTGACCACGAAACTGCACACTATTTGATATGTCGACGCCGAGGATTCTGATGCTAGCTGAGGCAGCAAGAGAGTGGCTTCAAACTGAGGAGATACGACAAAGGGGTTCTTTTTAGCGGTTAACGTGTAAACTTGTGTCTTCTGGGGATTGAATTTGACTATATTCAGTCGCCCCCAATCTGAGACTTTGTTAAGCAAAGACTCGACTTCAAACGCAATTTTGTCCCGGTACGATTTCACGAAAAATAGCGGCATGGTCGGTGTATAAGGCATTACCAGTGCTGTCGTCCGCATAGCAATGAATGTTACCAATTTGCAACATATCATTGATACGCAGAAGAAACAACGTTGGTGATAGCACGTAGCCTTGTGGAACACATTAATAGGCTTGTAATCAGAGCATGCACCGTCTACTACAACCTTGATGCTCCGATAAGCAAGAAAACTAGTGATCCAATCGCACAATTTCCGGGAAGTCCATAGGAAGGAAGCTTCGGAAGAAGCGCTTTGTGCCAGACAAGATTGAAGGCCTTCGCCATGTCCAAACTAACCGTGAATGTCTCCGCCTTGTACCCTACTGCCTCCGCCCATCTATGAGTCAGGTAGACAGAAGATCACTAGCTGATCAACCACGACAGAAACCGTATTGGCCGTCACTGATCAGTTGGTAATCCTCATGAGCTGACAGTTTACAATAGACTCCATTATTTTGGAGAACAAGAAGGTGATGACAATAGGCCTGCAGTTGGATGGGGCTGAGCAGTCGCCTTTGTTAGGGATCAGGTGGACCAAAGCTATCTTCCAAGATTTCGGGACTAGGCTTTGGGAGTAGGGGTACCTGAAAAGACGCATTAAAACCAGAGCCAACTCCGGAGCACACGTCTTCAGCACAATGGGAGGGACTCCATCAGGCCCACTCGACTTACTGAAGTCCAGGGAGAAGAGTGCTTTGCGAACCGAGCGCTGTGTAAATCGCACATCCGGCATGGATCACTCACACCGCGGGATGGTCGGCGGTGTGTTCCCCCGTCATCGAGAGTTGAGTTGGATGCAAAGAGAGAGCCAAACAGATCGGCTTTCTCCTTTGCGGCATGGGCCAGTGAGTCGTCCTCTCTGGGCAAAGATGGAAAAGATGACTGACAGAAGTAAATGGATAGCCTTGGCGAGAGACCAGAATGCACGGGTTCCCGAAGGAAAGCGAACTAGCTTCTCGCCAATTCTGCCGATGTGCTCAGACCTTGCAATTAATCTTTTGAAGGACCTGGAGCGGGAATTATACTTCTTTTTAAGAGCGTTGGTGTTTTCATCCCGAGACGTTGATGCGTCAGCCCGGGCGCGGTAGTACTCCTGCTTATAGCGTGATGCTATTTTACAGGAGCGACCAAACCATAGCTGGGATCTGCCTCCGATGGGCACCACAGACGATGGAATAAAAAGTTCCATACCCTGAAGTACCACATCAGCGACAGAATCAGCAACAACGCTAGGATCGTCTAGCGAGAAGCAAACCCGCCTACAAGGGTAGGATGCGAAAAACAACCGCATCCCATCCCGATCGGCCGACCTATAGTGCCAGACTCAGCGGCAACCTGCATAATGCAACCGCGACCATAATGTAACTGGCACCACACTCCGTACAAGACAATGGTCCGACGAGCCTAAAGGGGCGTCGACGGAAACCTGATATCCGTCCGAATGAGAGGTCAGCAGAAGGTCCAACAGGGAAGGTGTATGATCTTCAACATCTGGAATCCGCGTAGGTGCAGTAACCAGTTGTGTCAGACCATATGCCAAAGCAAAGTCATAAACAGATCTCCCCTCATGATTGGTTAAACGTGAACCTAGCCATTCGGCGTGGTGGGCGTTAAAATCGCCAAGGATCATGATCTCTGCGGATGGGATCTGTTGCAGCATGAAATCAGTAGCCATTTGAACGTGTTCAAGGAGTCGGTCTCTTTCGGTATTACCGCTATGGGACCTATAGAGGCACCCGTAGACATAGGATGGACAGGTACCGTACCGTCAAGACTGCTAAGGCATTGGAAACAGATGTCCTCTCTGACGTATACGCAAACCCCAACCCGGTGCACAAATGAATGTTCTAATTTGTACCCCGGGTAGGAGAGATATGAAGTATTTGCCGGAGAGAACATCTGACTCTCGGTTAAAAAGGCAAGGCCAGCTTCGCCATCTCCAGATTTCTTTTATAGGATAGGGTGACAAACGAGCACACAGTCCACCTGATGGTAAGTGGTTGCTGTGGCCCATAGACATTTACATCTATCCTCGATTACGAATCAAAATGCAGATGCGTTGTCACCCGTGAGGACTAAGATGGAATGCCTCGTTTCCAGTAAAAAGGGTCTCCGGTTCTCTACACTCACCATACGAAATACAGCAGCATTAAGCTACTATTTCACGCTGGTATTCTGTGAGAGCGTGGTCCTTCCCCGGTCGAGCCGACCCATTCGTGCTACAACTATACTACTAATATAACTGCAGCATGGCTCTACCACGTATAAAGATGGTTTTGGAAAGCGTTAAGGTTGGAATGGAGTCCGCTGATGTAAAAATTCACGGATAGCGTGGCAGGGGCGCCTTAGTGTTGTTGCTCCGTTTTCCCCGAGCAGGTTTTGTCGCGAGCGGAATTGCGCCACCCCTCCCCCCCCCTCCATGAATATACTCGGGGCAGCCTGAGCACCCACGCTCAGGAAAAGTAAGATAACTTGGTCGTGGATGCTCAGCGAGGGAATCTCCGTCACCAGGGGTAGTTCTTCGTTTGAATCCGCTACCATGTTAAGGGGGGGAGGGGGTTTGGGCCTCCGGTCACCTGCACTCACCAAGCGAAACGCAGACGTAACTCTACTTCACGCTGGTATTCTGTGAGGTCGTGGTATATTTGCATCCAACCCCACATTCCATCTAAGTCCTCAGAGGTGATAACGCATCTTTAGACTTCTTTATTTGAAGCTTGCTGCAGGTGTCTGTAGACTAGCGTCTACTTACCATTATATGGATTGTTAGTTCGTTTGTCACATCAGTAAATCTAGATTTTTTTGTTACGATGCAGTGCCCTTGTTTAGAATAAGTACACATATTATAAAATTATTATACCTATGAATATATTAAAATAATGCACTTTAAACTTTTTTTTCTTCTGAATCAAACACCGGAGATCAAAGGATATACTTTGAAAAATCAATCACGATCTAAGCTTTTATGCAGTTGTCAATTTAATATTAAATCGACAGTTAAAAAAGGTCTAAGGTATGAACCATTAGGCTTCTACTGACTTTTTTAGAGCTTAAAGGATGAAATCAAAATAAATGTATTCAATTCATGCTATTTATATATATATATATATATATATATATATATATATATATATATATATATATATATATATATATATATATTTACGATTTTTATTCGATATTTATAATGATATCTCTCGAGATACTCGATCACGATAAATACTCGTATTACAGAGTATAGAAATATTTGCCTGCTGTTTACTACCTCATTATCATCACCCTCATTATCTGCATCATCATTTCAGCTTATTAAAAGTCTACTGCTGAATATAGAACTCTTCATAGTTCTCTCCATGTCCCAGCATGAGAATTTAAAAAAGGAGACGCTTCGTTACCTTTGAGGACTAAGGTGCAATGCATTATGCAGTGTGCATGTTAGTAGAAAGATATCCGGTTCTCCACGCTCACCATACGAAAAACAACGACATTAAACTGCTATTATACGCTGGTATTCTGTGATACGGGTATCGGGATCCTACCCCAGTCGAGCAGTTCCATTCGTTATATAGCGTTAATACAGGTCCATTGTAGCTCTACCACTTACAAAGAGTTTATAAAAATGTTTGTATCATATGATGGCTGCAAACATAAAATTGAAAAGTATAGCCCAAGTTTTTTCTTGGACTGGGATACATACCCACAGGATCTGTGTCTTAGTAGTTAAAATATAAATGGTAGCTAAATTTAATCTCTAATTATAACAATTCATTACCGTTATTTTGATTATCGTTTAATTTGTAAACCGTGTTTATAAAATAAAAATATTAACTGATCCAAGAGATTGAGTAATAATTGCCGGTAACTTTTACGTCCATCAAATCACATATCTTAATTCATAACTCATGTAGACTTTTTTTTTGCGCCCGAAGCAATTACAGGGCTACCCTATATGTAGGGAGGCGGAAAATGCGTTATGCATACCACGATAGCCGGTCTATCGTGGTTATGAGGGACTCACTGCCTACCGGGGGAACCTAAGTGTTACCCTCTAAAAACCGCCTTTGGGGACTGGCTGTTTAAGCTTTCTTATGCCGTATCGGGAGCGACCCTCTTTTGGGAAAAGAGTTTAAGCAATTGCTATTATTGTTCACGCTATAGGTACCCATACAGAGAAAATTGCTGCGAAGAAATACGTCCTTGGCGAATTTATGTTAAGTAGTTATAACTTATCATAACTGACTATAATATTTTATTTTATAGTTCGTGATCCAATTTATTACAAGAAAATTATTTTAATTATGCAATTTTTCATGTTGATTGATCCTCACAAATAATTACTAAAAGATATTAATCAGATATATTTAGATAAATAATTACGTAGAAACGATTCTGTAGCGTAAATCCGGTAAGGAATGCAAAATTTAATTGAGCTATCTGACACGGCAAATAAAATAATTAAATCTTCAACAAATCTGAAAGAGATATGACTTCCATCCTTATTCTTATCTTTTTCTATTTAAAGATACCTATATAATATAATCACCTTTGTTCGTATGTTTTTATGATGTGTAAATCTAATATACAGAATTGGTCCCACATATATGCAATAAATGAAACCATATACTTGTTATCGCCTTTGCTGACGATATACAAAAAATTAACGTAATCGGTCCAGTAATTAGGTCAAAAAGTAGAGTTTTAATTTTAAGCAAATTTGAACTCTCTATAGAATTGGGTCACTAAGTCAATGATTCAATGAACTTGAATGAATCCTTGAACATTAAAAAGCGACGTTGCCACGCAGTGCAAACTATTGGTATTGCGACATATCGACAGCGGTGTCTTTTGTCGGCGTGCCACCCGCGTGCAACGTTGTCACTCTTCCAAGGGGTCAAGATACGTTGTCTAAACAGTGTTCACTTTTACTGAATTTATTTTAATATTTATTTTGTTTGATCACTTTTTTATTTTACGGGTTTTAATTTTATATTTAATTTTTCTACACTTCTACGGACTAGTATTACTTGTGGTTTCATTTATTGCATATATGTGGGACCCATTCTGTATAAAAAATTATATTTGTTTGTATGTATTTTATGCGCTCATCAGTTTGCGGTAAAACTTTGTCGGTTATAGGCATAGTTGGACTCGGTAGGTGGCGCTGTTGTAGAATCCAGATATCACCCGTGCGAAGCCGGGGCTTATCGCTAATATTAAATATTATTCTAAAAACTATCAGACTATATTGCATTCTGAGCATCCGAAGTTCAATAAATTTAACAAAGTTTATATAGAGGCTTTAATTATATTATTAGTAAGGTATAGTACATGAATGACACAATAACCCCTGATAATAAGGTGATCGCTACCAAGCTCTTTCTAATATTATTTGTATAATTAATTGTACAGCATAATATATAATATTTGTAAATTGTTTTTTTCCTGTAGGTTTTTTGCTGATTCTCCGTCCTGAATTTTCTGATTTCTGTATTTTAATCATGTTGTATTTTGAAACATAGTGAATTAAACTAAAAGTGACGTTCAATAAGTATATTAAGATTGTATATTAATTATGTAAAAATATGTTTTTGTTCTAAATTTAGAAAAACATACATTTCAACTTTGGATCAAACATTTGTACAAAATACAAGATTGTGGATTTTCTAGATTGAATAATATTATGTTGTGTAGTTACCTCTGATATTATATCTTAGTACACGCAACGTTTTATCATGAAAGAAAAGCCTCTTAGAATTACGAGGGCACAGGCATCCATGCCAAGCAGTCAGACGTATATATGCTGTAACTTTAATTTACTTAATAATTAATAAGTATTGTAAGCACCACAACGGATACGGCAAAATTAGGATGAATAATATTTTGCAAATATTATAAATACTCGTGGCATTAAAATATTTTGTAAGCAGTGGATAACTTTCGATAATATCCGGATGTTGAATCCTTGATCGAAATTAACCATAAAAACAAACATCAGCACTGTTTGCCGTTTCTCGGCACTAATTTTCTATATCTCAGGTTTAACGCACGATTTTAACTGAAACTAAATGAGATAAGAAATTCATACCTCCCCAACTCCATATCTTCATTTTTTTTAAACTTTATCCAAACACTAAGATTTTCTTCGGTATTGTGGAGTCAGTTTACAAACTAAAATTGCACAAGAACAAACATCCAGCCCGAAACAATTATTTGTAGGCCATACAAATACTTCTTCTTTCGTTTGGGATTCGAACCCGCGGTCCTTAGCAACGTAACTAAATGCTAAGCCACTGCGTTATAGAGCCTTTTGTGTTCTGTATTGATTATATAGGTTATATTAAAGGTATATAATTACCGCGAGGTGACGGTGTTAGAGTCCGTCAACTCCCGTTAGAAGTTCTTTACAACTTCGATAGATGGCCGTACTACCTCGTTTAGGCAAATGTAAAATATTCAGATTGTGAAAACAGAAGCAGCAACAAAGTTAAGAAACGTATGGAGTTGCAATCGGTGATTGACGCGAGCTTTTCCGCTATCTACAATGGAAAGACTCCGTTCAAGAAGATACACACTCACAACCAGACTGAATATTGTTCTTGACGACCAGTTTCAACGGAGATAAGTCGTTTGCACACAGCGGGGTTGTAGTGCCCGAGTGTTTGCGCAAACACAGGTGGCAGGTGCACTCTTAATTTCCTTATTCACGTACTAGTCCGATGGGGCAGTAATCTCACGACCACGAACACGACCGGAGAGAGATCAGGAGCTGACCCAACGACTTTAGCTGTTGAAAGATCGCCAACTTCCTGACTTCCGGGCTGTCACTGATTTTGGCCCGATATGGGATTGGAATTCAGGGCTTCATGATAAGCAATGGCGTTTACAACTGGTCATTTTTTTAATTTATTTTAATAACACAATAACATAAAAAGTTTTGCATATTTTTTTGGTTATTAAAAACAAGTGCGACATTTGCACTTTTTATTTTTAAATGCTACAAACAGTTTGATAAGGGTCCATCCTTAAGGGACAGTAATTGGAGACGTTCGACTACTCAGGTACCGCTGTCAATGTTGACGTGAACGCCGTATCAATGTTTATTGCTTGAATTGATGGACTTAATGAGTCTGTATACGAAAAAAGCCACCAGGGCGGCGGCACTTCTAAATGAGGTGAAATATTTGACTTATTCATAGCGGGGAAGTTAATTTGTTCGAAAATGTAAAGGTTAATGTTTCTTTCTGTACTATTGGTTATATTTTATATTATTTAGATTAAAATAAATAAACCAAACTACACATACATAGAAGTAGAAAAAATAAAAAAGGTTTAAAAATATGCGAAAAATTAAAGAGCAAACCAGTGCGATATTGTTTTGTGTATTAATATAATAAGTACTATAGAAACTAATGAACATTTATTCGTGAAATAACTTCTCAAATAAGTGACATTGTATAAAAAAAATCAGATCAGACAGTCTGTTATATTTATATTAATAAAACATTGAGAATATTATCTCAGACATCTAAAATTTTCTAACACGCTTTGGAGCAGTGCGGCGGACAAATTGCTTCTTAACTCTCAGAAATTAGAAGTCAGTACCCAGCGTATAAGGTTGCCGTATAATGTGGCGCGCGCCTAACGTTATATATTTAGACATTAGGATGACATTGAAACAAAAAAGGCAGTCTTTAGATGTATAAATAAGAGAGTAAAAGGAGTTGAAAGGAAAAAGCAAGACAGAACGAATAAGAATGATAGAAGAATATCGAATAACATACAGGCAAAAATCCTATACCTTTCAACGATATATATATATATATATTCTTCTGTCTTGCTTTTTCCTTTCAACTCCTTTTACTCTCTTATTTATACATCTAAAGACTGCCTTTTTTGTTTCAATGTCATCCTAATGTCTAAATATATAACGTTAGGCGCGCGCCACATTATACGGCAACCTTATACGCTGGGTACTGACTTCTAATTTCTGAGAGTTAAGAAGCAATTTGTCCGCCGCACTGCTCCAAAGCGTGTTAGAAAATTTTAGATGTCTGAGATAATATTCTCAATGTTTTATTAATATAAATATAACAGACTGTCTGATCTGATTTTTTTTATACAATGTCACTTATTTGAGAAGTTATTTCACGAATAAATGTTCATTAGTTTCTATAGTACTTATTATATTAATACACAAAACAATATCGCACTGGTTTGCTCTTTAATTTTTCGCATATTTTTAAACCTTTTTTATTTTTTCTACTTCTATGTATGTGTAGTTTGGTTTATTTATTTTAATCTAAATAATATAAAATATAACCAATAGTACAGAAAGAAACATTAACCTTTACATTTTCGAACAAATTAACTTCCCCGCTATGAATAAGTCAAATATTTCACCTCATTTAGAAGTGCCGCCGCCCTGGTGGCTTTTTTCGTATACAGACTCATTAAGTCCATCAATTCAAGCAATAAACATTGATACGGCGTTCACGTCAACATTGACAGCGGTACCTGAGTAGTCGAACGTCTCCAATTACTGTCCCTTAAGGATGGACCCTTATCAAACTGTTTGTAGCATTTAAAAATAAAAAGTGCAAATGTCGCACTTGTTTTTAATAACCAAAAAAATATGCAAAACTTTTTATGTTATTGTGTTATTAAAATAAATTAAAAAAATGACCAGTTGTAAACGCCATTGCTTATCATGAAGCCCTGAATTCCAATCCCATATCGGGCCAAAATCAGTGACAGCCCGGAAGTCAGGAAGTTGGCGATCTTTCAACAGCTAAAGTCGTTGGGTCAGCTCCTGATCTCTCTCCGGTCGTGTTCGTGGTCGTGAGATTACTGCCCCATCGGACTAGTACGTGAATAAGGAAATTAAGAGTGCACCTGCCACCTGTGTTTGCGCAAACACTCGGGCACTACAACCCCGCTGTGTGCAAACGACTTATCTCCGTTGAAACTGGTCGTCAAGAACAATATTCAGTCTGGTTGTGAGTGTGTATCTTCTTGAACGGAGTCTTTCCATTGTAGATAGCGGAAAAGCTCGCGTCAATCACCGATTGCAACTCCATACGTTTCTTAACTTTGTTGCTGCTTCTGTTTTCACAATCTGAATATTTTACATTTGCCTAAACGAGGTAGTACGGCCATCTATCGAAGTTGTAAAGAACTTCTAACGGGAGTTGACGGACTCTAACACCGTCACCTCGCGGTAATTATATACCTTTAATATAACCTATATAATCAATACAGAACACAAAAGGCTCTACAACGCAGTGGCTTAGCATTTAGTTACGTTGCTAAGGACCGCGGGTTCGAATCCCAAACGAAAGAAGAAGTATTTGTATGGCCTACAAATAATTGTTTCGGGCTGGATGTTTGTTCTTGTGCAATTTTAGTTTGTAAACTGACTCCACAATACCGAAGAAAATCTTAGTGTTTGGATAAAGTTTAAAAAAAATGAAGATATGGAGTTGGGGAGGTATGAATTTCTTATCTCATTTAGTTTCAGTTAAAATCGTGCGTTAAACCTGAGATATAGAAAATTAGTGCCGAGAAACGGCAAACAGTGCTGATGTTTGTTTTTATGGTTAATTTCGATCAAGGATTCAACATCCGGATATTATCGAAAGTTATCCACTGCTTACAAAATATTTTAATGCCACGAGTATTTATAATATTTGCAAAATATTATTCATCCTAATTTTGCCGTATCCGTTGTGGTGCTTACAATACTTATTAATTATTAAGTAAATTAAAGTTACAGCATATATACGTCTGACTGCTTGGCATGGATGCCTGTGCCCTCGTAATTCTAAGAGGCTTTTCTTTCATGATAAAACGTTGCGTGTACTAAGATATAATATCAGAGGTAACTACACAACATAATATTATTCAATCTAGAAAATCCACAATCTTGTATTTTGTACAAATGTTTGATCCAAAGTTGAAATGTATGTTTTTCTAAATTTAGAACAAAAACATATTTTTACATAATTAATATACAATCTTAATATACTTATTGAACGTCACTTTTAGTTTAATTCACTATGTTTCAAAATACAACATGATTAAAATACAGAAATCAGAAAATTCAGGACGGAGAATCAGCAAAAAACCTACAGGAAAAAAACAATTTACAAATATTATATATTATGCTGTACAATTAATTATACAAATAATATTAGAAAGAGCTTGGTAGCGATCACCTTATTATCAGGGGTTATTGTGTCATTCATGTACTATACCTTACTAATAATATAATTAAAGCCTCTATATAAACTTTGTTAAATTTATTGAACTTCGGATGCTCAGAATGCAATATAGTCTGATAGTTTTTAGAATAATATTTAATATTAGCGATAAGCCCCGGCTTCGCACGGGTGATATCTGGATTCTACAACAGCGCCACCTACCGAGTCCAACTATGCCTATAACCGACAAAGTTTTACCGCAAACTGATGAGCGCATAAAATACATACAAACAAATATAATTTTTTATACAGAATGGGTCCCACATATATGCAATAAATGAAACCACAAGTAATACTAGTCCGTAGAAGTGTAGAAAAATTAAATATAAAATTAAAACCCGTAAAATAAAAAAGTGATCAAACAAAATAAATATTAAAATAAATTCAGTAAAAGTGAACACTGTTTAGACAACGTATCTTGACCCCTTGGAAGAGTGACAACGTTGCACGCGGGTGGCACGCCGACAAAAGACACCGCTGTCGATATGTCGCAATACCAATAGTTTGCACTGCGTGGCAACGTCGCTTTTTAATGTTCAAGGATTCATTCAAGTTCATTGAATCATTGACTTAGTGACCCAATTCTATAGAGTAGTAGAGCAGTGCGGCGGACAAATTGCTTCTTAACTCTCAGAAATTAGAAGTCAGTACCCAGCGTATAAGGTTGCCGTATAATGTGGCGCGCGCCTAACGTTATATATTTAGACATTAGGATGACATTGAAACAAAAAAGGCAGTCTTTAGATGTATAAATAAGAGAGTAAAAGGAGTTGAAAGGAAAAAGCAAGACAGAACGAATAAGAATGATAGAAGAATATCGAATAACATACAGGCAAAAATCCTATACCTTTCAACGATATATATATATATATATATATATATATATATATATATATATATATATATATATATATATATATATATATATATATATATATATATATATATATATATAAAATCGGAATCTCGGAAACGGCTGAAACGATTTTCATAAAATTTAGTATCCAGGGAGTTTCGGGGGCAATAAATCGATCTAGCTAGGATTTATTTAAAAAAATGTCTTTTTGTCCGTGTTTTCAGGCAGTGAAAAACTGCTACAATATAAGAAGGTAAATTTTGATGCTCTGTTAATGATCGTAATAGCTCAAGTTGATAACAAGCGGTCGCGAAATTGAAATGCCTTGGTTCGCGTCCTGTCTACGGTCCGATTTTTTCCTTTTTTTCTCAAGTTCCCTTCTTTTGTGAGAAAATCTATTATTTCGAGCCCTTTTTTTTAGTATGTTTTAAAAATACGAAAATTTTAATTAAACTAATTGCATTCGTGATTTTTTATTCAAATATCCAGTTCAGTTTTTTCTATTATGTCAATAAGATCAAAAAATATTATTCATTAGTATGTCATTTGTATGTAAATGTAATTTCAAAAGAAAACCGAGCAAAGCTCGGTCATCCGGGTACTGTTATGGAAACTCGTAAAAACTGCCAGGGGGCATTCAAAACAGCCTAGATTTAATGATATACGCGACGAGAGTGGCTGTATTCTGAATGATGAAATTTTGAGTTTAAAAAGATGGAAGGAATATTTTGAAAGCGTGTTTATGAGTGAGGAGACGTCTGAACTAAATGAAATAGAAATTCCAAAGTAAGAGAAAAGTGATAGGGAGATAAATATAGATGAAATAATGAAAGAAATGAAAAGCATGAAAGCAGGTAAGGCAGCCGGATATGATACAGTATCACTCGAAATATTAAGGGATGTGATGGGCGAAATGTGGAGTGGCGGCAGGCCTGCTGTACACTCTGTTTAATTTATATTGGGAACTGAAGCGAGTACGAGGAGACTGGTGCTAAGCCGTGATAGTTCCAATATATAAATAAAAAGGGACGTAGCAGGACTAAAGCTACTGTGGTCAGACTTCTTAGCATTGTGGGAAAACTGTATGCTAAAGTACTAATTAAGAGTTATGAAAGAAACTGATGGAAAAATTTAGAATGTGCAAGCAGGGTTTAGAGAGGGAAAACCCAAAAAGTTATTGTGCGTTTGGGTTGAGCGCTGGGTTGATACAGGCATTAAAGTCTCTTTATAAGTTAATACTCTCTGGTGAGAGGTTAGGAACAACGGGGTCACTTAGACTGGTTTGGTATCCATAAAAGTGTCAGACAGGGCTCTGTGGCTTCCTCGTGGCTGTTCGTTTAGTCAACAAGCCAAAACTTGGCACACCTAGTTCTACTCGTCGAAGAGTTCCAGTAGCAATCACTGAGGTAACCTTCATGTCACTCCATCAAGTCGGGAGGTAAGTTCTCATCATAACTGTCAAACAAACCCACACTCGGCACATTTAGTTCTACTCGTCGAGGAGTTTCAGAAGCAATCACTGAAATACACCTTTCAAATCACTCCATCAAGAGCGGAGGTAAGGTTCCGATAACGGCCTCTACAGCATCACTGTTTTCAAGTTTGTCTTTAGTCACGCGTCTCCATAGAGGCCATGCCCGAGATAAGAACTCTGCGATATCTTTAGAACAGTCGTAAACGTGTCCTCTAAATCTCAGTACGTCACGCGAGTAACGGCTTTCAGGTTCGAAGGTGGTGGTAATGTTTTGACGCAAATCTTCCCACGTAGAAGTCGTCACTAGCCAGTTATCGGCCCGCATTTTAGCACGTCCCTTCAAAAGGCTAGTGACTTTCATTCGAACGTCATAATCACTGAGTTAATAGGTGTTTTAGCCGAAGAAATGTGATTGCACCATTCACGTACGCCAACATTATCATCTGGGTCATAAAATGGCAGAAACACATCAGTTATTTTAACCTTATCACTAGATTGTTGCAAAAGCCGCTCACTCATATTCTGCATCATGGTCATCATATGCGAAAAGAACTCGGGCGGAACGTTACCTGACTGCAGGCTTGGTACCATAGGGTTGCTGGACAAGTTCGTAGGTTGAGCCGGTATTGAAGCTGATATGCCCGAAGCGAACGCGCTCTGTGGAACCTCCACATGATTTCCAGTATAATAAGGACATGCAAAATTTTGATCTGTGGAAAAGGATCACTAGGCCGATCCCACTTCTGATGTCGGATTTTGACGTTTATAAAAAATATTAAAATGAGCAGAACCATGAACTCCGTCGGAGTTCTCAGTTCTGTTATTAAGTTTATCCATGACAAATCACTAACACACCACAATAAAATAGCAATTCACTTATTATTTCAAATAAGAATAGTTTATTAAAAACAAATATAATAGAGTCCACAGTAATAACTGATTAACAGCAATAATAGCACGGTTAACTTATTTAATATTTAAATCACTCACAGTACTTGCTTTTTGTTTTTACACCTCAAGCGCAGACTGCACGTTCCAATGATTTTTCGGTAAAGGTGCACAACGCCACCATTCCCGCGCGGTTGCAAAAAGGTGCGGTCCAATGGCGTTGCGCAAGCCTTCAGATTTTAATCAGTTTAACTACTTTTAATCTAAATAAAAGTATAAAGAGTTTATTGTATGAGTTCATAGTAAACCTGTAGTTACTAATAATTAAAACAGAATTTCTAACGATTAGAAAACAATGATTGCTAATTATTAAATAATTGTTAATCCGTTGAAACTCAAATGCAATAATAACAGGATAGTTGAATGAACGATCCTTAAAATATTTATAATTGAGCTTTTTTAAAACAATGTAATTACTATTTTGCTAGCAGTTATTTTACATGGAATAATTAAATTACACATATAGTAGGTAATAGTGCATTAAATCATTAGTTAAGATTTCATTTCAAAACCGAAACGCGTGCGGCAACATATATATAAAACAGGAAATGATAATATAAGATATATGTAGAGTATCTTTAATATTGTCACATTTTATTTAACAGTCATTTTGATCGATATCGATAAATTATTACGGTACAACAATATTAATGCACACATTGACAACCTACACACACAAAGACAATCAATTTTTAAACTGAAAACAAAGTATCGGACGCGTACGTCAGCCGCGGCTTATTGAAATCTAGCCAGTACATTTAATACTACACTGTGCAAACTATCGGTCGTAAGACGTGGACATGACCTTGCGTCGCTCTTGAGCGTTCAGACTTCCGAACAGAATCTGGCTGGCTGGATGTTTGTGCGTCCGTGGAGAGCGTGAATGGAGCACGGGACGTATCCGAGGACGTTTCGAGTATCACAAGCGAACCAACTGCGCTCGCGACATGATGTGTGATAAAGAAAAATTAATTGAATGTGTTCGTGGCCATGAATGCCTATATCTACCTCTAAACTGCTGTCAAAATTTACAAATGATGTAAACAAATTTCTAGACGACAGAAACCACGTAATTCTGTTATTCATAGACTTCAGCAAAGCGCTTGCTACGCTTCCACACGATATTCTCTTAACAAAACTAAAGAATACCGGTGTACGCGGTCCAATTTTAGATTGGTTCAAAGATTACCTCAATAATCGCAAATATAAAGTTAAAATTTGTGATGAAGTCAGCAACACCATCGATGTTACTGAAGGAACAGCTTAAGGGTTGGTGCTCAGACCCATGATATGGAGCATATTGTCAACCATTGTTCCGTTTATCAATACGCAGATGACATGTGCCTTTTGGCTACCAGCAAAGATCTAAAAGAAGCAGCTAAATGGTTGCAGCAAGATTTCACACAGGTATCCAAATGGTCACATGATGCGGGACTTGTCTTGAATGCAAATAAAACCAAAGTGATTCACATACACTTAAGCTATCTAAAACACAACACGTATTTTAAGATCGTTGCACACAGTCACAGATGTCTGCACAAATCAATTTCATCTAACACTTGTAAATGTGAGGCAATAGAACAAGTAACGCATCACACTTACTTAGGACTAATTATAGACAATAGATTTAGCTGGAGATTTCACATTTATTCTCTCTGTGAGAAGTTACGAGCTATACTGGCTAAATTCTATATCTTAAAACCTACAGTACCGTATAAAATCCTACTATACCTGGTGGTCCAAAAGGTGACGTCCAAAAATTTTTTTTGGAATGCTGACCTTTCGGGCTACATGAAAATACCCCATGTATGTTCCGCGATTTTTCTTAGTTTACGAGATACGATTTTTTTTTGTATTATTTTGAAAAATGTCGACTTAGCAATTCAAAAAAATTTTTTCTTGAAAATTCTGCTCTCTTTTCTACTTTTTTATTATTCTTAGCGTAGTCTTCATGAGTTGGACTCTTTGACATAAAAAAGTAAGCTGCCTACCATTAATACAAATTGCAAAAATTTCAATCGAAAACAAATTATGCAGATATGATTGAATCAAAGTTTAATTTTGAAATTTAAACTAAAAATTAAATAATGAGTTCCATGACTTTAAAGTAATTTTAAATACTTCGCAAGACCCTAAGCTTTAGTTATAATACAAAAAAAGTGGTGCTTAATGGGCCTTTTTTAGCCCTAGTCGGCCTTTAATTGCACAGAGCCAAAAAGTTCAAAAATAATCGTTTTATTATGCACATATTGTTTATTACTAAGGATAATTAGATTTTCGTGGTATGTCATAATCTTTCATAATAAATAAAACAATTTGGTTTTTTAATACTTACGTAGGCGGTCCCATAATGAATTGGCCTAACTATGAACCAATGAAGGAAATGAAACGAAACCAATTTTATTTTTCAATATAATCACCATGAATACTAACACACTTCTGACATCTGTGAATCAACATCTCTAAGCCTTTATAAAAATAATCACATTTTTTATCCTCAAAATGACTGAAGACGGCCGCCTGCAACTCTTCATTGCTTGAAAATTTTCTTCCTCTTAAGTCCCGCTTTAAATTTGGAAATAAATAATAGTCGGACGGGGCCACGTCTGGACTGTAAGGTGGATGTTGAACTTCTGTGAACCCGCATTGACGAACTGCATCCTTCGAAACACCAGCGGTATGAACAGGGGCGTTGTCATGGAGCAACAGGACACCTTTAGACAGCTTGCCTCTTCGTTTTTCCTTTATCTTGTCTCGTAATTTATATATTAAAGAAGCATAATATTCGCCGTTCACGGCTGTATTACGTTCTTTAAAATCCACCATCAAAATGCCTTGAAAATCCCAAAATATTGTGCACATCAGTTTTTTAGTCGATTGTTGCACCTTTGCCTTTCTAGGGGCCTTTTCACCCTTATAACGCCATTCCATTGACTGGCGCTTGCTTTGTGGATCATAATACAAGATCATAGTTTCATCACCTAAAAAGGTCCTATAAGTTCCCCGTTCAAAATTCCTGACCACAAGTTTACACTATAATGTGTTTGAAAATTTGAAGGCCTTGCCTTGTGTGGGTTTTCAACAGCCCAACTATCGTAATTGTGGATATTGAAGACTCCCGTTCTTTCAAATCTAGACTCGTTTGTCCACAGAATTTTATCAAAAAAAACCTGGATCCTCCGCAGTTCTTTCCAGCATTGTTCGACAAAAAGTCACTCGTCTTAAATAATCTGCAGGATGCAATTTTTGGACGCGTTGAATATGATAAGCGTGGTATCCCTCTGAAAAAAAAAACGAAATTGTACTTCTAGGAAAAACTGTTTTTATTCCATGAAATGTGGTTTTTGCCCGACACAAGTAATTAAAATTAATTGATCGCTCGTCGCTATTCAACGGTGCGCTAGTTGTACCATAGCTCTACCACATGAGTACAAATAATTGAATATGATTTTACTAATGGTTGAAATACAATGTTTGCATACATGCATGTTCAGATTGTATTCTAGATGACACATTGTGTGGCTAAGTCTATATATACTACTTGATAATGAGTAGGGCCCGGATTAATATGTAAATCCATATTTTTAATTGAAATGGTTTTTGTTCTTGAATATGTTTTCTACATATATTATGATATTTTGATCAAGAAAATGCAATTTCTATTTTCCATATTTTTCCATATTTCAAGTATAAATCCATATTCCACAAGAAATTAAATAAATTTATCCATATCTTCATTATTTTATGTTAGGTTGATGAGAAGGTATGTGAAATGACTAAAAATTAGTTTTAGATGACGAAAATGCCAGCAAATCCTTTTTATTGGCGTGTGAAGAACTTCTTTAATGCAACCACCAAACGTCAGTAAAGCTTTTTAATGATGCAATGAGAGTTTTGTGGCCTTATGGAGTTAAACATGACCAAGTTGTCTTGCTACTTAGTGATGCTGCTCCTTGTATGTTATTCATATGAAGTGCTTGGCTCATGGTATGAATAGATTTGCTGAATGAATAAGGTCTCAGTTTAAAAAGGCTGACAGTTTAGTATGAAACGTAAAGAAAAAGTTTTTGAAAGCAGCAAGCAGGATCTTAAAATTTAAAGAGTTGGTATCCCGACATTTCTTTACCGCTAGAGCCAGTGCTGAACCGCTGGGGAACTTAGCTGAGAGCAAATGAATACTATGCCCAGTATTACACTGAAATCAAAATGATTATCTTTGAATTGGAGAATAAAGCTGCTGATATTTCAATCTCAAAAGAACTTCTCCAAGATTACCCTACGTAACTATTTGCTTTATGTACATAAACACTAATTATTGCTTTTTATCATACCATATAAAGGCACTCGAAAATTCTTCCACTTCTCTAAATGATAATTTGATGACTATCGAAAATATTTTTAGAATCAGAAGGTCCCGTTGCTGAAGTAGCGAGGCAAAAATTACTCTATGTACTGAAAAAAAAACAAAGGATTTCCACACAGCATGCTGTTGATTTTCTTTAGGAAAGGATCCTAAAGAAAATCAACAGCATGCTGTGTGGAACATTAGAAGGCACCATAGATGTGCCCTACTCACTTGCAGAATTATGCAAATTTAAATAAGCTCCAATCACATCCTATGATGAAAAATCATTCAGCTAGAATAAAGCATTATTTCGTCCAAACAGAAAATTTAAGGAAACACGTAATTATATACTGTAATTTAAATAATAATGAACCTAAGCTAAGTAAAATCGTATTTTTTTTGTTTTTTCTTAATAGGAAATCGTTTTAATGTACAATGTCGTTATCTTTTATTACACATATTTTTTCCATATTTTAGGATTTTAAGTCCATATTAAATGTACATATTTTGATATTATATATACATATTAATCCGGGCCCTAATAATGAGTATTAAACTAAAAGTTCAATTTGGATGTATTTTGTGAAAATTGAAATAAATACCTTGTGACAATTGGGGCTTTTCACCCTCACCAAGATTATCTAAGTTGGATAGCTTTTTATTCTTTTTCACTACCCTGTTCGGATTTTCTACTTCAATGAGGCCAGAAACACCCTTTGCCTTTGCTGGTTGCTGAAAAAATAATATGACAAATTATTATTATTATTATTATTGATGAGCAAAATATGGGCTTAGATTGAAATTAATTTCCAAGACTACTGTCATTAAGGTCAAATAATTTAGCAAACTGTATTACTATGTTTGATTAGACTGTATTACTTTGTCTATTACAAATTTCCTCATTCAGTCTATCAAGCAAAAAGCAAATCCACATAGGCCTCTCTAAAACAGTTGAGTGGACCTATCACAACTGTCTTACTTCAGACAGGTTGACCATAGCAGTCTGGTACTGCTATGATCAATGTTTCATAACTTTATAACTTCCCCAAACTAGGGTCTAAATTTATTACTCTAGCACTCTGCTGATGATTATAATATATACTTTTTGTTAATAATCACAAGATCAGCCAAGCATTTTCCTTAATCAACTTTTACGAACAGTTTGACTGCCTTGTTGACCTAGTGGCTGTAAGTGCAACTACTGATCATGTGATCCAGGATTTGAATCACAGGTTGGGCCAAAATTGTGTATTGGGTTTTACAAAAAATTATCAATAAACATACAGAGTTAAAAATTTGGAATTGTTTCACATAGGCCGTGCCTCAGAAAACATAAAGCTATTGATACTATGCATGATTTCTCTCTGGTGTTGTTAAACTGCTGTTGCATCGGACTATGTGGTTAAGGGCATAGAGAGTGCACCTGTGTCTGTGCACACACTTATGCACTATAAAATTGTACTGCCCAGGTTGCAATTTTTCATTGAGATTGGCCACTGTGACTGAAATATGGTCTAGAGGACATTAATATTATTACGAACAAATATGGTACAAGACATGAAAACTATTTTACACTGGTATTCTGTGAGAAGGTGATCCTTCTCCAGTCCAGCTGACCCATTTATACTCCAACCATAATATAGCTGGTGGGTGGCTCTACCACATATAATTTAAAAAACTGGCGATAGGCTCAATATAATAAACTTTTGATTCCAACCTGCCTGCTAAGTGTGGGAACTATGGAAAATATCCCTCTATGAGACAATCTATGGGGGAGGTTTATGTAAAGCACTGGAATTTGATAAGATGTAATGAATGAATTCATCTAGATTAAAGATTATAAGAATCACATTTTTGCCTTCTGTAATTAATGTAAAAAGTTACACACAATATGGCTAATACAATAACAGTTATACACTATAAGGTAATTAATTACTCTCATATGAAGACTTGCAGCAAATAGTATATTCGGTCACACACCAAATACCGAAAATTCTGCGAGCTTTCTGGCTAAATAACCAAATATTAGGCAAAAGTATTCACTCTGGAAGCAAGTATTGTTTATTCCGAGCGCTTTTTCTCTGAAGCTTGGATTGTCTACGAGAAGATTTATCTGACTACAACAAAACATTTTACTTGAGTATTCGGTATTTGGCCAAATAGTACCTAGATATTACATATATGACCAAATAGGATTAAAGTAGCCATACAGGTCATATCCTAATATTCATTGCAAGTCTAAGCACAACCAAGATGGCTTGTTGCTAAAAATACTGTACATGAATGTATTAACTCTAAACAAGAAACTCAATTTTACATTTTTATTGTGATCCTGATATTATTAGTATTAACTAAAGTAAAGGTAAAAGTTGGAATGTAGTGATAGTGCAAGAATATCCACTATCCCATATTGAGAGCTGTGGTAACTCTGGGCTCTGGGGCTAAGAGCATGATGTAAATTTTACAGTGAGCAACCCGGGGTCAATTCCCATTGGTACCAATGAAATTATTCATTACAATTTTTACTGATTTACCACATGTTCTGCAGTGAAAAAAACATTGTGAAGAACACAAGTAGAAAATAAAATAATATATTGCAGACATGACATTCACCAACTGCCTTGGGGCATAGCCAGAGACATTAGAGGAAGCCTCTAAACAGCAGTGGATGTATATAGGCTGTAACTTAACTTTACCATGATACCAACAGTACTGCAAAGCTCTTGAAATATCAGTAACTTAAAATATTTAAAAATGTGATAAAACCTATAAATTTACCAGTTTTCAGCTAATTATAAAAAGTTAAACCAATATTTCTAAGTAGAGAGATGAAACAAATTGTAAAAAAATATTTACATCATCCTCTGAATCACTATCATCACTGTCTCCAGAGCCGGATTTATCATCTGACTCCTCTTCACTACTACTCGGACCATGTTCTTTTCTCCACCCGAAAAGTTTTAATTACACTATAATAAAAAAAATGTATTAAAGAGGATAATATCTGGGCTGCAACTTAATGAATAGGTTTTTTAACTACCTAAATCTATTTTCTATCTCTATCACTTCATAGTTTTATTCAATTCACAAACAATATTTAAAAATATTTGTCTCAATAGCACAAAAATAACCCCCTAAGTTTAATAGAAATCAGTGACTTGAAAAAATGGCTGACATACATAAATGTTTCTTGAATTTGTATTTTGTCTAATAATGGAGGTTTAACAGGTCAGTATTGGTAATTCAAGTATTCAGTAAAACAAGTCACCAGTTCTCTTCACCCACAATAAGAAACACAGCAGCATTACGCAGCTATTTTATGCTAGTATTCTGTGAGAGCGTGGTCCTACCCTGGTCGAGCCGACCCATTCATGCTACAACTATAATATAGCTGCAGCTTAGCACTACCACATAAAAAATTGATTTTGGATTGAATGTTTTGTTTTAATTGTAATAATTATAAAATATGTAAGGTCGATAAACCGATACCTACTTGAAAACTCGTATTAGAACTTGTTTATAGGTTTGTTATAATCAAAACCTGTGCAATGTTGTCTGAATGTATCAATTAAATAGCTTAAACGTTTAATTGAAAATGTATAGTGCAGCGATTCATTTAAACTGTTGAATATAAGTTACTATTTTAAAATAAATCCTTTGTATTACCTCGAATACGTGTAAAATAAACTTACTTTTGTTTCTGCTCCTCCTGCTTTCTCTGCTTTTCTAAATCTTCAGGACTAGTAAATTTACGGTTGCGTCCCTTGTGATTGGTGTATTTACCTAAAACATATCACAAAAACAAACAGAAATAAATTCAGGTTAATTTAAAGCACATTCTCAATAACATGAGATGACATTGACTTCCAAAAAAAATTAAAACAATTTGCAGACAACTCTTAAATCACCGCATGGCAAATTTTTACACTTTTGTGAATTCTTGGTACTATTACTTGTACACTAAATCGTTAACTATAGAAAGGATTTTAGCTTGATTTTATAAGGTATACGGCAAATAAAATTAGATAATTTAGCTTTGACGTCTTCTTACCGGAAATGAACTAATGTTGCCAACACAGACTACCTAGGTTGCCAATGAAAAATTTATACCACAGATTACTGTATATACCATAGATTTAGTATAGACTCCATAGATTAGCAACTACAACCAACAAAGACGAGACTAAAGCTGAGAACAAACTGTCGGACGCGTCCGTCAGCCGCGGCACAGAACACTATATACTAGTCGGAGACACTGCTTAGCGGTGTGCACGGTAGTCGAGACGGCGTCTTCGGACGCCTCGCTTCGGTCATTCCATATAGGTTTGTCAATTGAGAAACATGGCAAGCAGCGGTAGGGAGGATGAATCTATAAAGTTAGCAGCAGATGCTTTATGTTGTCCTCCAAAAAAAAAAGTGATAAGGAGTGTTTGGGTCCATGATATTAATGTAAAACGACTCGAGTATGGTGAATTTCATACAACATTGTATCCAGACTTACAAAAAGATGATAAACTGATAATGAATATACTGAAACTATAATGATTATAATTATAATGATAAATGAATGAATGTATAGTGCTGCGGTTTTTGGTTATATTTTATTTTATTTATCAAAAGTATTCTTAAATATTTACTTTATATGTACCATTAAACCAATAATGGTTTGTATTGGTACTCACATCCGCAACTAAAGCACTGCTTTACATAAATATTTAATTAATTCACTAAAAGTTAAAAAAATGTATATACTTCTTTATTATGTAAGTGGTTAGCACCCATTTGCAATTCTCACCTGGGACTGTTCGACGAACCGGTTCTATTAGGCAGCGCAAACTACTTAACTTTACACAGGCTGTTTCACTATTATACAAACTAAATTATAACTATGATTCTGATTGATTTTATAAGAAGAAGTTCTTTATATTATCGTAATAATAATTTTTGAGTTTTTGTTTATAGTTTTTTGTGTTTAAATCTTTTTGAATGTTTTGCGGGATGTTGTTTATAAGAATTGGCATTAAAAATTCAATAGTTCGCCTACCATAGTAATTTGAGATCCTAGGCACAATTAATTTTTGTTCGGTAATATTTCTTGTAATTACCTTACGAGATACGGGTACTTGGATGCTTTTATTATTGAATTTTATTATTGAGTTCAATTAATAGGGTCATGTGAAGTTTCATCTGCATAGGTAAAATATTACAGTTATTAAAAATTTCTAATACGTTTTCTTTATATTGTTGTGTTATTTTTTGGGGTACAATAAGTTTAAGTAATCTTAGCTGTAGTTTATACATTTTTTCAGTATATGACTTAAAGGTTCGTCCATAACTTGAGATTACGTATGATATTGTAGTAGCATGGGTACTACTTAGTACTTTCAATCTTCACTCCAATAAAAGTCTATGCGTAAAATAATAATGGTTTATTATCACTCAGTTATACTAAACATCTCACACGTTACAATCTTAAAGGAACATTAAATTAAAACAAGGAATTGAGTGGAAAACACTGAGAGACCTCATATATGTCTACAGATTTTGCGTCACAACCATTGTCTCTCCCAATGTTTCCAGATCTACATTACAATATATATAGTTTAATTGTAGTGGTGCGTTCAGAAATTAACGCCGCCACATCACCCCCCCCCCACGGAGAGAAGTAATCGATCAAAGATCGAAAGGACGAGCGAATTTGACCCGTCTATCTGAGCGTGTAGTGTATTTGGGTGATGGGGCTGGAGAGTCATGGCCAGAATTACTTGTGTTTTGAGTGAGAGGATTTTGTGTGTGTGAAGGTAACTGATTCGTAACTGAGGAGGGTAAAAATGTATCAGGATTTTGAGATTGTGTAAATTGTGGAGTGTGTGCGAGGATGAATGTGGGCTTAACGCGATCAATACTCACGACGACTTCCTTGTTTCCCACGACGATAGTGACGGTCTTATCTGATCGACTGACAACCTGGAATGGTCCTGAGTAAGGTGATTCCAATGGCATCTTCACGTGGTCTGCTCGCAAGAACACGTGTGAAGTGGTGGAAAGGTCTTTAAACAGGAAAACTTTTCTTTTACAATGTTGAGATGCAGGTACAGGACTCAAGTCTGACATCATAATTCTAAGCTGTGAGACAAAATCAATTGGATCAGATACTTGTGAAACTGACGAAGGAACGATCATCTCTCCAGGAAGATGTAAGGGCTCTCCGTATACAAGTTCGGCTGCTGAAGCCTTGAGATCCTCCTTTAACACAGCACGCATGCCAAGAAGTACAGCAGGTAATGCTTTGATCCAGGGCTCGTTGCGACACATCAGGGAAGCCTTAAGCTGCGTATGCGGGCGTTCGACCATACCATTCGCACACGGATGATAACTAGTCGTTCGTAGCTTTTTAGTGCCTAAAAGTGCCATAAGTTTGCGAAATAAGTCGGACTCAAACTGGCGACCCTGATCTGTAGTGATACGGGAAGGGACACCAAATCTCGATATGCAGCCAGTCATTAAGGTGTCAGCCGTCTCCTCAGCGGTGATACTGCGCATTGGCCACGCTTCAGGCCATCGTGTGAATCGATCTACAGCCGTCAAAAGATAGCGATAGCCTTCGCAGACGGGAAGAGGGCCTACAATATCAACATGAACGTGCCTGAAGCGGCCAGCAGGTGCAGCGAAATTAGCTAAAGGAGAGACAACGTGCCTGGTGACCTTATTACGTTGGCATGAGAGACACGTCTTAGTCCAATCGCGAACATCCTTTTGGATAGAAGGCCAAACAAACCTTTTTGTGAGAAGACGGGATGTTGCACGGAGACCTGGATGACTCAAAGTATGGAGTTTATCAAAGTATTTCCGACTGAAAGGAGCGGTAAGGAAAGGACGTGGCTGACCCGTGGAAGTGTCACAAAATATTGTGACATCAGTCCTAGGCAACAAAACCTTCTCTAGTTTAAGAGAAGTGCCGTCACTAATAAGTTTTTGTAGTTCCTCACCGTCTTTTTGCGACAAAGCTAGGTCGGCGAAGTCATCCTCGAGCGAAATTGCCTCAATTCGCGACATAGTGTCAGCCACAATGTTATCCACACCTTTAATATGTGAAATATCAGTCGTGAACTGCGAAATGAAGGTAAGTTGATTTAACTGTACCGGAGGTAGTTTCTCCCGACGCAGAGTGAAAGCATAAAAAAGAGGCTTGTGATCTGTAAAAATGGTACACTGTTGCACTTCCAAAATATGTCTGAAGTGTTGCACGGATTGGTATATGGCTAAAAGTTCTCTATAATATGCAGGCCAGGTTGACTGACGAGCAGTTAACTTTTTACAAAAAAAAAGCAAGGGGTTGCCATTCATTACCTACAAGTTGCTGCAGACAAGCACCTACCTGGACACTTGATGCGTCTGTGAACAGACCTAAGAAGGCATCAGGCTGTGAATATGCGAGTAGAGTTGCTTGTCCCAAACTTTCCTTACAAGCATTAAAGGCACACTCCAACTCTGGCATCCAAGGTACCGGTTTTGCTCCCTTGAGTTTTGTTTCAGTTAATATGTTTATCAACGGCGCTTGCAACTCAGCCGCACGTGGTAAACATCGTCTGTAATAATTGATCATACCCAGGAACCTACGAAGACCCTGCACTGTCTTAGGAGGAGGGTACTCCTGTAATGCGGCTATCCGTTCAGGCGGAGGACTTATACCATCTTTAGAAACGCGGTATCCTAAAAAGATGACACTGTCTACTCCCAGTACGCACTTAGCAGGATTTACGACAATGCCGTAATCGGCTAGCCTCTGAAAGGGAATGCGAAGATGACAAGCGTGTTCTTTTTCATTGCGGGAAAATATGAGTATATCATCGATATATGGAAAACAAAAATCCAAATCCCGCAAAACCTCATCCATAAAGCGTTGGAACGTTTGTCCCGCATTGCGCAATCCGAAGGTCATATACGGGATTTCAAATAATCCAAAAGGTGTCGTGATCGCCGTTTTACATACGTCTTCGTCGTTGACTGGTATCTGTTGGTAAGCTCTTATCAGATCAAGCGTACTGAAGAGCAGTAGATCCAACGATGTTATTACTAAAATCCCCGATATGACGCAACGGATAGCGGTCTGGGATGGTTCGCGCATTTAAGCAACGATAATCACCGCATGGTTGCCAAGAAACCAGATCCTTCTTGGGCACCAATTGCAGTGGAGAAGCCCACGGACTTTTGGATGGTCTTGCGGTGCCATTACTAAGCATCTCATCGAACTCACGTTTAGCAATCACCAGCTTGTGCGGTGCGAGGCGACGTGGCCGACATGGCACTGATGGGCCATCTGTCGTTTTAATGTAATGTACCGTCGAATGTTTAATGTCTCTGTGAAGTCCTGGAGGCCGTGTTATACATGGAAATTCGGCGAGAATTTTATTGAACCGTGATTCTGCATCGACTGTAATTGTTTTTACGCTAACCTGTTCCGTAGTGGCAAGGGATGCAGAAACAGAAAGGCCGGTTATTCCATCCAGAACGTTTTTATTGCGGCAGTCGGGCAGCAGATGGTAATGCGCAAGAAAATCCGAACCTATAATGGGAGTGCCGACGTCCGCCACTACGAATCGCCAGTGGATATCTCGCCGCAACCCAAAGTTAAGTTTTAGCGATACGCTACCATATGTCTTGATGGTGCTGCCGTTGGCTGCACTGAGTTGATACTTGGTAGGAGACGCTCGACCACCCAGCAACCTACGAGGATAAGAACCTGTGTCTGCAGAACCTGTGTCTATTAAAAACCTGACCTTGCTGGTTTTGTCCGTTAAAAACAAGCGACGGCCTGGTTTAGCACTATTAGTTGCCGTCGCTACTGACTGGCTTGGCAGTTTTCCGCTTGCCATGAACAAGGACTAACGCACTTGTTTGCCTTTTCTTTAAACGTCCAATGGTACCAGCATAACTTACCATCAGATCGTGTGCGGTTTCTTGACTTGCTTCGACTCCGACTACGATGATTTTCTCGAGTTCGAGTAAGCGCTGCAACTGTTGCAGACAGCTGTTGTACTTGAGCAGCCAGGGCACATAGGTCAAATGTAGGACCTGAAGAAGATGCAGAAGTTGCATGTACGAACGGGCTCGAAGATGATGCAAGGCTAGGAGCTACTTCGAGAATTTTGTCCGCTCGAATTGCAATATCATCAAGTGGTTTCTTATATTTACGCGAACACTACACATTGAAATAATACTAGTTTTTACGGAATTTATCGCGTATGTTTAACTTTTTAAATACACGACGTTTCGAACGCTTTAGAGCACTCATGGTCACGGGCGGGACTGAGATGTTCAACGTCCATATGTCATAGTTAACCGCGGTTACCATAGATTAAAATTTAACTTTTGTTCCGATCTATGCAGTATGAACTTATGGTATCTTGAAGTCTTGCAGTTGTATGCTTGGGTTGGGATTTAATTTTATTTATTATAGGATCCCAAGCAGATGGTAGCACCCAGCCATCTTCTCTATTGAAATTAGGATGTTTTTTGATTTCAATAGCCTCGCGAATCATCCTTGGAAGGAATCGGTGTTCTTTAGCGAGGATCTGCGGTCTATCAATTCTGATGTAGTGACGGGGGCGATCCTGTATGTGTTCATAGACTGCAGACTTCCCGGAGCGTCGATTCTTCACATCAGCTATATGTTCTTTAACGCGGGTTTTTATTGATCTTTTAGTTTGTCCTATGTAGGAGAGACCACATTCACAATCAAGCTTGTACACTCCTGCATCTTGCAGAGGGACATTACACTTGACCGATGGTAAAAACTGACCAATCTTCTTCAGCGGCTTGAAGTATGTTTTGATGGAAGCGCGCTTCAAGATGTAGCCAATCTTGTCAGTGACTCCTCTAACATATGGCAGTACAGCGGATACACGCTCGACTGTGGCCGGCTTCACTCGTTCACTGTGACGTAGGCGCGGGACTCGAAGCTTGTTGTCATGCAAAACTTGCTTGACATGGTGGAGCTCTGCAGCCAGGTGTTTACTGTCACAGATCCCTCGTGCTCTCTGAAACAAAGATTTACCCACGGTAGCTAGCTGTGAAGGATGGTGGTGAGAATCACCGTTTAAATATCTATCTGTATGGGTCTTTTTTCTATACACAGTATGGCTCAAGTTAAATTTTAATCTATGATAACCGCGGTTAATTATGACATATGGACGTTGAACATCTCAGTCCCGCCCGTGACCATGAGTGCTGTAAAGCGTTCGAAACGTCGGGTATTTAAAAAGTTAAATATACGCGATAAATTCCGTAAAAACTAGTATTATTTCAATCATCAAGTGGGTCAGCACTTGCAGCAAGGATTGCCTGAAGATGTTGTGGCAGGCGGCGCATGAAAAGTTAAAGCTAGAGAACGTAAGTGTCTTAAGAATTGGGATGGCTTACAATCGCCCAATTCCTCATCGTTCAGAAGCTGTCGAACACGTTCTTCTTCAGATTGTGATAGATGACGTATGATTTCCATTTTTAGGTGTTCATACTTGTTAGCCCTAGGTGGATTTGTAACGATGTCCTCAATCTCAGCTGTAATCCTAAAATCCAGTTGACCAATGACATGATCGTACATGGTCTGGTCCCCTGTGATTCCCGCTACATAAAATTGGGTTTCAATGTGTGCGAACCACAAGGCAGGTTTCTGATGCCAAAAGGGAGGTACCTTAGGCGCTACTTTACAAACTTGAGGGGTAAGTTCGTTTATGGGAGTATCCTCTGTTCTTAGAGGCTTACCTTCGATTTGTGCACGAAGAAGAGCATTCTCCTTTTGCGTGGAATGTAGTACTGTAGCGAGTCTCTCTAGTTCTGTCTTAAAAAAAACTACTGTTGAGCAATATTAGGATCGGCAGTCGGTGAAGGTTCAGCTTTATCCGTCATGGTAATGTCTGATAATTGTGTAGTGAGTTAATGTTACTTACAGAAACTAATGGAGCTAAACTGTGTGGAAGAGTGATGTTCAGCTTTTATGACTACATACATAAACAATAGGAATAGAACAATAGACACCCTTAATCTAAATATAAAAATCACAAAATGGCAATACAAAAAAAATACAGCTGATATGTGTCAAACAGAGACCTGAGCACTATTACAAAAAAAAAAAAATTCAGTCAACCCAGTGCAACGGTAATAATTATGTAAAATTACACATAATACACAGAAAAAAAATTATCTAACAAAAACAATTTTTGTAAGAATTTAATTAATTTTAATTATTTATATATTTATATGTGTAATATATTATCTTATTTAAGATTAAAATGAACGTGAAATATTTAGAATGAATGATAAGATCGACACGAAGATTATTTTCTTGTATAAAAAAAACAAAAACGCAATGAATTACCAAAAACAGCAATGTAAGTCTACATGTTTTTTCAACGTGCCGCAATGTATACTTATTACGCAGGAGCAGCAATGTACGCCGAATCCCCGATGACACGCAGCAATGTATGTCGAAGTGAAGTCCAGATTTGAATTTCCCGCTTCGACGATAAGCCCACGATAAGCCAATCGGTTCGATGCAATCCTGCGGCTTGTAATGGCGATGACAACAAATTATTAAATTGTAATCTTGTGTTGTTATGTGATACTATACTGCTTACTGAAGATGTTCACTGAAGCTCGTTCCAAAAATTACGTTAACACCGTTTATGTACTCCTTTACGGTTGCGATTTACTCAGTTCAAGAGGCGGTCACCAATGTAGTAGCATGGGTACTACTTAGTACTTTCAATATTCACTCCAATAAAAGTCTATGCGAAAAATAATAATGGTTTATTATCACTCAGTTATGCTAAACATCTCACACGTTACAATCTTAAAGGAACATTAAATTAAAACAAGGAATTGAGTGGAAAACACTGAGAGACCTCATATATGTCTACAGATTTTGCGTCACAACCATTGTCTCTCCCAATGTTGCCAGATCTACATTACAGTGTTTAATTGAAGTGGTGCGTTCAGAAATTAACGCCGCCACAATATAATTGACTCAGCTAAGGATTTATATATATTCTTTATATATACATTATAAATTATATGTAAAGAATGAAGACAAACCTTTATGGAATGACCGAAGCGAGGCGTCCGTAGACGCCGTCTCGACTACCGTGCACTCCGCTAAGCAGTGTCTCTGACTAGTATATAGTGATCTGTGGTCTCTGAGCCGCGGCTGACGGACGCGTCCGACAGTTTGTTCTCAGCTTTAGTCTCGTCTTTGTTGGTTGTAGTTGCTAATCTATGGAGTCTATACTAAATCTATGGTATATACAGTAATCTGTGGTATAAATTTTTCATTGGCAACCTAAGTAGTCTGTGTTGGCAACATTAGGTCATTTCCGGTAAGAAGACGTCAAAGCTAAATTTATCTAATTTTATTTGCCGTATACCTTATAAAATCAAGCTAAAATCCTTTCTATAGTTAACGATTTAGTGTACAAGTAATAGTACCAAGAATTCACAAAAGTGTAAAAATATGCCACGCGGTGAGTTAAGAGTTGTCTGCAAATTGTTTTAATTTTTTTTGGAAGTCAATGTCATCTCATGTAATTGAGAATGTGCTTTAAATTATTAACCTGAATTTATTTCTGTTTGTTTTTGTGATATGTTTTAGGTAAATACACCAATCACAAGGGACGCAACCGTAAATTTACTAGTCCTGAAGAATTAGAAGAGCAGAGAAAGCAGGAGGAGCAGAAACAAAAGTAAGTTTATTTTACACGTATTCGAGGTAATACAAAGGATTTATTTTAAAATAGTAACTTATATTCAACAGTTTAAATGAATCGCTGCACTATACATTTTCAATTAAACGTTTAAGCTATTTAATTGATACATTCAGACAACATTGCACAGGTTTTGATTATAACAAACCTATAAACAAGTTCTAATACGAGTTTTCAAGTAGGTATCAGTTTATCGACCTTACATATTTTATAATTATTACAATTAAAACAAAACATTCAATCCTAAATTAATTTTTTATGTGGTAGTGCTAAGCTGCAGCTATATTATAGTTGTAGCATGAATGGGTCGGCTCGACCAGGGTAGGACCACGCTTTCACAGAATACTAGCGTAAAATAGCTGCGTAATGATGCTGTGTTTCTTATGGTGAGTGAAGAGAACTGGTGACTTGTTTTACTGAATACTTGAATTACCAATACTGACCTGTTAAACCTCCATTATTAGACAAAATACAAATTCAAGAAACGTTTATGTATGTCAGCCATTTTTTCAAGTCACTGGTTTCTATTAAACTTAGGGGGTTATTTTTGTGCTATTGAGACAAATATTTTTAAATATTGTTTGTGAATTGAATAAAACTATGAAGTGATAGAGATAGAAAATAGATTTAGGTAGTTAAAAAACCTATTCATTAAGTTGCAGCCCAGATATTATCCTCTTTAATACATTTTTTTTATTATAGTGTAATTGAAACTTTTCAGGTGGAGAAAAGAACATGGTCCGAGTAGTAGTGAAGAGGAGTCAGATGATAAATCCGGCTCTGGAGACAGTGATGATAGTGATTCAGAGGATGATGTAAATATTTTTTTACAATTTGTTTCATCTCTCTACTTAGAAATATTGGTTTAACTTTTTATAATTACCTGAAAACTGGTAAATTTATAGGTTTTATCACATTTTTAAATATTTTAAGTTACTGATATTTCAAGAGCTTTGCAGTACTGTTGGTATCATGGTAAAGTTAAGTTACAGCCTATATACATCCACTGCTGTTTAGAGGCTTCCTCTAATGTCTCTGGCTATGCCCCAAGGCAGTTGGTGAATGTCATGTCTGCAATATATTATTTTATTTTCTACTTGTGTTCTTCACAATGTTCTTTACACTGCAGAACATGTGGTAAATCAGTAAAAATTGTAATGAATAATTTCATTGGTACCAATGGGAATTGACCCCGGGTTGCTCACTGTAAAATTTACATCATGCTCTTAGCCCCAGAGCCCAGAGTTACCACAGCTCTCAATATGGGATCACTACATTCCAACTTTTACCTTTACTTTAGTTAATACTAATAATATCAGGATCACAATAAAAATGTGAAATTGAGTTTCTTGTTTAGAGTTAATACATTCATGTGCAGTATTTGTAGCAACAAGCAATTATCTTGGTTGTGATTAGACTTGCAATGAATATTAGGACATGACCTGTATGGCTACTTTAATCCTACTTGGTCATATATGTAATATCTAGGTACTATTTGGCCAAATACCGAATACTCAAGTAAAATGTTTTGTTGTAGTCAGATAAATCTTGTAGACAATCCCAGCTTCAGAGAAAAAGCGCTCGGAATAAACAATACTTGCTTCCAGAGTGAATACTTTTGCCTAATATTTGGTTATTCAGCCAGAAAGCCCGCAGAATTTTCGGTATTTGGTGTGTGATAGAATATACTATTTGCTGCAAGTCTTCATATGAGAGTAATTAATTACCTTATAGTGTATAACTGTTATTGTATTAGCCATATTGTGTGTAACTTTTTACATTAATTACAGAAGGCAAAAATATGATTCTTATAATCTTTAATCTAGATGAATTCATTCATTACATCTTATCAAATTCCAGTGCTTTACATAAACCTCCCCCATAGATTGTCTCATAAAGGGACATTTTCCATAGTTCCCACACTTAGCAGGCAGGTTGGAATCAAAAGTTTATTATATTGAGCCTATCGCCAGTTTTTAAATTATATGTGGTAGAGCTACCCTCCAGCTATATTATGGTTGGAGTATAAATGGGTCAGCTGGACTGGAGAAGGATCGCCTTCTCACAGAATACCAGTGTAAAATAGTTTTCATGTCTTGTACCATATTTGTTAGTAATAATACTGTTACGAGCTTGAGGTTCGTGACAATAAAAATTGCCGATAAAATTACCTAAATTAACACTTTAATTTACTTTACACAAATTAAAACTAAAAACACTAATAATTAAACACACTAATTCACTTAATTCCGCTCCGAAGCTTCGCTTGTGTCGCTGAGTTCAACTCTGTGCCCCGATCGCATCTTGCAGCGCCTATTTATTTAAATTAGCAAAGAAACATCCCGAATCTTCAGGTAAATGCGCGCAAAGGGACGAGTTTGCGAGTATAGATTTTTTAGAAACTTAGTTCTTCGGATGGTGCTGTCGGTTGAGAGTGTGATGTCATTCTCTGCAGAGCTCCCCTCGCTCTCGTTCCTGACACTAGATGGCGCTAGTTGACTTATTCACACAACACTGCCCCCTCCTAAGACATGCTCGTCCTGAGCATTATCGGTCCCATAATAACGCGCCAAGCGATCCACATGGACGATCTTAGGAGTCCCTCTTGCGCCTTTCTGTATCCGGTAGGTCACATCGTTGATCCTGGTTACAATCCGGTACGGGCCGTCCCATTTAGCTTGAAGCTTAGGAGATTTCCCTTTGCTGCGGACTGGATTGTGCAACCACACTAATGAACCTTCGTTGAACCCTTTATTGTTCATTTTGCGGTCGTACCGGGTTTTCATTTTCTCAGACATTTGCTGGCCCGATTGTCTGACTGCTCATAAATGTCATTCATTTTGTTCCGCAAGTCATTTGCATAATCGGTTATACTGCGTGGGGCATCAGGTGGTATCCCGGTGATCAGGTCTGCAGGCAGCCGTAATTCTCTTCCAAAGTTTGCGAAAGCTGGTGTCACTGCTGTACTTTCGTGAACAGAACTTCGATATGACAACAAAAACGGTTGTATGTGCTTGTCCCAATCTCGTTGCCGATTGTCTACAACTTTTGCTAGGTACCTCTCCAATGTCTGATTAAATCGTTCCACCATTCCATCAGATTGCGGGTGATAAGAAGTCGTTCTTGTTTTATGAGTACCCATAACTCGGCAAGTTTCCTGGAATATTTGAGACTCAAAATTCCTTCCTTGATCGCTGTGAATCTCTAAAGGTACTCCAAAACGACAGAAGACTTCATGAACTAGTTTATCTGCAACTGTTGAAGCTTCTTGATTTGGAATGGCGAAGACTTCTGGCCACTTAGTGAAGTAATCCATCACAACCATGAAATACTTGTTACCGCTTTCACTCTCCGGAAACGGCCCCGCCACGTCAATGGCTATTCTCTCCCATGGTGCACCAACATTGTACAACTTCAATGCACCTCTACTACGAGTCTGAGGTCCCTTTACAGCCGCACAACTTGTACATTTGCGACACCAGTCCTCGACATCGTTTCGACAGTGGACCCAGTAAAACCGTTCTCGGATCTTCAGTAGAGTTCGTTTAACTCCCAGATGGCCTCCTGAACAATCATTATGGCACAGCTGTAGAACATCCGGTACTTTAGCTTTAGGGACAACCATTTGCAAATGACAGCTGTCTCCCCGAACGTTTTCCCATTTACGACACAGAACTCCATCCTGAAGCAGCAAGCTGTCCCACTGGGCCCAATAGCTTTTAGTGGTCGAACTCATCGCTGAGACGTCACTCCACTTGGGCTTGGGAGCACTGGCCTTTATCCATTCCAGAATTGGCTTGATGTCCGGATCTTCCTGCTGTGCATGTAGTAAGCTGTCCTTCCACTCGTTGCTGAGGTGGTCTGCCCTGAGCATCCTCACGGATACCACTTCCTTACTCTCTTGCCTAGTACAATGTTTGCAATCCTCAGGACAAGGTCTTCTTGACAATGCATCTGCGTTGCCGTGAGATTTCCCGCTGCGATGTTCGATCTCAAAGTCGTATTCCTGCAGTAGTTCGATCCACCTCGCAACTTGTCCTTCTGGGTTTTTAAACTGCAATAGCCATTTTAGTGCAGCATGGTCAGTTCGTAAGTGAAATTTTCGCCCCAGAAGATATTTGCTAAAATGCTGCAACGACTTTACCACAGCGAGCAATTCGCGTCTTGTGACACAATAGTTCCTTTCCGGTTTTGACAACGACTTGCTGAAGTACGCTATCACGACCTCTTGGTCACCATTCCGTTGAGACAGCACACCGCCAAGTCCTATATCACTTGCGTCTGTGTCAACTATAAATTCTTTGCTTGCATCAGGGTATCCCAAAATAGGTGTTTTGCACAGACGGTCCTTGAGCTCCTGGAATGCGATATTGCAACTTTCATCCCAGCAGAAATGTCGCTTCTCCTCGGTTAGCTTGTGCAGAGGTTTGGCTATATCTGCAAAGTTCTTCACGAAACGCCGGTAATAGGAGCACAAACCCAAAAATGCTCTAACCTGCGTCTTGTCTTTTGGAACCGGCCAATCCTTGACAGCGGCGATTTTCTCTGGATCTGTGCGGATACCTTCTTCTGATACTACAAACCCCAAAAAGTTAACTTGCCGTTGGAATAGTGAACATTTCTTCGGGCTCAACTTGAGGTTGGCACTCTGAGTCTTCATAAGCACGCGTTCCAGGTTTTGAAGGTGTTCCTCAAAGGTACGGCCCACGATGATGATGTCATCCAAGTAGACCAGACAGGCATCGCCAATTAGTCCGGTAAGTACAAGTTCCATCAGCATTTCAAACGTTGCTGGAGCATTGCACAACCCAAACGGCATTACTTTGAATTGCCACAGACCCTTTCCCGTCGAGAACGCAGTTTTCTCCTTGTCCTTAGGGTCAATTTCAACTTGCCAGTAGCCACTTTTTAGATCCAGCGTGCTAAACCATTTTACTCCTGTGAGCATGTCCAGCGTGTCATCAATTCTTGGCAAGGGATAGCTGTCCTTCTTTGTAACGTCGTTCAGACGGCGGTAATCAACACAGAACCGCATGCTGCCATCCTTCTTTTTCACCAGCACCACTGTTGAACACCATGGACTAGAGGAAGGTTCAATAACACCATCCTTCACCATTCCTTCAATCATGGTTTCCACTTCCTTTTCACGTGCTACCGGCAATCTTCTTGGCCGCTGACGGATAGGCAATTCCTCACCTGTGTTTATTTTGTGTTGAACTAAACCAGTCTTTCCTATGTCAGCATCGTTTGATGAGAATACATCGGCGTACTTGAGTAACAACTTCTTCGCCTTGACCAATTCGTTTGGGGAGAGAACACTGCGACAGTCTTCCAAAAGTGTGGTCACTCTCGTTTCTGCATCCTTGCTGGGGGTCCCACTCGATATATATTGGCACCGACGTAACCAATCCACTTCCTCACAAGTACCAATTAGTGTGCCTTTTTCTATAATCTGGTCCCGGTCGCAAGGGTTCAGCACACGTACTCCTGAGATGTCAGTGGTCCTGACCAAGGTTCGAGCCACTTTCCATGGAAGGTCACTGTTTACCCTTTCCACAAGTACACAACGGTGAGCTTGCCCAGCGTTTCGGGGAAGACTAACCGGAACAATCGTTTCCGATCTTGGCGGAAGAATAATCTTCTTAATGCTGTACACGTTCCATGGTAATGCACCTTCCATAAAAAGTTCTTCCTGTCCACATTTCAAAACACCTTGCTTAACGTCGATCTCACAACAATTATTCCTCATAAAGTCTAGGCCTAGGATGCAGTCGTCCATTATATCAGCCACGATGACATTATGCAGGTAGATCACGTTGCCTAGCTTTAACTCCATCTCCTTCTCCCCACGGACGGGTATACGCTGACCGGTGGCTGTTACCAAATTAATGCGTTCTCGGTTGTATGCGGAGTCCCCAAGGAACTGACTTATAAGTTGGGAACTAACAACCGTACGAGAGGCTCCAGTGTCTATGGTCAGTTTACACGGCATTCCGTTGACCTCGCCCTTGATGATTAGACTGTTCCCATCATGGGTTTGTGAGATCGAGATCCTTGGGGCTCTTTTAACATCAGCCAGCACCCGCCCCGCAGTTCTGGCTTTTACTCGTTTCCCTGCTGCTGCTGGGCGGTGCTGTTGGCCGCACTACCCTCCTGGGATCGTTCACCTTCCCTTTCTAGGGTTCGCTTAGGGCAGCTGGATCGAAGATGGCCCTTTTCCCCACAGCCATAGCACCTAGGGGTGTATTCCTTGTTGCGGTCGCGAACTATAGCTGCTGCAACCTCCCTGACGCGATGGGAACGGTGATCCTGCCGCACGGCTTTCACTTCCAGTGCATGGGCCAAGGCGTCCTTAAGCGTCTCGTGGTGCCCGAGCCTCACAGCAGCTCTGGCTTCCAGGTCGCGGATGCCGTCTATGAATGTCTGCACCAGGTTCCCTTCAATGAGCGCAGGTACAGACCGGTATGCTTTTCGCACCAGCTTCTCCACTTCTAGAGCCCACTGCTGCAGGTTTTCGTTTATGCGCTGCACACGATCTTTAAGCTGCGCACGAAAGACGTGTTCCAGGTGAGCGTCTCCATACCTCGCCTCCAATGCCTCAAGGAGTTGCTCATAAGTCACTTCCTCACCGAGAGCTTCCAGAACTGTTAAGGCCTGGTCGCGCAGGCCTAGTGTGAGAGCAGTCATGGCCTGGCTTTTATTCCAGCCGTTCGCCTTCATAACAGCCTCGAACTGGATCTTGTAGGCTGACCAGGAAGAGGTACCGTCGAACGGCGGCACTTTGAATCCACGTAGCGAAGGTGTTGTAACTACTACGGGAGCTGTTGTTCCATCCCCAAGTTTGAGGTCGTCCAGCGTTTTCTTCACGTCAGCCATTACGTTGTCAACCCGATTGTTTACTTGGTCGATTCGGGTTTCGGCCTCCGACAGGCGGTTGTCATGTTGAGCAACCTTATCCTTCACCTCCCTTATCTCTTTTCCGAAAATAGCGTGAAGGTCCTTCATGAGGAGCATCTGCTCTTCCTTATCGCGTTGGAGTTGCTCTTCTAAACGACGGGCCTGTTCCTCCTGCCGGCGGGCCTGTTCCTCCTGTCCGCCCCGCAGCTGCTCTTCCAATCGGCGTGCCTGTTCCGCCTGCTGGCGAGCCTGCTCCTCCTGCTGGCGAGCCTGTTCCTCCTGCTGCTCTTTCAACCAACGGGCCTGTTCCTGCAACATCACCATCAGAGCACCTAAGTCGGGTGCTGCAGGTGTAGGAGCTACTGACGGGCCTGCAGCCGGTGGCTGGCCTTCCGACGTCTGTGGCGTTGCACCACCAAATCTTCGTTGGTCCGTCTCCTGCTGGCGTTGACTTCGGGTACGGACACCCTCCGTTTCCGCCTTAGGTAAAATCGGCATTATTTTATCCCACTTCTGACACCAATTGTTACGAGCTTGAGGTTCGTGACAATAAAAATTGCCGATAAAATTACCTAAATTAACACTTTAATTTACTTTACACAAATTAAAACTAAAAACACTAATAATTAAACACACTAATTCACTTAATTCCGCTCCGAAGCTTCGCTTGTGTCGCTGAATTCAACTCTGTGCCCCGATCGCATCTTGCAGCGCCTATTTATTTAAATTAGCAAAGAAACATCCCGAATCTTCAGGTAAATGCGCGCAAAGGGACGAGTTTGCGAGTATAGATTTTCTAGAAACTTAGTTCTTCGGATGGCGCTGTCGGTTGAGAGTGTGATGTCATTCTCTGCAGAGCTCCCCTCGCTCTCGTTCCTGACACTAGATGGCGCTAGTTGACTTATTCACACAACAATACTAATGTCCTCTAGACCATATTTCAGTCACAGTGGCCAATCTCAATGAAAAATTGCAACCTGGGCAGTACAATTTTATAGTGCATAAGTGTGTGCACAGACACAGGTGCACTCTCTATGCCCTTAACCACATAGTCCGATGCAACAGCAGTTTAACAACACCAGAGAGAAATCATGCATAGTATCAATAGCTTTATGTTTTCTGAGGCACGGCCTATGTGAAACAATTCCAAATTTTTAACTCTGTATGTTTATTGATAATTTTTTGTAAAACCCAATACACAATTTTGGCCCAACCTGTGATTCAAATCCTGGATCACATGATCAGTAGTTGCACTTACAGCCACTAGGTCAACAAGGCAGTCAAACTGTTCGTAAAAGTTGATTAAGGAAAATGCTTGGCTGATCTTGTGATTATTAACAAAAAGTATATATTATAATCATCAGCAGAGTGCTAGAGTAATAAATTTAGACCCTAGTTTGGGGAAGTTATAAAATTATGAAACATTGATCATAGCAGTACCAGACTGCTATGGTCAACCTGTCTGAAGTAAGACAGTTGTGATAGGTCCACTCAACTGTTTTAGAGAGGCCTATGTGGATTTGCTTTTTGCTTGATAGACTGAATGAGGAAATTTGTAATAGACAAAGTAATACAGTCTAATCAAACATAGTAATACAGTTTGCTAAATTATTTGACCTTAATGACAGTAGTCTTGGAAATTAATTTCAATCTAAGCCCATATTTTGCTCATCAATAATAATAATAATAATAATTTGTCATATTATTTTTTCAGCAACCAGCAAAGGCAAAGGGTGTTTCTGGCCTCATTGAAGTAGAAAATCCGAACAGGGTAGTGAAAAAGAATAAAAAGCTATCCAACTTAGATAATCTTGGTGAGGGTGAAAAGCCCCAATTGTCAAGGTATTTATTTCAATTTTCACAAAATACATCCAAATTGAACTTTTAGTTTAATACTCATTATCAAGTAGTATATATAGACTTAGCCACACAATGTGTCATCTAGAATACAATCTGAACATGCATGTATGCAAACATTGTATTTCAACCATTAGTAAAATCATATTCAATTATTTGTACTCATGTGGTAGGGCTATGGTACAACTATGTTATGGTTGTAGGACAAATAGATCAGCTCTACCAGGGAAGGATCACACTTTCACAGAATATCAGTGTAAAGTGTGTGAATGCAGAGAACTGGAGACCTCTTTTACTGCAAACAAGGCATTCTATCTTATTCCTCAGGTGTGACATTGCACCTGTATTTTTATTAATTATTGAGGACAGATGATATTTCTTCATGGGCAACAACATCCAATTAACATGAGGTGGATTGTGTGCTTATTTGTCAACCTAATTCTACAAAAAAAAACTGTGTACTATCAAGTTTGTTGATATGATATTGCACTTGTTTGTACTTTGTAAGTGAGTGAGTACTCTATGACTGATTCCTTTTTTTACTATCTGGAGGAGAATATGGCGTGTTGTATAAGATAAATAGATGCTATACTTGAGATAGTTTTTTTAGTTCTAGTGTTCTTATTAAAACACGTGAACAGTTCGCAACAGACTGGACTTTATTCTTTAAACAATTTATATAACGAAATATTAGATGGCGTTACTAGTCACTATTTATCAATTATTTAGCAACATTTTGATACAATTATTGGCAGTTGCGCCCATAGTAATACAGTTGTAATAGGTCCACTCAACTGTTTTAGAGAGGCCTATGTGGATTTGTTTTATGGTTGATAGACTGAATGAGAAAATTTGTAATAGACAAAGTAATACTTAAGTAATACTTGATAATATACTGTAGTATGTGCCAAATCAATTGAGAAAAACGGACAATGACCTCAGATATGATCCGAGTGTCAAAAGGCGTAACTTACAAAATCTTAATTTAGATGTGATACTGATAACGATATTTAAATATTGATATTATTCATACTTCTAGGTCAGCACATATGTTTTGTTTCTTAAATAATATTGTCTGTGGTTCCTATAAACATCGTAAAATCTTACGGTACATCGCGAAAAATGTGTTATATTTTATATTTCAATTTATTATTATGGTAAGTAACACAGCAATTCATTTAATAACAGTTTCATATTTAAAAAATATTTGAAGCAATATAATCACCATATTGAGCTTTTGTAAATCCATCACTTTAAAATAAACAAAACGCGCGTTACGTCAGTTCGTTCTAAAAGAAACGTGACAATGGCAGCCAGAGATGCGTCACCTTTTTTGGGTTGGTAATATTGTGTAATATTTTGAAAAATACTATATCGATTATATTAAATTATAATTTATTTAAAATCGTGTTGAGAATGAGCTGCACATTTAAATTATTTGACAAATTCCCCTGCACATCTTAATGATTATTATTTGTCACAAACTAACTTAGTTAATAGGAAAAAAAATTCGTTAATATATTTAATTTGTGTAAAAAATTATATTTATTTAAAATTATTTTATTTTTCACTTCATGAACTATGGTAGCAACACTTGGTATTAAAAATTCAGAAAATACAACTTTCAAGTTAACAGATGTTAAAAATTTACGTAAAGATGGTTTAACTCAAATCACGCCAGATAAATGGAAAAACTGTTCAGCATGTCCTTAAGGTTGAACAAAAAATGCGTGGCATGGATGATATAATTGGCCAAACTGCAGATCGCTTTAATTAATGTTACAGACAGTTCATCTGAATAACATCAAGTGAAGATACGAGTAATGATTGCACCGAATAAAAATAAAGTTCTTATATAATATTGAAAATAAAGTTTTATCTTTTGAATAAGTACGTACTTATTTGGTGTCATTATCACTTGAATATTTGAATGTTATAAATTAAGGCTTTTTGTTGTTAAATGAATAAAGTACTTTATAACAATGGATGATTTTTCTTCTACAGCGATCATTTACAAAACTTTTTAATAATGGTTAATAAGTATACATTTTTATAAAAAAATAATAAAAATCATTATAAATAAAGAAAGTACTACTTATAAAATGTGCCTGTTTATTGAAGGTTTGTAACACCTGGTTAAACGACCGAAAGGTCATTGTCCGTTTTTCTCAATCGATTTGACACATACTATATATACCAGAGATATAGTGCGCGCTAGTTAACTCTGTACGCGACTGATGGTGTACTTAATGTTGCCATCTTAACTAATATTATTTCCTTCATTAAATCTTGTTTTTAGAATTATAGTATTATATCAAATTATACATACATGACCGAATTAACTACCAAAGCTCAGTTAAAAAACCGTAATGTTAAGGGGAAATATAATCTCAAATGGCTTAGCAAGATCCTCCGTTATGCCGAAAGTATTGCAGCATTAATTTTGAAATAAATATATGGTACAGTTGAGGATTAATGTTAAGGACTATGTTAGACGAAAACACGATTCCGTAAAATTTTCTCGATAGAAAAAAATCCAAAGTTACCTCCAAACTGAACAATAAACCGCTGTTATTCATAAAATACTTTAAATAAGATCATGAAACTTTGCATACTAACTGAACTAACTATAAAGCAGTGCTTATGTTATTTACTTTTTTTAAAATACCATTATTTTCACTGTAAAAAAATTATTACCTAAACTATCGGCGCGTAAGCTTGATTCCTGTCGGCCCGTTAGTATCGCTCCGGCTTTTGAAGGGAGAAGTTGTGTCGCTTACGATCAGAATACAAATTACGCAACAGGACGACGTAAAATTAAAATGGGAAATAACCGTTATAAAAATAAGAAGCGACTGGGTTGGCGTTAAGAAACAGGCATAAATATGATAAACCTAGTGAAATAAGTATCTAACGACCTATTATCTACTTACAGTATTATTGATTACTTTAAATAAGATCATGAAACTTTGCATACTAACTGAACTAACTATAAAGCAGTGCTTATGTTATTTACTTTTTTTAAAATACCATTATTTTCACTGTAAAAAAATTATTACCTAAACTATCGGCGCGTAAGCTTGATTCCTGTCGCCCCGTTAGTATCGCTCCGGCTTTTGAAGGGAGAAGTTGTGTCGCTTACGATCAGAATACAAATTACGCAACAGGACGACGTAAAATTAAAATGGGAAATAACCGTTATAAAAATAAGAAGCGACTGGGTTGGCGTTAAGAAACAGGCATAAATATGATAAACCTAGTGAAATAAGTATCTAACGACCTATCTACTTACAGTATTATTGATTACAAACATGTCGGTACATAGCATACGACGCACGGGGAAGTGGGGGCGAAATTAGAATTTGAGCTGACTTACTCTATCCTCTTAAGCTTAAACTTACAAAGACCTAATTTTTTAAACCCTTTATTTATTGCTTCGATCTTCGTAATAAATATATTTCTTGAATATAACTTTCGTAAGTTTCATATATTTATATTATACTATGTTAAGACTTCGTTAATAAAAAATATTAGTTAATAACCATTTAAAATGTTTTAAATTATGTCAGCGAGTTCGAGACAAATATGTATTTTTCTCAGCAAACCCTTTCATTTGATACCCGTATCATGGAGTGCATAAAAAATAACTAGTCTCCCATTTTTGGGAGTCCATCATATTGGATTTAAAATAACGTCATTTATCTAACCATGCATTATCATCCAAACTAAATGTGTATGCAAAATTTCAGCACAAAAGTTGGTAATTTAACTTCCAATTTTTTTTTGCGTAATTACATGTGAAGATATTAGCGTATTAGAAATGACTTACTAAGTTTATAAACACTGATGTTCTTTCTATAATGAATTTTTTCGTCTAATAAATCGATGAACGCCGGCTGCATGCACGAGAAAGAGTGAGTCATTTGTTCCGTTACGCCGAGCCGAACGCGGCATGAACGAGCGAAAGGCATGATGGGCTTGAGCGTTCGGCCTGCGCCATCGTATAATCTGTTCATATCATTTCATCAATGTTTTATGACTGTCACGTTAAACTATCATTTGCAAACTTTGTAAGTAAGCCTTTTATTAGTCTAGCGCAGAATCTTAGAATATATTTTCCTGTCCAATATCACAGCGTTCTATCAAAACTTTTAATTTAGAATGGAACATTTAGTAATTGTTGACATATTTAAAATCAATATCAGCTTTCATTTCTAATTTCAAGTCTATATATGGTAGTAATCTCTTTCTTCACGACTTAAACATACGTAGCGCCCATATCAAAATCATCTAAATCATTTTTTTTCCTCCGGTTCCTATTTTTTTCCCTACGTCACAATTTTAAAAGACGAAGCTGTTGCTACATTACCCTCTTGAGTTATGTGGGTGATGGTGTGTTCAGAAACGCCTAAAACAAAATAAGAACAATGCTTTATTTACATTATAACTACATTATATTAATGCGTGAGGAAAACGAATAACGAACCGAAAAAATTGGGAAGTTTTATTGTTATGGCAGACCTCAAAAATTACCTGTCAAATATGCAATGCGGACTCTAACTCTAGAAAATTGTACTGTAGGGTCGCTTCTTCTTCATAGTGACGTTTGACCTTCAATATAATATCCCTGCCAGCATTTTTAATCACTTTAGGCACAATGATGGCGCTTGTTTACTGCAGAAACGAAATAAAACACGGCACCTAACACACTCTTTTGACACTCGCCATAAACAATAAGATGGCGGCACACGATTAGTTCCGATTTCGGCCGCGCACAGAGTTATCTTGCGTGCACTCCAGATGCGTCACTCACATTTCAGGTTTAGAAATAGTGTACGCTAGATGACGCTGTATTCTTTAGTAAAACGCGGCCTGCGGTAGGTATCGCTAGATGGCTAATTTTATCCAATGACTTTCCTGATTATATATTAAATCTGTTAATTATTGGATATAAAGTAAAGTTACAAAGAAATCACCGCACAGCCGAGTACGTTGGTGGATTACCGGTTAAATTTCCAATTAACAATTCGTTGTCGAGCAACCAGGGTTGGTCGCGTACTGTGGAATTTAAAGTGAGAACTATCCAATTGAGCTACCACGACTTTGCAATAGGACGTAAATTTATAATTATTGGATATCTCAAATAATAATCCCAAATCTCCAAATGGAAATTTTGTAAATAACATTATTACTAATAAAAGTTGGCCTATTGCACATAAGATTTTTTTATATTAATATCAAAGACAATGAAGAAATTTGACCTTCATAAAAGCTCTAATTATGATTTTTACAGGAGAGGAATGAAAGACTTAAAATACAAGGTGGCCCATAAGTCGTTAGAAATGTAAATTTCGAATAAAATACCAAAGGCGCGCATGAGTGGCGCGCGCGGTGCGGGGGGAGTACTGACGGTTTCTGGGAATTCAGTCGCCATGGAGCGTTTCACCGGTGCGGACCGTGCATTTTGTGTGCGCGAGTTTTATCGAAACAATGATTCGGCTACCATTGCGCGGCGTTAATTTCGAGAATATCAGAATTTACGCAACTTTAAAGACATTCCAAGTGTTCAAACGATTAAGAACTGGGTTATTAAGTTCGAAGAGAGTGGTTTGACGTTGGATAAACAACGGTCAGGTCGACCAAGGACATCACGGACGGAAGAAAACATCGATGTAGTGAAACACTCAATTCGTGAAAATCCTACCCAGTCTACTCGTAAGCGTTCCAGTGCATTAAACTTACCCAGAACATCGTTACAGCGAATTTTAAAGAAAGATTTACATCTTCACCCGTACAAGATTCAGTTAATACAGGAATTAAAAGATACTGACACTATCCACAGACTAAATTTCGCAAATGAAATGTTGAACCGCTTTACTTCGTTTAATAACGTGTTATTCTCTGATGAGGCTCACTTTCACATCAACGGCCATGTCAATAAGCAAAATTGTCGCTACTGGAGTTGCAAAAATCCAAATCGCAAACATCAAAAACCCTTACATAGCCCTAAAGTGACAGTTTGGGCGGCTATGTCAGCGCATGGCATTATAGGCCCTTACTTTTTTGAGGACGGCAGAAATCGCGCGCTTACTGTTACTTCACAACGGTATGTAGCTGTGATCCAGGACTTTTTTACACCAGAGTTGCAGAATTTTCCAGGCTTCAATACGCGGACCTGGTTTCAACAAGATGGAGCAACTGCCCATACCTCTAACGTCGCTATGCCGGTCGTCCGTCAACTTTTCCCTAATAAAGTGATCTCTCGAAGAGGAGATATTCCTTGGCCACCACGTAGTCCAGATCTGACCCCAATGAACTTTTTCTTATGGGGTTATCTTAAGACTAAAGTGTACGAAACCAACCCACGGACAATTGACGTCCTGAAAGAAAATATCCAAAGATAAATGGCAAACATTACAGAGCTTACTTGCCGCGCAGTGATGGATAATTTTAAACGTCGCTTACAGGAGTGCCGCGAACGTAACGGATTACATATAGATGATGTAATTTTCAAAAAATAATTCCCATTTTATTAGGATTATGACAAAATAAAAACCATTTTCATAATGTCATTAGTTTTTTAAAATTATTTTTTTACATTTCAAGGGACTTATGGGCCACCCGGTATTTTCGTTTTTTGAGTTATTGTATCTTTAATATTCTTCATTTGTGGTTCTTCCGTCAATTACGTTTGAATTATTAAACATCCCTTTATCTATGAATGAACACAACACCGATGGATATTTACAAGACCTTTCTTATAGTCTCTTTCTAAAATATAATTAGGTAGTATGCATTTTACTCATATCATTTCTAACTTAATATATTTTTTATACACCATGAACCAAATACCCAGCAACGTAACTTTTAATTAAATTTGAAAAAACTGTGAACAAATTGTATTAAAAATTGTTATGAATCGTCAATTCAAACTTTTTGTTTTTTTGGGTTCTGGATCATTAGATAAAAAGTTTTCCAGTTTTACCTAATGATCGCCATCTTTACAACGCTTAAGAAAACTATCCTACAAGCTTATGTACCCCGATCAATAGAGGGCAGAACTTTTACTGCATATTTTATTCTCGTAACTTTGTATGGAATTTTCATCCCCCTGGTCATGAAGGTTAGAGAACAGGAGAATGATCACTACGTACTAAAGCATAGCCCGCCTGTCCTTGAAAATTGTAGAATGTATAGCGGCGCTGACGTCGGTGAGTAGTGACTGCGAAGTTAGCTGTTTATGAGTACAAGTATCATCTACTTGTATAATGTACAGATCTAGTTGAATAATGTACAAATTTTCTCCACTGCATTGGTGAGAAAATTTTCATGCTCCGTAACTTGTAACTTTTGACAAAAAGAAACATTAAAAAATGGAGAAATATCTTATTGTGCGTGGATGTGCAAGTGGTTTAGCATCTGATCGGAAAAATAGACTGAAAATGACTTATTGACCGAACTTAACAATCGCAGCGCCTCACTTATGGTGTCCATATTTCTGCGACACTATTTTCTATGGAGATCGTTCTCCTGTTCTCTAACCTTCATGCCCCTGGTTGCGCCCTAGCTTTGCACTGCCACTGTCGTTTGGTAACTGCAGGTTTTTATTATTTTGACTTGTTATTAGCAAGATTCTGCTGCCCATTACTTTTACCACTTACTTTTATTTATGTGTATAATAAAGTCGAGTCAGCTGAGCACGAAAAGTTTCGTACAATGATTTATCATTACTTATCTCTGTCCCTTTACTAATAATTTCTCATTTGCACATAAAAATTTTAACCATAACAATAACACTTGTTCATCTACCATAATAATAACATATAACATGTCAGTGTTAACCCGAAATACCTTCAGCTTTTTAATTATTGTTTATGGTCCGATCTACCCAGGATAAACTTACTGTGCCTTGAAGTCTTACAGTCGTATGCTTGGGTTTAGTTTAATTTTATTAATTACAGGATCCCAAGAAGATGGTATAACCCAGCCTCCTTCTCTATTGAAATTAGGATGTTATTAATTTCAATGGCGCTCATGTATCTTCCTTGGTAGGAGTCGATTTTCTTTCGCGAGGATTTGTGGTCTATCAAATCTGATGTGATGGTGGGGGCCGTCTAGTATATTATCACAAACTGCAGACTTCCCGGAATGTTGATGCTTCACGTCAACTATATGTTCTTTTTGTTTGCCCTATATTTGAGAGACTACATTCACAATCAAGCTTGTACACTACTGCACCTTGTAGAGGAATATGACACTTGACAGATGGTAAGAAATGAGTAATCGTCTTCGGCGGCCTGCAGATTGTTCTAATAGAAGCTCGCTTCAAGATGTAGCCAATCTTGTCTGTGACACCTCTGACATATGGTGGTACAGCGGGCACACGCTCGACTGTGACCGGCTTCACTCGGTCACTGTGACGTAGGCGCGGGACCCAAAGCTTGTTGTTTCGCAGAACCTGCTTGACGTGCTGAAGCTCGGCGGCAGGGTGTTTGATCTCTCGTGCTCTCTGTAACAAAGATTTGCACACGGTAACTTACTGTGAAGGATAATGGTGAGATTCACCGAATATCGGTTTGTATGGGTCTTTTTTCTATACACAGTGTGACCTACGGTATTATTGGGATTTCGGATGATTAAAACATTTAGAAAAGCTTATTTGCCTCTAACTCCATAGTAAATTAAATTAAACTCTATGGAAATAATATGTTCCAAAAATACAGTTACTTTGTCTGATGGTAAAATTGTATAAGTATCCTCTACGTACCGCTTGTAGAACCTTGGAGTTACAGGTGCAGTAAGGAGAACTTTCTCCTCCCATGAATATATTGGCGACAATGGAAGATACAGGTGAGTCCATCGCTACACCATCTACTTGCTTAAAACTCTTCCTTACACGATAGATAGCCGGATGTAGGGCAATGTCTGAGTTATACTGCATATTCTGCTGGCATGTTATTTTCCTCTAGTTTCCTAGTTATGTAATTAAGATGCAGTCTTCAAAGGCTTGGCATGTAAATAAAGACAACATCAGAACTGACCATGGTTTCATTGCCAGTCAGTAAGACGTAGGTTTTTTATCTTACTGACAAAATGGTAGGAATCATTAGTGTGTGCTCTTGTGTGTCCTCTGAGTGGTGATAATATTTTAGCTAAGTGTTGAGCCAATCTGTAAGTTGGCGAATCGATCTGACTCACTATTGAACGTAATGGAGTGTTTGGTTTGTGTATTTTTGGTAACCCACGCAGTTATTATCGAATTAACGTCTAGATTCATTTTCTCGGAGTATTTCTTAATTAGATCGCTAGTTTTATGCCTATTAGTTGTAGGGTCTGTTCTGATCTTTCTGAATGTAGTTTCAGCCGACAAAATTTCTTGTATTTTAAAATTGTAATCCGACGTATTCATTAACCGTAGCATTACCTCTATCTGCGTGGAGAGAATGGTAAGCTTTTCTCTGTTACGTAAGTTTTTCGACGCGTCAAATTCATTTTTGGGCAGATTTAATTTCGGCGCTGAACTTCGACGTAACACAGAAGAAATGTCTTGACGTATGGCCTTTAAATCTTCATTACCGATATTATTGTTGTACAGACAATCCTCAACACTACAGATAATGACCTCATACGGGATCTTCACGGTGTTATGGCGAAATTAAAACCTTTCGATAATACTTTTATTGTGGCGTCGTCCAGAGTTTGTTTCGACAGATTAGTGACCGCACGTTGTTTATTATTCGTGTCTGTGGTCAACGGTTTCGTTTCGTTCTTACGTTGACATTGATGTTGAACATTTGTTTTAGTTGTTAATTTTTGATATTTATCAATATGTTTATTTTTGCATTCATTGTATTTAGTTTTTTCGCGTTTACCTAAAGTTTCCGTGCAATTCTTATAATCAAATGTCGATAGAACTGTCTTCAATTCACTGGACGAAATGTCTATGACTTTGTTTATGAAACATAAATCTGTACGTTTTTGCTGAGTAACTGTTATTAACAACTTTTTACTAGCTTTATTTAAGATCTTAGCGCTTCAGCACGTCAATCAGGTTCTGCGCAACAACAAGCTTCGGGTCCCGCGTCTACGCGTCACAGTGACCGAAGCCAGCCACAGTCGAGCGTGTGTCTGTTGTATGTACTATCACATGTCAGAGGTGTCATAGACAAGATTGACTACATCTTGAAGCAAGCTTCTAGTAGAACATTCTACAAACCGCCGAAGAAGATTAGTCAGTTCTTTCCATCTGACAAATGTCATATCCCTCTACAAGATGCAGGAGTGTACGAGCTTGATTGTGAATGTGGTCTCTCATATATAGAGCAAACAAAAATATCTGTTAGAACCCGCATAAAAGAATATATAGCTGATGTGAAGCATCAACGTTCCGGGAAGTCTGCAGTTTGTGATCATATCCTAGATTGCCCCCACCATTACATCGATTTGATAGACCACAAATCCTCGCGAAAGAACATCGATTCCTACGAAAGATGATACATGAGGCTATTGAAATTAAAAAAACTGTAGGCTGACTACTACTTACTTATTTTTACCACCTGTTTAGTATCCTGTAATTAATATAATTAAAATTAAACCCAAGCATACCACTGCAAGAATTCAAGACACAATAATTTCAATCTTCGTAGATCGAACCTTAAACAATAATTAAAAAGTTGAAGGTACTCTGGGTTAAAATTGACATCAGGTCGTCAGTCACCTCAGTCCACCATGACGTGGGTACTGGAAAGCACTTGAAACGTAGGGAATTAAAAATCAAATAAATGCGATAAAATCCGTAAAAGTAGTTTAAATCAATAGAGTTTATATGACATTCCAAATTTTAGTCGCTCATATGATTACTTAATACACAGTTAAGTAGTTTTTGAGGTCTAGTTTGTTTTGTATAAAGAAGAGTAAAAATTAGGTGAATTGTAACTTAATCAAAAAGATAAAACTATAGATTCATTCATCATAATTGTAACAGGCGTGTTTTCTGACAGTTCCTCATACACTGAAATAGAAACTGATTCTAATGAAATATATATATTTTATAGAGAATTTTTTTCTTAATGCTAAATTCATTTCAACCGTTCATTACAATGAAATATAATATACATACTATGAAAGTCTGTGATAGGTCAGATGTTTAGCGCTCACTGTAACCAGGAACCCCTGAAAACCAGGTTCGATCTCCGCCACCACCTTTGAAATTGTTAAGTGCTGATTTACCGCGTGCATGACTACATGTCCAATAAATAAGAAAAAAAATATTTCGTAGACATGTGAAGTTCGCCAACACGCATAGGGTCAGCGCGGTGAACACTTCCTGGTTCTAAAATTTCAGATCATCTCTCTCTTAAAGGGACGCCTGTGCCCAGCTGTGGGACGTATGTAGGCTGTAACTTTAACTTTTAACTTTATGAAAGTCTAGTGCTGAACATGTCCTTCTCCATAGATTGCCTAATAGGGGGAATTTGCCATAATTGCCACACTTGGCAGGCGGGTTTCCAACCACAGTTTTTTTTAATTTACCTGTTATAAGAATAAAGGTTATCGAGTGGCAGCCTCGTACCGGTAGGCAGTGTTGGGCGCCCACTAAATGGAGTAACGACATGGTAAGACAGGCAGGAAGTCAATGGTGGCAGGTGGCTCAGGATCGTGCTTTATGGAATTCTTTGGGGGGGAGGCCTATGTTCAGCAGTGTACTTGTGAAGGGCTGTAATGATGATGATGATGATGAATTATATAAAGTGGAATGTATAGTCTGTTACTTTACATTTTTACTTTTATTAAAACCAGGACTTATTTTTATACCAAACAGGCGTGAACGCGAAGAAATAGAGCGTCAAAGGGCCGCCGCAGCATATCAAAAGGCTCATGCAGAAGGAAAAACAGATCAAGCCCGCGCAGATTTAGCTAGACTGGCCATAATCCGACAGCAGCGGGAAGAGGCGGCAAAGAGACGCGAAGCGGAAAAGAAAGCTAAGGACGAATCTACAAAAAAGAAATAAACTACATGGTTAGTGTTTGGTAGAGTATTGCTGAGCAATATTATAAAAATAATTCTTCATAAATGGTTGATTGAAATTGTATCTTAAATTTTTTGGCACTTATTTTTGTTTACATCTTCAATTTAGTGTTGCTTTGGTAGCCTCAGACCAACGAAGAAAGAAATACTGAATGCTGCGTACATTTTAATGGACGCACAAACCAAGCCAAACCATAAGAATACGCACATATAAGTAAAGTAAAATGAAATCATTTGCAACAAACAACATAGTTTCAGGTGCATATGTGTGTGTGTCCAGCAGTAAACTATTACGGGTGATAAAGAAAGAAAGAACAAAGATGTGTGCGTGAGTGCGGATCAAGAAGTTAAACATGGCTTCAGAGTCACTTGAAATGTACGCAGCACTCTGTTTACCTTTTTTTGTTGGTCTACGATGGTAGCATAAAAAATAAATCTCTTATGATGCATGCGTGCGTGGGGGTTTGAGTGTTTGCAAAAATTAACCCACTTGAATATTATCTTAGTAAAATTTAACTGTATTTTGTTCGCAGGTATAAAATACTGATAATAAGACTATCCGGAATACTGATTTTCAATGTTAAGTGCTCATCTTTAACTTAGCCTTGAAACCTTGGCTTTTAAAATCCAAAATTTTATATGACCTCATTCAAGCTTTTCCGTAATTTTGAGACTGTTAATATAGTTGTCAATCTGTGAGTTAATTTTTCACTTAAAATTTTCATTATTTTCAAATTTTTCATTATTGGAATTGACAAACGTACAAACAAATTAAACTGCACATTTATTTTAAGAAGATAAAAGTGTTTTTAAAATATTAAATAATTTGTATAATTTTATATATCTATGTCCACTTCTTCATTGTCCATTTAAAATAAGATATTCACTGGAATTATAAAAGTTTTAGTATACCAATTTTTATGTAACTAAATTTAACAGCTGTCAGTGCCGTTCTTGTATTATATTTCGATTGCTTCTCTTCTTCTTCTATTTCAAATATTGTGATTATTAATAATCTTTCTATACAATCTGGAATTATATTTAATAGAAATGAAGAAAGTTGTAACTACAATTGTTAAGTTAATTTTTTAAACTTATTCAGCAAGCACTTGATAGACTTGATAGATGAAATTATTTGTTTTAGAATTGAAATATTGAAATAAAATGTAAGTCTGTCATTGATCTCAGGCAAATCGGGAAATTTATTTTATTTAAATGATTCTAGGCTTTTGTACTGACTGTTAATATTTCCGTGTGGCAATGTATGAAGTAAATTTTATATATTGTGGTTTGCTTTTATTTAGCAAGGCACATCTCAATTTTTGTCCATATTTTTAACGGTTGATGCTAATCATACGATAATGATAATATTATAAATAAATAAAATAATAATTTTTTAATCATATGATTAAATAATAATTATTCATATGATTAAAAAATAATTACTCATACGACAATCGTATAAACAAAAAAAATACTTATAAGTCCGATAATTTTTTTTTTTGATTTAAAAAGTATAGTTCTTTCAATATTATATTTTAATTTATTTATGGTTAACGATTATATAATACCTACTGTCACTGATATTGCAATTGCTGTAATGTTTTATTAGACGCAAGTAGCCTAATCATACGAGTATCAGAGTATATATATATATATATATATATATATATATATATATATATATATATATATATAATTACAAAAATTATTATATTTCTTTAAAATATATCGGACAAATAAAAATAAATAAATCATACGATAATCGTATAAATAAAAAAATATCGTTCGATTATCGTATAAATAGACATTTCCATTTTTAACTATGTGGCATTAGATCTTGTGTTCAAAAATTGATAATTGAAGTTTATCGTATCTAACATATTACGTTTTAAACGTAAGTTCTATTATATTCCTTTGCAAAAAATAAATAAAGAAAGGGTGTATGTTGCATATATTACAATTTTCATTTCAACCAGAAATCTATATTAATTTGCTTAGGTCTAATTGTTAGATAGCCTCACTAGACAATTTTTATATGTAAAAATGTGCATCTATATAATAAACTATTAAAACACAACTTTTTTATATTTATTTTATACAAATTTGTTTGTATGGTGCTGCAGTCGAATTCTTTGAGAAATACCAAACGTTGATATGAAGCTAATTTTAACATTGTATTTTTTTATAGAATGAAGATGACAAACAAGCGTACAGTTCACGTTCACCTGATGGTTAGTGGACACTATGACCTATAAACATCTATCTATATAGAATGCGAAAGACAGAAAATTTGGTTCGCTGTATTGTGTAAATATGTATCAGTATCGATTAATGACCGACGAATATTGTCCTCTTAGGCTATACATATTATATATACTATCCTCCAGACCGAATTTCGTTCACGGCGGCCTGCCTCAACGGAGGCTAGCCATCGACGCAGGACAAGATTATAGTGCCCAAGTGTATGTGCAAGCATAGGTGCACTCTCTCTATTCCTTCACTCTCATAATCCGATGGGACAATAAACCGACTCGACCGGAGAGAAATCAGGCGCAGGACCAACGGCTTTACGTGCTTTTCGAGGCACGGGGGTGAGACACCAACAACTTGCTGATTCCGGGCAGCTACTGAGAATTTCTTGACAGAAAAACTCAATAATTGATTTTTTGGCCCGACCCGGGATTCGAACCCAGGGCCCCATGATCAGCAGTCGCACTACTACAGCCACTAGACCAACGAGGCAGTATACTTATATACATAAGCAAGGTACTCCTGTCCTCCTGATGGTATGTGGATGCCGTGACTTATTCAATTCATTGATTACAATCAAACGTCCACTGCTTACAGTAGACCTTACTCCATAGATTGTCTCATAAGAAGAATATTTGTCATATTTGCGACGCTTAGCAGAAAGGGTGGACAACCGCAGTTTTTTTATTATTTAAAAAAAATTAAAAAGAAGGTTCAGAATAAGTAATATGGGCAAATGGTAAAGAAGAATTAATTAAAACATATTCAAACATTCTGTCCTTTTTAGGGTTCCGTAGTCAACTAGGAACCCTTATAGTTTCGCCATGTCTGTCTGTCCGTTAGCACTAGAAAGCTGAAATTTGGTACCAATATGTGTATCAATCACGTCGACAAAGTGGTAAAATAAAAATTGGAAAAAAATGTTTTATTAGGGTAGCCCCCCTATATGTAAAGTGGGAAGTGATTTTTTTTAATTTCAACCCTAACGTGTGATATATTGTTGGAAAGGTATTTAAAAATGAATAGGGGTTTACTAAAATCATTTTTTTGTAATGTCAATAATTTCGGAAATAATCGCTCCAAAAGTAAAAAACAATGTGCCCCACCCCCTCTAACTTTTGAACCATAAGTTAAGAAAATATGAAAAAATCTGAAAAGTAGAACTTTATAAGGACTTTCTAGGAAAATCATTTTGAACTTGGATGGAAACAACAGTACCCACTACCGGGAGCAGTTGCAGGAGCGCGGAGCGCTGCTGGAGCGCGAACATAATGGATACCCATCTTTAAACTCATAAGTGGGAACACTTATTGTGACGGACGGGAAACTACGGAACCCTACACTGAGCGTGGCCCGACACGCTCTTGGCCGCTTTTTATCTTTTAAATTCAAAGTGCGTGGTGATGCATTATTTTAACCGAGCTTACTGCGCCCGCACACATTCGTAAGTCGATCGGTAGGCACAAAACATTGCCCATAAATCTCATTGAATTTCGGATAATTTCAAATAAAAGTAAAGGCCTTACATATGTACTCGTATTTTTTTAATTCTAAGCCAGCGCTTAACTACAATCCCACCTGATGGGTAAGTGGTGATGTAGCCTAAGATGGTGAAGCGCACTGACTTAACAAAAGCCTATTTACTCTCGCCTTTGAGACACCCACGCTGAAATCTACTGGAAAGACAGATGTTAGCAACGTATTCCACTCATTTGCTGTACACATGATGAACGACGAGTAAACAGTTTAACGCAGTAAGTCAACAACGAAAGTTGTAGAATGGTGGAAGGGAGAATGAGGAATTAAATTATGCAATTCCTATCCGAAATGCATCCTGTAGAAAACCAAAAGGCTGGCATCTTTGCGCCTGTGTTCGAGGCTGGTAAGATCGGTTTTAACCAAATACGGGTCACCAATAAGCCTCTTAGCTCGCCTTTCCAGTGAGTCTAAAGCTGCTAAGTGGCATTTTGCAGCACCAGCCATTATATGTCGGCAATACTCCTTGCACGACCGGACTTAAGAAGTATTGCCGCACCTTTGCAAGGACTCCTAGCTTCGGTGCAGTTGCTTTGGCCTTAGACCACTAACCTCTACATATACAAGTATAGGTCAGTGCCTTAGACTCAATGAACCGTCTGAAGTTCGGATTTCGGTATATCTCAACCCCCAACAACTGAAGGCGGTCGGTGTATTTCGGTGATACATTTCGAAAGGTAGGAGCCAAGGTGAGCTGGCTCCTTTTTGCAGTGAAGAGACCCGCTTGTATTTTGGAGGCGTCAATTTCACAAGATTGACATCGCCCCCTTCGGAGACTGCCTCTAGTGTGAGACTCACACGCTCTACCATAGCTTCTCTTTCGGACTGAAATTAATCAGGAGACAATTCAGGTGCACACTATTTATAAACACTGCAATAACGGTTTACCATTATTTATATATTTGAACATAAGTTTGAAATTTGGCTACTCTTTGAATCGCAACCCTGTATTATAAATAATCATAGATTATATATAGATAGTAAAACAGATATTTCGATAATTATGACGCAACCCTGACTTAGGACTAAAATGCAATGTCTCGTTTACCGTGATATGGGTTTCTGCTAGAATCTTTCTGGATCTCGTCACTGTCTATGTATATAGTACTCCGTGGTTATCGTGAAGGTCAGAACTTCTGAAACATGTGAGAAAGCAATATCAAATGTTAGTAGGGACCTAATTAGTACTATTTGGTACCTATGTAAATATTTGGTACCTATGTAAATATTTGGTACCCTGTTAAATAGAGAGAAAAAATACATATAAAGAAAGAGGTCCGTTTTCCTGACTACTGGACCTAATTTATTTCTCTTTGTCAAGATTTAGTTTCTTACGAGTATATACTACTACCTGCACATATATTTTCAGATTTATAATTAAATCTATAAATATTAAATATATAATTAATATTCAATTTCTATAATAGGGGGTGCGGTAGAAGACTGCGAAGCTTTAAAAGAGAACCTATATCATTTATTTATTCTTATATTATCGTAAATTAAACCACTAAAATATTTTCTAGTGAAGTAGTATTTTTAATGTTAGTTTTTAATTTATTTTTTATCAAAACAACGTGGTAGGTCAACAATGCAGCAATATTAGGGCTGCAGCATGGATTGACCGGGGCTGTACAACGCTCTTACAGAATACCAGCGTGAAACAAGAGAATAATACTGCATTTCGTATGGTGAGTGTAGAGATCCGGAGACACATTTTAGTGGTAAGGAGGCATTTTATCTTACTTCTTAGGGAACAGACAGCATCTGCATTTTGATTCCGTATTTCATGTCAGTCCTAGGGTTAACAACGTCCTCCCTCCCAAACGGGTTCCCACCTGATCGTGGCGGGGGGGGGGGGGGGGGGGCTTAGTAGCCGTGGCTTGGTCACCCGCGGTGAACTAAAAGGAACCCACATGGCTGGCCCAAGGCCACGCCGAGTGGGCTTGGCGAGTCCACTTCGGATGTGTTTCGGTGGGCTGCGTCGAGAGAGGTGGCCTCTCTCCCTACCGTTGCAGTCGAGGTGGAGCGGAGGAAGAGGAGTGCTCATATGGCGATGTGCCACTCGTCCCATCCTCCGCGACTCTGACGGGGCCGCACCGTTAATTGATGCGTTGGTGGTAGAGCTGCGGGGGGGGGGGAGGAGTGTCGGTATTGCGAGGTGCCACTCTCTCTACCCTCCGCAGCCGAATCTTGTTTGGCGGTGGAGCCATAGACCAGATCCGCCGCTCGGGTCAGGAGGGCTAGTGCTTCTGAGTGTTCGTTTTTCCTGGCCCCATGGCCTTCCCGCGTCAAACACGGGAGCATCTGTTGCACATATGAAAATGGAGCCGCGGAGGAGGGCGCGCGGTCGGTGTGAGTCCGACATAACCCGTTGTTGTCCCCGCGAGGCGGGTGCGGGATATGCGTAGGCATTTCACCATGTAAAAAAGGGGTAACAACGTATCTGCAGTTTGATTCTTAATCGAGGGTATATGTGGGTCGCAGCATGTATTTACTATCAGTTAGACTGTGGTGTGCTGGTTTGACATACTTATTCTATGTAAAATTCATATCCTGTTTCAATAAAATTAAGTGTTCGCCGAAAACATAGCACGTGAGCGACTTTAGTTCGATCTTTGCCGGCACCAATTAAATTGTTATTTACAATTTTAAGTTCTGATTTACCACGTGCTTTCCGGTGAAGAGAATTATTGTGATTGAATCTTTTTGACACGTAGGTGTTGTTTGGGATCATGCGGTGCAGCAAAATTACGTTTTCTATAGCTGCAGCACGAATGGGTTGACTCGATCGGGGTAGGATAGGAGGTAGGGTAGGACCACGCTCTAACAGAATACCAGCGTAAAATAGCAGTGTTTCGTATAGTGAGTGTAGAGAACCGGATACCCTTTTAATTGGTAGCGAGGTTTTACCACCTAAGTCCTCAGAAGTGACAACGCATTTGCATATTAATACTAATTCGAGGATAGATGTAGATGTCTATGGGCCACAATATCCACTTATCATCATATAGACTGTGTCGTTATGGTATTAGAAGCGATAAGTTAGTTGCTTTGCAATGCTTTTCCGATCTCGCATATTGTGCCAACGTGCGGTACAATGTTGCACGTTATCGACACTGCGCTGCTGCTATATCTTACGCTCTTTAATAAAGCGGCCAATATTCCATACGTGTGGCATTTTTTATTCGTTTTCAATTTTTGTTCGGTTTTTATAAAAGTCCAGTATAAATTTACAAAGAGTAGAGCGTATAACTTGACAATTTTCCCGATGTTCACGCGATTGTTATCAACGTAACGGAAATTGATGAATGGGGGAAGGGGAATGCCAGGCTTCTATAGGAGTTTCGTACCGCTAATAAAATTTCGTGTTATGGGATATTTTTGGTTTTAATTGGTAGTTAGTAGGATAGGCAAACCCCTTTTAAATTCTTAGATTTTTAGAACTTCGGACATAAAGTTATAACCAGTTTTAATTGTTAAGATTATCTACATAGACTATAGACTAATATATAATATTATGTACAAGTTTTACAATTTTTTTATTTAACTGGCTTTACGGCTTTGGGTTCTAGCCCTTCTGAGCCTATCATTTCTTTCGTAATCTTCGTCTTTATATATTTTTTTCATCACAATATGCAGATGCGTCACAGTTTTTGGGAGATTATATCAACATCAAACCACTTTCATCGTTTTCTCTAATAGTTTCCACGCGCAGACAATTCACAAAATCGCATCACTTTTACGAATCAAAATCTACTTCAAACCATTATTCAAGCAACAAAACAGGAGCGACAAATTGTCCGACAATCCGTTGACGGCCAAAACCTGAAGTTCTAATGGGGTTTTTAGTGTAGGTAAATAAAAAATATTTTGTTTAGTTCATTCATTTTATTGTACTTATAATTAATTAATTAATGATTATTACTTATAAATAAGACGAGGGCAGGCCGGGTAATACCCTCATGGCGAGCATGGCTTAGGTACCAAATAATACTCATAACATGTGAGTAGCATCCCACTACTCTTAAACCTACAAGGTAGTTACAGCAATAACTTCTGATTGCATCCCGCCCAATCATGTTTGTTTCTGCAACTATAAATACAAAGTTTTAGCGGAAAATGGCGGGAATTTTAGCATGAAGCAACATTGGGTTTATTCTCTCTAAACCATCTATTCTCTCTCGGGATACCTCTAGTGTATAACATCTGTAGGGGGAAGTGGGGTACATTGATGCGAAAAATTTCAGTCACTTTTAAGTACTGAAATAACATTAAAGTGTATATTTTTATGTTTTCCGCATTGATTAATCTATATATATATATATATATATATATATATATATATATATATATATATATATATATATATATATATATATATCAAGAGCAAAGTTACGCAAAGTTACGGAAGAAATAAAGCAGCAATAAATGTGTCCGATTTGACATTTGAACAACATAATTAAAAAAATCCGTCTTTCTCTCTTTTGTAAAACTTATTTGAATAAATGCTTGATTGTTTGACTTTAACTTAAATAACGTAATGTAAGCATAAACCGAACGCAATGAAGGCTATCGCGTTTGAATTCGCTGCTAGAGGCGCTAGTGTACAGTGAGGTCTCCGATATGTCAAATGTTACTGTTAGTATTAGGTGGGCTACGCGTGATTATTTCTTTTTAGAATAATATTGTGAATATTTTGCTATTCCTGAGATTAATTATGGCCAACATGAGTTACGGGTCAATGAATGTCAGTGCTTTAAAAGCGGAGCTAAGAAAAAGAGATGCAAAATTAAGTAGGTTAAAAGAACGGTTAATTCAGAGCATAGTTTGTATATTATTTACAAATACATTTTTGTCAAAATTGTGCTTATTTACCGAGTTTACAGCAATGTTTTCTTTTTAGAGACTTAGGGACTATGATAGAAACAATAATTTTAATAGAAACATAGAATATGAAATACTACAAAATGATTTGGCATATATTGTTGAGTGGCCTTCAGACAGTTTGTATAGCAGTATAACATCGAAAAGTGTATCACCTAACTAGGATATAGTGAATATTACCACTTACTTTTTAGAGGTTTACAAAGACAATGTGGGAATGACTGAGTATCCTGTAGTTCACAGAGAAGGCTATAATATGATGATAAATGAATATTTAGTGGCTCTGACATGTACACAAAATAATTTACTTTTTTATAAAGGACAGGTCCACTCTGAAAACAAGAAAGCATTATCATATTTTTTGAGTATTGCCTTCGAATCAGATGGAAAAATTGTTCAGTCTATGTGTGAGTGCATTGCTGGTCAGGGGCCAAAGGCAGTTTGTAAGCATACAGCTTGTGTATGTTACGCAATTTTACGATTTAAGGATTTCGGAAGAGGATTCTGAATGGCGTTTTAAGAAAACACCCACAGAAAACAAACAGAATACAGGTGTGCCAGATATAGTGAGATGTAATGAGGATCAGTAAAGTTATAGAAAATTCAATAAAACTAGTATCTACGTTATTCTTTATAACATAAGAATTATATATCTTTTTGAATTAGCCAAATCGGACCATTATTTACGAAGATATTAAGTAATAAACATAGGCCGTTCCTGTCGCTAAAAGTCAATGCACGGAGGTCCGCGTGACGTCACTGTGACGGAACCGAACGCATCATAGTAGTTCATACATGTATTCTGTGGTAGTTCACGATTCGACGGAGCGCGGAGACGCGGTTGGGCACTATATTTGGCAATTTATTTAAATAAAGTGTTGTTACAGTGTAATTTTGTGATTGTTTAAGTATTAAAGATACATAATATGAGTGCTAATAAAGTAGAAGCTGGTTTTGTGCAAGCTCAATCAGATAACCTTCCAAAAGTGGATTCTTTCATGGTATTTGATTATCTAAGTAATCATTCTAAGTTCACCAGCGCTGAAGTCCGTGGCTGGAAACTACAAAGGTAAGGGTGCTGCTTATTTATCTACGTTCGTAGGTACTTATTAGTAATCTTTAGGAATAAGCTGTATAGGTAAATAAATGAAAGAATGAATGTTGTAAAGTATAGTTACGGGCAAAGATGTATAAACATCTTAGGTTACAGGGACGTATTCATAACTTATGAATAGTGTTTATAGTATCTCGATAAAAGGAATGTTGTTTTCGTTCATTCATATGTAGATCATTTTGCAGATGATTTTTAACTTACTTGCACTTTATTTATTGCATGGTTCCCTACACTTGCTGATCTATGACAGAAACCTTAATATTGATTGTAAATGGCAGATTTTTTTTCCATCTTGCTCATTGTTAAAAATCATTCGTTCAGTATGTATTTAGGTAGGATGACTTGTTTTGTATAAAAAATATATAATACTAGCGAACGCCCGTGACTTCGCCCGCATAGACTACTATTTATTTATCGTAGAGGAACCGTGTATTTTTCCGAGATAAAGCACTTTTTATACCAGAAAAAATGCACGGTTCCTGTAAAATTTCATACATATCTGTTCAGCAGTTTTTGCTTGAAAGAGGAACAAAGACACATTCATCCTCACAAACTTTCACATTTATAATATTAGTCGGAAGTAAAATATAGTAGTAGGATAGAATTTTGTTATTTGTATATATTTTTAATTCGTTTTATTTATTTATTACAGATCGGCACGTGAAACCTATGGAGATGATGCTGTAGGATTTGTTCAAGTCCAGAGGTCGGGACGTGTTTGTACGGTAAAAGCAAAAATAACGCCTGAACATAGAATAAAAAATAAAGCGTATAGCTGTACATTTACATGTGATGAAAAAGAGGAAACGGTTTTGAACGTGGACTGTCATGACTGTGCTGCTCAAAAGGGAGGTTGCAAACATAGCGTAGCGTTTTTGATGTGGCTTCATAGACGCAGCGAGGAGCCATCTCCTACTGAAAAAAAATGTTACTGGGCCAAACCAAAGCTGGCTACCATAGGTACTAAATTTATAAAAGCTAAAGATATGGGTCCCAGTTCAGTTACTACTGAAGATAAAAATACTGATAACACCAATTCAGATCAGTTTTTCCTAGCAGTTGTGCAAAGCCTAAAGGAACATTCTATTAAAAATCAGTTATCAGTATACGTAACAAAGAATGAGTATAAAAAATTGTCTTTGCATAACCTCATTCATCAATACAAAAATGAAGGCAATAATATAAATAGTGCAGATGATTTTATTGATTATTGCTCTACTAAAATCACCATAGAAAAATGTCACAAAGCAGAGGAAGCAACAGTTTGTCAAGCTAGTTCACCGTTATGGCATGAGTTAAGGTATTGTAGAATAACCGCGTCTAAAGTTCACGAAGCTGCATATTGCAAGACTCCTGGTGGTGGTCTATGAAAAGAGGCAAACGATTGGAATCCAATGTCAGAGCAGAAGTAGCCAAAACAAGGAAAATAGTTATTGAAAATTGTGGTTATTTTTTAAAACCTGATTGGCCTCATTTAGGTGCTTCTCCAGATGGATTGACAAGTGAATACGTAGTAGAAATAAAATGTCCCTCGACAAAGAAAGGAAAGGAAAGTTTTGTAAAGAATAGTGTTATCGGCAGCAAATGGAAAGCTCAAATTCAGCTACAAATGTTTTTATGCAATAAAGTCAAGGGATTGTTTTGTGTAGCTAATGAAAATTTTGAAAGCAATAAAAAAGTAGAAATATTTGAAGAATATTATGATGAAAACTATTGTACTGATCTTTTAGAGAAGTCCACGCATTTTTGGAAAACATCAGTGTTTCCAAAACTAGTTGAGACTTAAAATTATTCTTTTATTAATAATATGACATGTGCTTTTGATGTTGCGAGGTTGTCGAAATAAAACTATAAAAGAAACGAAAGCATTTTTTTTTACACTTTACTAAATAGACAATTCTGTAAATTAACTAAACCACAGGCTATTGTTACAATATTATCTAAAAAATGTACGTATGAAATATCGACACATGCGTGAGGTCCGATCATTTTAAAGTCTCTCAACTTCCCTATGCTTCTTTCAACGTGAACCCTTATAGCAGCGATTCTCTTTGTTTGCAAGACTTCCTCTGCTGTAAGTTTTGAGTTGGAACTCACACTAGGCGGCCTCAGGAGTGTACAACCACGTTGTTCCAGTAAATGGGAAATATTTTTGAAACCTCTATCAGCTAACACAATACTTCCATGTGCCAATTTGTCAAGAAATCCGCTGTCTTCAAATATTGTTGAGTCTGGAGTCCTCCCTCCATATCCCTCAGAGATAAAGTTTATCAAACCGTCAGGTGTAATTGAAATCAAGTACTTAATGGTATTGCAGCTTTTATATTGAGACCATGTAGCCGCTTGGTGCGAAGCGTTACTAGGTTTCTCGATTTGAATTTCAAAACAATCGATTATTGAAATCGCTTTAGAATAGCGCTTCCTAAAAGCTATCGGCAAGTTTTCTCTGACATCATCTGCTGATGGCCAGATAATAAGTCGATTCAGGCACAGTGCAATTTTTGGGAGAGTTTTATTAAAATATTTGGTCACAGAACTCTCAGAGAGGCCAAAATGTATTGCAAGCATTGAATTTGGGTCATGCCATCGGATTTTTCGTAAAGTCACTAGGATTTCAATAGATGATATTTCCGTGAAGTTTTCTAAATGTTTAATACAAAAATATGAATGGGCAGGAATGCCTATCAGTAATTTTGGATCTCGAGATATAGACATTAGAGCGCCCTTTTGCATATGCTCATGGAAGAAATTTTTGTGCATTGTTTTTGTTATTTCTAAATCATTCGACTCGTTATCACTAGCACTAACACCAAAAGAACGAGTATTTTCACTTGAGTTTGAGTTGCTGATCGTGAAGCTAACGTTTGGATCAAGATTTTTAGGGATTACTTTTTTTTAACTATTGGTTGTTTCCATTTCATTGGCGTATTATTCGATTTAGTTTTCATTTTTGGTTTCATATTAACCTGCACTGCTTGTGTTTTTTAACCCCTTACATTGTTTTTTGATAATACGTCTATTTCTTCAGGTATGTAAAGGGGATCACTGTTTTGGATGTTATTTGAGTCTTGATTCTCACACTCTACTACTTCAATGGAATGCAACAACAGGTCTTCGTGTCCAATATCTTTACTTAAAACTCTTTCAAAATATTCTATGTCTTGTCGTTTTTTAAAACCGGGTCTGTCAATTTTCTTTTTTTGAGGCTTTTGGCATTCAAACTTATGAGGCAAAACTCCCTTCTTCAGTTTAAGCTTTCCTCCAACTAACTTAAACTTTACGTAATTTTCCATATCTTCTTCTAACTGAAATATAAAAATGTATATAAGTTTTAATTTATTTGCCTCTATCAATAAGGCATAGCTGAGGCAGATACATAAATTCACCGCTGTTATGTAAATGGTTAAAGAATATTATCATTCACTCTTTGCTTTTTACCCGAGTACGTCTCTAGGTCATTGTTTTGACCTTTTAATACGAAATACGATGCTTTTACACATAAGCAGCTGACCCGATTTTAATGACTTTTTGTATAGAGATAACTGAGATCTTAAAATGGATATAGGCTACTTTTTATCGCAAAAATAAAACTTTAAGGGGATGAAATAGAGGTGTGATAAAAACTTTCTGTGACAAACTGAATTCAACGCGGGCGAAACCGCAGGCAAAAGCTAGTAATACATAGAAATGGGAACGGGCGAATATATAGGTTTACGTTATTAGATACGTTAGTACGTAGGTTATCAACAAAACTTAGAAAAAGTAAATAGGTATGTTTTTATTAATACAGCAGGCTTAAAATAAGAGAATACACAGGTACACTACACGTAACATAAGGTACCAACGTATTTCCATATCAACTAAATAATAGGTATAATAGATATGTAGGTACGTACATCGAAGTGATCTTCACAGCAATGTCTTGTAGCCTGGGCAGAGGGTGTAGTTTTATCATCTCTTTTTGCAATGGAATACCATTTTTTACGAAGTTTTGGGTCTTTCGGTACGTTAAAAAATAGTTTTTCTGGTGTTTTAATAGAAGTGTTTGTACATTTCGGCACTATACAATATTTATACATAGTTAAAAAGGTGAATTAGACACAAATCGGACACTTAACTTGTTTCAAAGTTACAATTAACCAAACAAAACACTGCGCGCCTTATCGCTGCCAACGGCTAATTGGCGAAGACCGTCATAGTGACGTCACAGGTACCGCACCTTCTAACCTTCTAACTAAACTTCGCTAGTAATTTGGCCATAACTTCGTCATACTTTGTCGTAGAACAAAAATTTTTGCACTGTATGTTAAGGATTTCTTAGATCTATAAATCTGCATTCTCAACTAAAAACGTTACGGATCCTCATTCAGGTGAGCTGTTCCATCCATAAATATTAGTTTAATGATTTTTTCTCAATAAATCAACATAGATAAACATGATGTTAACGTTTTATAAAAACTTCTGTTGGGGCACAATGATACGGTAAACACTAGGGTAACTTGATGCGTATCATTCTGCCCCAATGTAAAATTTCATCAAAAAAAAACGCATTTGTAAATAATATACAAACTAAGCTCTGAATTAACTGTTCTTTTAACCCACTTAATTTTGCATCTCTTTTTCTTAGCTCCGCTTTTAAAGCACTGACATTCATTGACCCGTAACTCATGTTGGCCATAATTAATCTCAGGAATAGCAATATATTCACAATATTATTCTAAAAAGAAATAATCACGCGTAGCCCACCTAATACTAACAGTAACATTTGACATATCGGAGACCTCACTGTACACTAGCGCCTCTAGCGGCGAATTCAAACGTGATGGCCTTCATTGCGTTTGGTTTATGCTTACATTACGTTTATTTATTAAAATATTTTTATTGATATTATTAATTAATCACAAGTTCTAAAAATATAAAACTTACATGAAAATTAATGGCTTAATTCCCTTAATATCTGGTATTAATTCTATTACAAAACAACGAAAAAAATATGCGGTACTAAATCTGCCGTTACCCTTTAAATAACAAAGAAAAAAAAGTTAAAGTCAAACAATCAACCATTTATTCAAATAAGTTTTACAAAAGAGAGAAAGCCGGATTTTTTTAATTATGTTGTCCAAATGTCAAATCGGACACATTTATTGCTGCTTTATTTCTTTCGTAAACTTTGCTCTTGAGGTATACCCCCCCCCACACATCCACAGAAAAAATCTCTATCTATGACAAGTGCAGAAACTGGGAGAATTCGCACCGACTAATATTTTGCTTCATTAATTTTAATTTACCAAGAAAAGCCAAATTACACCCTTGTTTTTATTAAATTAAGGCTGTTCTCTTGTAACTGCAAGTTAACGTCATTGAATTTTATGAACAAATCTGCGTACGCAATGTCCGCTTTATATTTAATCAGATTTTCTTTTAAATCTAGTACTTTAGTTTCCAGATGCTCTATCACTGATTCGAAAAGTGAATAAAATTTCGACAAGCATGCACCTTTCGACAAGCAGCATACTTCAGTATGTAAGAGCAGTCGTTGGAAGTTTTCATCATGTTCATCGCACAATAGTGCAAATAAACGGGTATTCAAAGCATTGCTTCTTATTTTATTAATTGCGTTAATCACAAATTGAAGCGAGCGATATCACTCAAATTTTTCGCTACAAGATGGCTTATAAACCCACGATATCGCCCGAATATGGCAGGAGCTCCATCTGCTGCCACCGAAATAATGTTAAATCGAATAGATTTTTCTGTAAAAAAATCACTCAGAACATTAAATATCGATTCGCCTTTAGTGTCCGAGTTCAAAATTTTTTTGCGAATAGCAGCTCTTCATGGATTTCTTCGTCAATAACAAATCGAACCTATGCTGATAATAATGGTTCATTACCAGGCAAAGTAGACTCGTCCAATTGAATAGAAAAATGAGTGGTTTGCAGATAATTACGGAAGAAGCTTTCTATATCAGAGCTCAATTTATCAATACGTGTTTGTGCAGTGTTGTTACTTAAAAAGGATCTCCTAGGTGTGCGTTGTTTGTGTTTAGCAGTCAACACATACAACCGCCGGTACGACATACTCCACCGATCGTCGAGTCCCGTGATTCCGTGAGGCGTCGAGGTCACCGGCCCCTAGGCAGATTCTTGGTACTTTAAGACGTTCGTGTCTATAGTGCCTAGTCGCGTTTTAAAGTGCCACCACCGCACTTCCCCCAACCCTTTTGTTGCAAAAGGGGTAGGCAGTGCCCCAAGTGTGGATAGCCACTTTTTACTATTACCACCATCCGCGTCGTGCATTATCGACCGGCTGGTGGTAAAAAGTCAGTAGTAATCAAGGGCCCTTGATTACTACTGACTGTTAGGGTAGGTTAGGACATGTCAGGTAGGGATAAGGGGGAACCTCCCCCTTATAAGATAAGAAAACCACCGTACCGGAAAAATGTGTTGGATCGACCACTGGTTGTGAGGGATCTGGCGAATCCGGTGCGCACGAGAATAGTGTCATCCTTCTCAAGGATCCCCCAAAGAAAACCCGTCTCGCCACTGAAGGAGCCAGCACCGGGCGTCGCGCTCACGCCGGCCGTGTCTGAGCACACGGTCAGGCAGGAACCGTCGCCCCAGCAGCAGCGGGCAAAGAAAACGACCAGACGCCGTACGCCTCCAGAGACCGAAGCCTCTTTATACGAAAAGAGGCAACGAATCGGCTTCCAGCTATCTTCCGATGAACCAACATCCTCATCGGAAGAGGAAGATTACCACCAGAAGACGACGAAGAAAGTGCACAAATCACCGCCAAAGTCGCCCTCACCACCACAACCCCCCCGCTCAATATCACCGGATCGGCGAAGCCATGACTCGGCCCAATATGAGCAGGGGAGCGAGGAATCCTATAGCTGGGGGTCAACCACCTATGCGACCCTCGCAGTATCCGCCGGCCGATCATCGCCGGTGGCTACAACCAATCCGTCCGGGCTTCCGCAGGATGATGGCCAACGGCCATCTACCAGCTATGCCCATATAGTGGCAGCACCAGCAGTGCCACGACCACAACCGGCGGCAGCGCCTGCTAATAAGCCTGCCGACCAGGATAAAATCAGATACCCGCCCATAGCGGCCGAATGCCTCCCGGACTGGACGAGGCATTTTAAGGAGCTCAACAGAAAGTTCGGCCACCCTATAAATGCCCGTCCGTTCGGTAAAGGTGTACGTTTCACACCACAATGTGCTGAGGAGGTCAGAACCGTACAACGGTATATGGTAGAACTCACGAAAGAGACACCATCATTGTCGTGGTATTGCTATACCCCGGAGGAAGACAAGCCCACAAAAAAGGGCATCCGGGGTCTACCAATGGGCACGGATACCAAAATCATAGAGGAGGCTATAAGGGCAAAGGGCTTCTCAATTAAGTATGTAAAGGCAATCGCACCACGTAAGGGCAGACCTGGCTGCCTCTACTTTGCCCAGCTAGATCACCTGAGCCTGGAACAGCTCCAGGAACTGTAGAGAGTCGACGAACTCCTCTACATGAGAGGGGTCGTCATCGAGGCCTGGCAGAGGAAGGCAGGACCAGCGCAATGCCACCGATGCCAGGCCTTCGGGCACGCCTCCGCCAACTGCTTCAGGCCAGTGAAATGTGTGCGCTGTGCCGGGGAGCACATAGCGAGCCTTTGCCCTCGGGAACCCAAGTGTGCCAATTGTGGCAAAAACCACACGGCAAATGACCGTCGCTGTTCAGTCCTGAGGAGGACTGCAAGGAGGCAGGGGATTACTCTACCGGGACTAATCCTGGAGGACCCGAAAAGGATCCCCCAGAGTCACCCAAAAGAAGTAACCATACAGAAGAACAGGTGGGCTACTATAACAGGGAAGGGCAGGCAATCAGCCCCCCCCCCCACCCGTAACACCTATGGAAATAGTGGAACCCGCAGGGATAAGGGCAACCACCGGGGCGACTCTACAGTCCCCCCCCAACCCCACCACAGAACGGCAACCCTCTAAAAAGAGGAGGCGGGAGAGGAGCAGGAAGAAGTCGCAGCCTCCTCAGGCTGTTACCTCTACCCCGACACCAACAGGACCGGTAGCCTCACAAGCGCAGATTACTCGGGAGACAACCAAAAAGAGCGTGTGTAGAGCGCCAGAAAGGGCGATATCTGAAAATAGAGCCCGCTCTACACGTAGAACGCGCTGTACCCATAAGCCAAGAGTGCCAGATTATCAACACCCGAGACCAGTGCCAACGCCTTCATATAGGAGACCACCTACTGTCGGCCTCGAAACAGCAGATGCAATCCAACGACTGGTTGGCATTGCCATCGAGGTCGGCACACAAGTCCTGGCCGATATTAGAGCCGGGACTGATCCAGTAACAGCGATAATGAAGGCGCTGGCAAACCTCCTGGCCCGGTATTACGGAGGAGAGTAATCTGCGCCTCCTCTATTGGAACCCGCACGGAATACAGCAGAAGCTGCATGAACTCCGCACAGTCGCTCAACAATAGGACTTACATGTCATATTGCTGAGAGAGACAAAGTTAAATCCAAAGACGCATATAAAGCTGCCAAACTACCGTCTGTACAGAAGGGACGAGGTCACTTCACGTTCTAGTGAGGAGGGACATCGTCCATCAAGAGCTGGATCTATCATCATACCAGACAATGCGCTCTATCGGCATAAGAATGGAGGCGGCGGGCGAGGAACTAAGGGTCTACGCAGCATACCGCCCGCCAGGGACTCCATTCTGCTCCTCAGACATCCGGACGGTGATGGAAGGCGAAACACCCACCATCATCGCCGGGGACCTAAACGCCAAACACCCGGCGTGGGGGTCCAGAGTGATCACCCCGCCGGGTCTTGAACTTTATGAAGACTCGGAGAACAACAACTATGACGTATTAGGTCCCGAAGAACCAACACACGTTCTATCTGATTCACGGAGACGTCCGGATGTATTGGACATCGAGCTCACTAGGAACGTCAACTACCCGATAGTGGTAGAAGTGCTGTACGACCTCAGCTCACAGCACCTCCCGATTCTGATAACCCTTGGCCTAAAGGCGGTGACAACGCCGCCCAGAGCATTCAAGACACGTATCGACTGGAGGCTCTATTGCCAACATCTGCAGGAGAGACCTCCAGTCTACCATCCCATAAGCACAGCGGACGACGTAGAGGCCGCTGCTACCAGAATTACCAAGAACATCCAGGAGGCCCTCCACGCGGCCTCTACGATCGTCCCGATCACTGCAAGGCGAGACGATCTGCCGCGAGAGATATGCGTGCAGATCAGGCGCAAGAGAGCGTTGAGGAAGCTCTGGGCGCGTACTCGCTGCCCTAGATTGAAAAAGCAACCTAACACCTTATCGGAGGAACAGTCCAGGCCTTCAGAGGAGAGGCCTGGGATCGGCACATCTGGAAGGCGGATAAGCGCGTCGCTCTATAAACTGAACTGACAGTTGACCAAAACCAGACCTCCCGTTTGCCCGCTGACAAACAGCGCGGGTGAACGCTGCTACGATGCCAAGGGCAGAGCGGATATCTTAGTCGAGTACTTAGAGGAGCAATTTATGCCGAAACCAGCAAGTACGGAGTTCATGGAGCTTCATGCCAGGAAGGAAAGTCGCGTACGGGAGTTCCTGTCGTCGCCCGCGCCGCCTCTTGCAGGAGAGTGGTTCATCTCCGCCGCTGAACTGCGGAGGACAGTAACCTGCCTGCAACCGAGGAAGGCGCCGGGGCACGATGGGATTACCAACGCTGCACTCCGACAGCTGCCCAATAGAGTCCTAGTAGAGCTTTGTCGACTCTACAATGGGATATTGCGGACATCCCACTTCCCGGAGGACTGGAAGAAAGGCAATGTCATCGTCTTGCCGAAACCCGGGAAGGACAGGCGTAGAGCTGCCAGCTACAGGCCAATCACGCTATTACCGCACGTAGCTAAACTGCTAGAAAGATTGCTGCTAAGACGTCTCCGTCCGTGCATCCAACTTCGGGTGGAGCAGCACGGATTCAGGAGGGGTCACTCTACAGTCACACAGTTGACTAGAATGCTGCACCTGCTTGCGGCAGAGTACAATCGTAGCCGCATATCGTTGGGCGTCTTTCTCGATATCGAGAAGGCGTTCGACAGGGTGTGGCACTCAGGATTGCTTTATAAGCTGTACGAACAGACCGGTGTCCCTCTTGCTATGTTGCGGCTAGTGGCGTCTTTCCTGGAAGACAGGAAGTTCTACGTCTGCGTAGAGGACGCCGAGTCCACAACCAGATCCATCAGAGCCGGCGTTCCACAGGGCAGCTGTTTGTACTGTACGCGGCTTATACTAACGACATCCCTTTTACGTGGTAGAGCCATGCTGCAGTTATATTAGTAGTATAGTTGTAGCACGAATGGGTCGGCTCGACCGGGGAAGGACCACGCTCTCACAGAATACCAGCGTGAAATAGTAGCTTAATGCTGCTGTATTTCGTATGGTGAGTGTAGAGAACCGGAGACCCTTTTTACTGGAAATGAGGCATTCCATCTCAGTCCTCATGGGTGACAACACATTTGCATTTTGCTTTGCAATGGAAGATAGATGTAGATGTCTATGGGCCGCAGCAACCACTTACCATCAGGTGGACTGTGTGCTCGTTTGTCACCCTATTCTATATAAAAAAAATCCCAACACTGGCAGGCAGGCTCCAAGAGTGGGGGGATGACGTTGAGCTGGCGCTATATGCTGAAGATAGCGCCTATTTCACCTCGTCCAGAAGAGCCCACATAGCCACTGCCAGGATGCAGCGTCTGCTGGACCTGTTGCCACCATGGCTGGACGAGTGGAGGATGGTCGTCAACGTTGGTAAGACGACCGCTCTGCTCACTCGCCGTCTCAGAAAATATCCACCTCCGCTGACCCCAAATGGCCAGAAGATCGCGTACCAGAAGGCCGTAACCTACCTTGGGTGCAGGATCGACAGGACGCTGCGCATGACCGCGCACGTCGACTTCGTCTTCTTCGCTGTTGCTGGTCCTGGCATACAAGCTGCCGATCAAGATCAAGCTCCGGATATACAAGATGTATATCCGGACTACTATCACCTACGCTGCGCCGGCCTGGTACGCGCTTCTGAGTGACCCTCTGAGGCGACGACTGCAGGCCCAGCAGAATCTGACATTAAGGCCGATCGTCGGAGCAGGTCGCTACGTCCGGAATGATGTAATAGCGGCCGATCTGAAAGTCGAGACCATCACCGACTTCGTGGCCCGGCTGGCGCGCGGCATGTTCGACCGCGCCGACAAAGGGCCATATGAACATCTCAACGGCTTTGCGCCGTTGCACACCCGGCCACCGGACGGGCGACCTTTTCCAAGAGAACTCCTCTATAGCGATTAGAGAGTCGAGTAACAACTCTCAATGCCGCTGATAGCCCAACTTCAAGTTTTACTGGACAACCTCCTTTTTTCCCGTAGTTAACCGACCACGGGAAAAATTTTCCTACTACGGAACATCCGTACCGGATTACCTAGCTTGTTAAAGGCTCCTAGGACTGACCCATAGTGGTGGGCCATGAGGAAAGTCCGGGCAATGGGGGCATACCCCGAGGCCCGAGACCTGCAGGACTCTACAGTCCGTGCAGACGACAACACGAGGTTACTTAAAGTAATTCTTTTAAGTACGTCAAATGGAGGTTTGTGCAGAACAGTTTTTAAAACCTCTTCAATAGCGGGTAAAATTAACTCTCCTCCGTTGGTGTGCGGTTTTCCAGATTTCGCTACAAGCAACGAAATATTGTAAGATGCCCGCAAGCCATCATCGTTACTTTCAGACGTTGAAGCAAACATACTATTTATGGTAAGTGAGAGCGAGTAAGTCTCTTTTCATATTTTTCCTTCAATGTTTGAAAGTATTTCAGATCTTCACCTATTTTTTCAGGATGACACATTCTTAGATGGTAGATTCTTCGATGGTTTCATAGAGTCATTTCTCAGAACTTTGTTGCATAAAAGACACATGGGCAATCGTTTGTCTGCCGTTGATGGAAGAAAACCAAATTTCAAATAATCAATACAGTACTATCGACATTTATTCTTAGATTCAGCCATTTTCCGTATAAGTTGTGACCTGTAAAAAATGTTCATTTTTGAGGCGATTTTACCAGAATATGGCTACTATAATACAACAGGAGGAGGATAGGGCCATTATACAAAGGTACTCTGTGGATAGGGCGAGTGGCGTATAGCCGTACCAATACCCCTACCACAACTCCACCTTGCTCTCGGCGGTAGGGGGAGAGGGCATCCTTCTCGCGACAGTCTACCAAGCGCACATTAAAAGCCTAAAGCCTGAGTGGAGAATGTTTTCCGGGCCCGTGGTGCAGCGGTGGCTTTTGTATATATTTGGAATGGCCTCCACTCATAACATAGCGATTCAATAGCGTAAGTTTTATGCTCACCCAACATCCCGCTGAATGCTCTGCATACGGTGGAGTCGTAAGAAAATGCTTATGAGTCGACAAACATATTCTTAGTCGCGACTGATCGTATTTTTACTTGTTAGGGAGATCATTTCCTGAGTTTATACATGACTATTTATTTAATTAATTTTAAGGATTATATTTGTTTTAGGAATATTTCAATAAAACCGTAAGATTAAATAAATTGGTATTTGAATATATTTTTACCCTTATGTATCGATTTTCATCCAATCAAGGTTATTTTAACCCTGCGTAGACTTGATTCATTGCTTAGCCTAAATCAGAAAGTTTTTCTATAAATCTCGTATTTAACGCCGCAACTCATTGGAGTTTGGGTTTCGTGATAAAGTTATGCTTAAATTGGATCCTAGCAGTTTATTTACTCATATTTAGATAATAATGTCTACTAGCGTTTATTTGCTTCGATCGTACTTTGAGATGTCAAAAATAAAGAAGATAGGCACGTACTTAATTAATTGTAAAAATTTGTGATAGTTTTCACAATATTGTTATCCTTATAATTTCTGGAGATGTTGTCGATAATATTGGTGAATGTATCACTGATTTGCATCTGACAATTAACAATTATGGGTTATCTGTAAGAGGCCGTCACTTCCTTTACACGAAACTTCGGTTCTGCCTCCCGAAAAAGATGTAGGTAGGCATGTAATATACCCCTGCAATATTTATGTCTTTGTTGGTTGACAACCCTACGTTTCATCGCTCCAAGCTATTATAGTATAATATATATATATATATATATATATATATATATATATATATATATATATATATATATATATATAAGAAAATTTCAAATACATATTTGTAATGAAAAATTTTGATATAGGTACATAACATTTCAATCCCGGTAGCCGAGTTAGTGGTGGCGTTACTGTGACCAATTAAAGTCCACTGCTGAACATAGGCCTCACCATATATTGCCTCATAGAGGGGATGTTTGCCATAGATGCCAAGCTTGGCAAGCGGGCTGGCAACCGCCTTTTTATTTTTTGTTCGGAAGACGCTGAGACGCCCTTACTACGCCCACGGAATGATATGAGGTAGTGGATATTCTTCCACTACACGGCATACTGGTGGCAGCGTGAGAGTATCCATTATTCTATTTCGTTCCGTGGGTATTCGGCTTCCATCGTAAGAGGTGACGACGGAAAATGCCATAAAGACCTTATGGCTTCAGATGTAAAGGCCAGATCTGGAAAAAATTACTATGGCTTGGACTGGTAGTGCAATTGTCCATATGCCAAGCCTGCTCATATTCAGCGGTGGAATTTGACGGACTGATAACGAAGAAACAAAGAACGCTTCCTTCATCCTAGCCTTTATCTTATTTATCATGTTATGTTTAAATTATAAAAGGGGTGAAGATTATTAATTTTATTTATCTTATTGCAAATAAACAGCAATAATATAAAAATGTTCTCCAAACTGAATTTCGATTATGGCGGCCAGTCGCACAGGGACTAATCTGCGCAGGACAGAATTGTAGTGCACCAATGTGTACGTAAGCACAGGTCCACTCTTTATTATCTCAATATTTCAGTAATTCGACACGACCGGAAAAAGACAAGCCGCAGGACAGGTACAGGACAGGAAAATAAGAGAGGGATCAGTTATACGAGTATATGAGAAATATTAGAATTATTGTGAACTTAGAACTTTCCATCTGAAAGTTGTGAAAAAAGTAAAATTAAATGGGAATATTTCAAACAACTTGTATGTTCAGCAGATAAATTAGACGCTTGCTTTGAAAAGCAAACCGTAGTTGAATGCGATTGACAGGAGATTCCAACGCCGATTTGATTTATTGGCTCATAAAGTTTCCGCCAAGCGATGCTTACAGTGATTGAGTGGGATGATGCTTGTTTGGTATTTATAAATGAAATACCTAAGTAAATTGATATGTTATAAGTTAAAAAGAGGCAGAAATTAAATGCGTCTGTTTTATTTGTTGTCCCCTATCTTATTAAAGACATAATAAAAAATATAGTTTTATCTATATACATAGACAATATAAGAGAGCTGTGGTAGCTTTACAGTAAGCGAGCAACCCGGGTTCGATCCCCACCGGCACTATTGAGGTTGTTCATTGCAATTTCAAGTGTTGATTAACTACGTACTCGGCGATAAAGGAAAACATCGCGAGGAAACCTGCATGTCTGAGAAATTAAAATATATATATTGAAGACATGTTATGTTCACCAACACGCATTGGAGCAGCGCGGCGGATATTTTCTTGCCCTAAAACCCTCTCAGAAATGAGAGGAGGCCTGTGCCCAGCTGTGTAACTGTGCTTTAACATACTGCTGTAACTTTAACATTGACATTCACAATTGACTATTTTAATATATTTTCGTAGCAGTGAGGATGATAAACGACCACACAGTTCGCATGATAGTGAGTGCCGTGCCACTCTTTGTACGGAACACACCGGTTTCATGGTGCACCTTAACGCTGGTATCCTGTGTGAGTGTTGTTTTACCCTGGTCGAGCCGACTTACGTTACAGCGTGGCTCTACCACTAAAAATATTGATTGCGAAATTCTAGGATATACATAAAAGTGATGTTAAATAAAAGCTTTTAATTAATGTAAATATAATATAGTCCATTACATAAATACCATGTAAAACATTTACTTAAACCTATGAAAACGTCGGATTGAATCCTGCATTTTGATTATTTTTAGTGGGCACTCAGTAAGATCACTTGTAAATCAAATATTGGAAAGGTATAAATGTATTCCTATATTATACCATGTTGTAATACTTGTAAGTGGTTGAAGCTATCCTCGCAAATGTATGACCTTTTTTTTTGCGGATGGAAAATCATCTAATGACGCCTTTCGCTCTGGGTGGAGCGTAAGGGAGTGTCAGACTTTTACTGACTAAAAACCATCCGTGTTCCTTCAGTGCCCTTACGTTCCGGAGCCGCGGTATCTCTTTCGAACAGCCCGCAGCCTTGTATGACCTTACTTATGCAATTACTTCTAACCTTTTTTTATGAATATAAGAAGCACCCTTTATTGTCGATGCACTTTTGGCATTTTGCTCTTCGAAGTGGAAATTCTACCCTGTAAAAAATCCAAATAGAAAACATGGTAGGAGCAAGGTCTGACGAATACGACGAATGATAAAGTTTCAGTCATGCCTTTTAATTTTTAATTTATACCGTTGTGCAGTGTTTTGGCAAGAGTTGTAGTAGTTAACTAAAGAAATTACAAACGATGCAAAAACTCCTTCATAGTTATTATCAATTCTTCGAAGTCTCTATATCTGCCCTCAAAAAGCTGTAATAAAAATAACGTTCAACATACAATCGCAAACGGCTACAGTCTCCCTCAGGTCCCACTATTGCAGCGAAAATTTTCGATTCTTATACAGGATCCACTTTTCGTCATAAATAACAATTCAACAAATTAAGCCAAGCTTGGACGCGACCTAGCCGTTGGCCTTCGGTTAGTTTATACCCTGCCCACTTTTCGTTATTTTACCAATTCGTAAAATAAATCACTATCATATTGTATTTACGTTGAAATTTGATTCTAATTTTGATGTTGTTTGAGCTTAATTAATTTCTATTATAGTTATTCGTCAACCATCATCAGTTTCTATTGATAAATATTTTTAATATGAACTCGATCGGTTACTAAAGCCTAAAGCAGTGGACTTTGACAGTCAGTGATGATGATGATAATGATTTCGAATTATAAAAATAACTATAGGTACGTACATACATATGTGTTATTCTATATAGTTATGTCATTTTACTGTCATATTTTTGCATACAACAAACACATTTTAATTACTGGTGATTATTGCAATCTGGCTACATTTTCGAGTTGAATAAATAATTTTTGCAGGAGAAAGGAGGAGGTAAATGCAATTTGCATAAAAATTCACGTACACGAAGATTTTAAGAATCATACTGGCTATTAAAAACACTGGTTAATATAAAAACACTGGCTAGCTTGGCAGACATTCTTGTGCTTTTTCCAGTTGGTGGCGCGATTGGATTTACTTAGATTTCACTCCAGTTTTTTTACAGTGTAATCATAAAATATATTAATAACTCAACCACAGATTGTGAATATGAGTCATTTGGGTTCATGAATATAGAATTTTGAATGATTTGACTTAGTAACATTGTCTCTACAAAATAAATTATTAAATAAATATACCTTAAATATATATCCATTGCGGAAGATCGAACCAAAAATTTATTAAATACTCGGTTTAACGGAGGAAATATGATGTTATGATGAAATGTCAAGAATAAAAAAAATGAAAATAAGTGAAACTATTGTAAAAATTTCGTGCAATTGGTTTCATCTAATACATAGTATTGGCATAAATATAAGAAACCGAACGACAGTAGCCTTTTATAGTTGGAGCCATAGATATAAGATATATTTCTATGGTTGGAGCAGAACTCAAAGATTGTGAGTTCGAATTCGCCAGTCTACTACTGTCGTGGACCACTCCTAACACAAATGTTTTAAGTTTACCTGCAGTGATTAACGCGAATATGTTAATACTATTACCGACTTGACTTTTGACTGCCTTGATGGTGTAGTAGACGTAGCCTCGCTATCCGTTCATGAAGTTCCGTGTTCGAATCTCGGGTAGGGTCAAAACCACTTATTGAGTTTTTCTGTCACTAAGTTGGCGGTATTTCACCACCGTGCCTCAAAAAGCACGTAAAGCCGTTAATCCTGCGCCTGATCTCTTCGGTCGTGTCGGACTACATTCACATCGCACTATGAGAGTGAACAAATAATCCTGTCCTGCTCAGGTGGCTAGTCTCCGTTAAGAATGGCCACCGTGACTGAGGTCTGTAGTAGGACATTAACATTATCATTATCGTTAATATTGCTAGTGTTTCTTTAAATAAATAAATGATGTCGTACGAGTACGAAATTGATAAAATTACTTGAAAAATCAGACGTTATTTTATTTTCATGCCTTTTGTATTTCTTTGATATAGCTATTTAGACGTCGTGTCACTCTTTGAACCTGGGGGCGGATATCTAATGTAAGACCAAGTACTTCAAAAACCACGTGTCGCCTAAAAAGCGACAGAATTCTCTTCCTGCCTAAGAATGTGTTTGGGTTGGTAACACACAGCCAAGCTTCCCCAATCTCTACTGCTAAGCAGAAGTAAGTACATCCTGAAGGGTATAAAGAGCTGTAATAATTGCAAGCTGTGAGACGTTCCATCTTAGTATCGAGTATAGACAACGCTTCTATTCTAGTTTGTCTTTTCTATGCTGCTGTTGTCCATAGGATGCACTAGCCACTTACGTTGGAAGAAAATTCTTAGTGGTTAAATTAATTTTGATAGTATTGGGAAGTAAAATATTATCTAAATAAAAAATATAAAGATTCATATCATTTTAAACGTTTCCGAGAAACCAATTATTAATAACGTGAGCAATTCTTGTCTACGAACACAAACATTATAGAATAAAACAACCAATATCCGCAATTATTTTAATAAAACTACTAAACTATGACCTAAAGTGTTAAGTGTGATTAATTATTAGTGTGTTTTGAGTTGTAATTGGTGTTCGGGAATTAAAGTGTTAATTTTTGTAATTTAATCGGCAGTTTTTACTGTCATGAACCCTAAACTCGTAAAAATAGCATGTAATTTATAAAAATTAAAAGTATGGATGTGTGCAAATCCCTCACTTGTTCATTTGGAACAATCTCGTAGCGCAATTAAACATTATGTAGACTGGTTTCGCGTAGCACTACTGAACTAGAGACGTAGAAGCATAACGTGGATTGATATCCGTAGCATATATGCCATTATTCTTGTAGCCTGTGTTTCTTATATTTTTTTAGAAGAATACTAGCAGTGCATTTTAGTGTTACTCCGGTCAACCACTCATACATAGCTTAAAATGTTTGTGCTAAGAGTGGTTCATGTCATGACATTAATCAAATGGGGAATTCGAATCTACAACTTTTGTTTCGTAGTTTGTTCCAGTAGGCTACTGTCATTAATGGTACTTTAGATATATTTCGATGAATACAGTAGAATATATTGTATTTCTAGTTACTCTTTTTAGGCCAGAGTTCCATATCAAACCGCAGTGTAGTAAATGGAACAATAGAATGCCCGGAGTTAATGTAACAAATCGAATTTAGTGTACCCACAATACTCTCAAAATTAGGTAAATACGCTCCTTTCCATATTAAGCCTTTCTATATTAAGCGCAAAAACTAACTTAGGCCTTCTCTTAGCTTTAAATAGATTATTTAACCTCATTTTCATATGTCACAGTAACTCGACGGTTTCTCGGAGAAAATAAATAAATTCAAAGCCATGTAAGTCTAGCTCAGCTTTCCACTCCAGTTTAAAGCAAATACATTATTAATATTTTTTACCATTCTCAAAGATATCAAACCTAATGTGTTTTTAATCTGTAAATGTGGTGGTTACCAGTAAGTGCGGCAGCATTTAGATTTAAGTCTTTTATAAGATGTTAACTGTTGTTATAAAAATGTGTATTAGGGTCATGTGGGCAATCCTAGAAATAACACATAAAACACTCACGCCTGTCACCCAGAGGGGTAGGCAGAGACTACAGACTTCCATTTGGTACGATCCTAACACACCTCTCTCACCTCCTCCACATCCATATACCCACGTTAAGGGTACTCCTAATTTGGCCCATTTTTAATATATCGCCAAAGGGTCGATTAACCTTCGCGTAGGACGTCCCTTTCCGACTCTGCCGTTCACTTTTGCAAATTTGCTTTTTCTCTCTTTCCTGATTCATTCTTTCCACATGACCAAACCACCGAAGCACTCCTTTCTTAATCTTGGCCACAACATCATCTTGCAAACCACACTTCTTTTATCACACAATTTCTTACCCTTTCACTCAGATTCAGCCCTAACATACTTCTTAACGACCGCATTTTAACTGCGTTTATTCTACTCTCGTGCTTCTTCTGCCACACCCAACTTTCACTACCACACGCTAAAGTAGGGACCAACACAGTATTGTGAATTGCCATACGTGCCTTTTTTGACATATTCTAACTTTCCACAATAAAGTAGCCATTTACTCTTTTTCCTGCGTTCACTTGTCGTTATATATCCTTATTATATCTCCCATCCTTGCTAAATACATGCGTATTATATATACAAATATACAAATTCATCTACTTGCTCGATCAAACCTAGAAATAAACAAATAAAAAATAAAAATACTACACAACTAAACACTAATATTATTTTTTTCAACACTTATAATAATCTTATTAACCATCGTATGGTGTCGATGATATTAAAATGTATGTACGAGTACTTATATATTTGTAAAAGATATGTAATTCGTCAAGAAGACAGAGTGACCCTTCTTATTTATTTATTTAGATACACTTCTATGCACAAAGTAGTAGGTACATATGGCGGACTTAATGCCATAGGACATTAGATGTCTAGAATGTGATCTTTATTTAAAGTTGGCTGGAGATATCTACGGGTTGTAGTAAGCACGTAATATCGGGTGGAATAAATAATATAAAACTCTAGAAAAATAATTACACACTATAAAGCTTTTTGTATAAAATACTAGATGTTCCCCGCGATTTCACGATTTTTTTTCTCGGAACCCTAATAGTTTTTTAAAAATAAAAGTAGCTTAAGTTACTCTTCATAACATCAGCTGTCTGCCACTGAAAGTCTCGTCAAATCGGTACAGCCGTTTTGGATATTATTGGCCGGAACAAACAGAAAAAAACATTAGCTAAAATTACAGTATATGCTTTCATATGCATTTAGTAAAAAGCTGTCATTTAGACATTACAAACAAACACTTCAATTTTATTTATTTGTATAAACGTGTAGTACGAGTATGTGCATAATTGAAAAACCTACGTTTTCTTTGATTAATCCAACTTGCCGTCTCTGTACAAAATTTCTTTGCAAATTTGAGAGCTTTTAAAGATGCTTGGAATGAATACGCAATTTACCTTGACATATTCGAAAAATGTAGGTCGTGATGACGATTTTAGGATTTATCTGTGAGCCGTTTTTTTCTTAACCTGGGTGGGTATAAAGAACACGCTGCATTTTGACGGATGAATCGAAGTAGCTAAATAGAGTATTTTGTTTATTTTCTCAGGGTCATCATATAATATAAAGTGATGGTTTTAGGTGCTGCATGTTGACATCGACGTTTTGTAGAATATAAATAGAAGTCTTTCAGAGTAACATAGCCTAGCGTAGTGGCTTAGATTTTGGCTGCCCAGCTCTGGAGTCACGGGTTCAAATCTCGTACTGAATAACCATTTTTTTTCTTGTGGAATTTATATGGGATCGTTGTATCATTCAAGCAACGCCACTAATGGACTTGCTGAATACCGCAATTTATTAACCAGCTTGTTCGGCTGGCTTCTAGTTTTGATGGTGATGTAAGAATAGCCACTATCCCGTATCATCCCGTGAGTGTCGTAGGCGACAAAGGGAAACAAATCAGAATAAGACAGCGACTTCCTGGTAACAATTAAAATATAAAAGGCTGTTGTTGCCAACCCATTTTAAAGACGTGGCAGCAAGGCCCTATGAGTGAATTTATGGCGGAGGCCTTTGTCCCACAGTGGGCTTATGATAGGAAGTAACGGCATCAATAACGTCAATTTATGTGTTTGAAACGTCTCCGCTTCACAGGACGAAATCCTGCGCGAGCTCAAGTTTTTCAAGAAATAAAAATTATTTATTATCTTTATGAATTATATTTAGCAGAGATGGACTTCCTATGCATTGGAGTCAGATCACAATCCGTTAAAAGTAAAGTTATAGCCTATACACGTCCCTCGTCTGGGCACAGGCTCTCCATTATTTCTGAAATCGTATTGCCGGACCTCACACACGGTGTCACTTTTCTATCGCCGCTGAACACGTATTAACATTTTCTGTAGTGTAGTGACAAACTCTGATTTTTCGTTTACTATGAAATTTATAACGAGCGGTACCGAAGCTACCACGATACGGTTTAACAACATATCATCTAGAATATGAAAGCTCCGAAATCAGTTTAGATTAGGCACTTATTGAATCTTCTACGCTTTTACACATACGCACAGAGGGTGATGCTAGTCCTGGACAAATACGTCGTTTTAACAGCGAAAAAGTGCTTTGTGAGTCCCTCAATTACGATTATGTTATCTATTACTTCTTTGAAACTATAGACAATTGTAGCCATTGTATACAAAAAGTCCTCTCGTCCAGAATACGAGTACCAGATCCAGATACCAGATCGTACCAGATACCTACGAAAAGAACCCATTCCATAGGATTAATTTTAAATCAGTAGCAGGTTAACTGCGAATTAGTTTGTCACTTAAAGAAACTAAGAACAAAAAATTGGTTCAGAAATTCTGAGAAGCTGATGGATCAAGGGATGTTGTATATTTATCCGGGTGAAAAGGTCTCTAAAATCTAGGTCTCAAGACTAGTTCCAGTGGTTTCTGCGTCCTTAATATTCAAATAAATCAGAATATATTATTTAATTCTAAATCTAAAGCAACGTAGGATAAAGAAAAAAAAAATACTGCTATCACAAATCAGATGGAATGATTTGCTGAAGTATCCACGTTTACGCGGAAGATAAACCGTTAGGGGTATGAAAGTGAACACAAGTAACATGAAAGTTATGTTTTATATATATTGAAAATGGGCCTAATTAGGAGTACCCTTAACTGACGAGCATGATGGCGTACGTATATGAATGTGGAGTAGACGAGAGATGTGTGTCAGGATCGTGCCAAATGGAAGTCTGTAGTCTCTGCCTACCCCACTGGGTGACAAGCGTGAGTGTTTATGTATAAATCGTTAATCGATGTATTCCAATCTTGTCTTTGAATCGATTAGTATGAACTTATGCACTGATCCTCCAAGCTCACTAAAGATTTTTATACTATGATTCATTTGTGACCGTGTTCGCAAAAATATTTATTAAATGAATACTTCAGCATCAAAACCCCATATTTTTTACTAAATTGGCATTTTTGTAGACTATAACATGAATCGAACAGTAATCCCAACGAGGTTACACATTTAAAGCATCTTTTATTATACCTAAATAAATAGGAAATTCTAAAAAATATGAATGAGCTTGGGAGGATAGAGTTGCTAGTGACTACTGTGCAGGTCTGAACGCAGTAGCGTGTGTAAAATTAGCATAGTTAGGAGTTATGCTGCGGCAGCGAGGGTGCACGTAATAAGAATTTACAACCCTAACTGGTGTAAGAACTGCTTTGAAATCTATGCTTGCAGAAAGTTATATTTTCCGTGAAACATTTTCACATTTATTGTAATGTATATATATATATATATATATATATATATATATATATATATATATATATATATATATATATATATATATATATATATATATATATATATATATATATATATATATATATATATATATATATATATATATATATGTATAAGTGTAGTATTTTATTTCAGAGTATTATATTTTGTGAATCTTGTGTGTTGTAGAGTTACAGTACAACGCTGTAGTACTAATGGGTCAGCTCGACTGGGGAACATACAAAATAATGCTGTTTTGTTTCGTAAGGTGACTGACGAGAACTGTTGATTATTTTTATCAGAAAAAAAAGTGATCAAAGATGTGAAAATTTATATGACGAATGATTTCACATAATGGATATAGTACCTGGATGACCAAGCTTTGCTCGGTTTTAATTAAAAAAAATTATGCAATTAGTTTAATTAAAATATTCGTATTTTTAAAAAATACTAAAAAAGAGCTCAAATTAATAGATTTTCTCACAAAAGAAGGGAAATTTAAAAAAAAGGAAAAAAAATCGGATTGAGGACAGGACGCGAACCAAGGCATTACGATTTGGCGACCGCTCGCTATCCACCTGAGCCTTCGATCAATTATATACTAGATTAAGGATCAGGAACAAAAATAAGTCGCACAAGTGGACACGTTTGCACACACATAAACATCTATCTATCTTAGAAAAAAGTTTAATAACATTAACAACTTCAGTTTATTATAAACCTTAATAACACTCCAACATAAAGTTTAATCACCATTGCAAAATATATTTATTTAAGTCCTTTCATCAGAGAAAGATTAAAAGCAATAAGTTTAGAATGTCTTTTGAAAATAAAAAGTCATAGGTACAAAAATATTTATTCTAAAATGAAATTTAAACTCATAAGTAATAAGGTTAAAACATTATGATGACATTTTCGTGCTTACTCTAATTTCGTAGTAGACGTAGTTCTTGGTATTATATTTCAATGCTCGGAACACAGTAAGTATTGAAAGACGTAGAATTGCAGAATATAAATATTTTAGGGCAAAGGTTGTTTTGTACGGTGTTAAATATTTTTGACCGATTTACAAAAGTAGTAGGACTAAGTAGTAGGTATTCAATGAAAGTTACGGTGGTTATTTGCACAGTTTTTGAACGCGCAATGCGGCATTTCGACGTTTTAACGTTGGCTATGATTGGACCATACTAATTTGAAATAAGACCACAGAAGTTTTTGTGGTCTTACTTTCTGGCCGTTTTTGAAGCGCTTATCGGGAATCTAGTATATAATTTATCGAAGACTTGAGCTATTACGATCATTAACACAATGTCAAAATTTACCTTCTTATATTGTAGCAGTTTTTCATTGCCTGAAAACACGAACAAAAAGACATTTTCTAAAAATAAATCCTAGCTAGATCGATTTATTGCCCCCGAAATTCCCTGGACACAAAATTTTATGAAAATCGTTGGAGCCGTTTCCGAGATACCGATTATATATATATATATATATATATATATATATATATATATATATATACAAGAATTGATCGTTTAAAGGTATAGGATTAATGAGTTTATAGTTGACGAAAAACAACCTCAAATTTTTTTATCTTTGAGATATGAGCAGTGACACATATTATTGTTATTTAGCCCTAATTGGCCCGAAACTGCATTCAAATTCACATATTTGGACACGTACGGTTCTTCTACCCGTTACTTTAAGAGTTTTAATATTTAAAATCTATACATTTAATAATTTTGTAGAAAAGTCTGCATTTCTAATATTTCCTACAAAAATCTACTAAACAAAGGATACTGAAGCCAAATTAGTTACGGCATTTCTGATTCCAAGAAAATTTACCATTTATAAGGATACATCGAAAATATACCCGAAATCTAAAAGTGATAGGTTGACCTATAATGCATACAATTACATACTCTTGACACTTAATGTTTTATAAATAAACATAATTATAAAATAAATAAAAATATCCATATTATATAAACCAGCAAATTTTTATAAATCATTTTTCATATATCAGGATGTGAAAAGAGTATAATGAGAGCAAAATGTATTAAACTAGCATAATTTTATAAAATCTGTTTTATAATCAAATGTAAGAGATATTTTTGCAATAATCGGTTATTAGAAATTATATAATTTTTTATCTTTTTATTAGTTTAGCAATAATGAAATGGATAGAAATGATTGTGATGATCTGTGATGGTTGTGATGAACGCCTGCCCGTCGATATATCTTTGAGGTACGTTGCCTTTTCTTTATTAGTCTCCGTTTTACTACAAATTCGCTTCACAATTGCGGAGAGTGATGTAACAATTTCAAAAACTCAGTTTCAAAAGAACTCAATGACATAATATGGATAACAATTATTTGTCATTATTGCAATAGAATTAGGGTAAAAAACGAGCATACAGTCCACCTGATGGTAAGTGGCTACTGTGAACCATAGACACCTCAGTCTATCTTTAATTAAGAACCAAAATGTATATGTTGCCATTTGTAAAAACTAAGATGGAATGCATAATTTTCAGTAAAAAAGGTGTATTATGTTTGAATACTTTTCAATTTATGTGGCATTTAAAAGGCAATAAAATAGTTGATCATATCATCATTCCGCTTTTAAATAACAAAGAAGCAATTTTGTCGAAATTTTGCATAGTTTGATGAACCGCCGTGGGCAACGGAATTGCGGTCTAATTAAAATTAAACTTCGCATTTCACATTTTCCGAAAATTATTACCAAGTTTGTAAATATACGCAAATATTATAATTCGATAAAGAATTGTTTTGTTGTTATACTTGTTTTATTTTACATAAATGTGTTTGTAGCATAATATGTTATATTTTTTTTCTAGAATAAGAGTATAGTCCATCTGATTGTAAGTGAGGTCTGTGGTTCTTAGACATATACCTTCGATTAAGAATCAAAATGCATTTGAGTTGTCACCCTTGATGTCTAAGATGGAATGCCTGGTTTCTTTTCACTGAGAGGGTCCGGTCCTCTACACTCACCATACGAAACACAGCATTTTACGCTGGTATTCTGTGAGAGCGTGATTCTTCCCCGGTCAAGCCGCCCCGTTCAGCTACAACCAAACCAAACAACCAGTAGTTTTCTATTTTGACTTAAAGTATGACAAACGAGCACACTGTTAACCTACCGACCTACCAAATTTGACCTTATTAAAGATAAAGAATCAATACGAAGATCCATAGTTACCAAGGCCTAAGGCTAGTCACCTCAGACATAGTGACTGGTTTTTATCGCTCAACGTAGGAAATACAGCAGCAAGTGGCTGCATTTTACGTTGGTATTCTGTGAGAGCGTGGTTCTCCTCCGATCGAGCTGATATATCGATTACAGACTAGTATTTGCAAAAATATTATATACAAACCAGTATTATTGCTCTTGTGAAGTTTCTTCAGTAACGGCAAGAACAATGTAAAAATGTTATTAAAATATACAAAAATTTTCATTGTGAGCGAACATACTACACAACAGACCAATTAATTGTTACTTTGCCTTTAACTGGCCAGTACAAAGCACTAAATTAATAAAGCACACTAACACATGCTCCGTGATGGAGGTAGAGAACCTTTGTCTCGGGCATTTAGAGGTGTTTTATAAAGGTATTATTTTTTTCTTATAATTACCTACTTATGTCAATATCAAATGACATAGTATCCTTGTTTATGTACATAGCTAAATCTCGCGACAAGCTTTTATATCATATAAATTGTATAATATAATAATCGATGGGTTTAATTTAATTTTAAAAAATATTCATTTTAAAACATTTAAATAAAAACATGTTTTTGGTTGTTATTTTTATTGTTGACATGTTTTTAAGTCTATTAATTTTATTTACTATGGCTTTACTTTGTCCTTTGTGGGGTAGGCAGAGAGAATCGTTCACCAAGAGACATACCATACATGGCATACCACTTTCACTTATTTTTATTTGGTTGAAAAGTTCATTACGGTCATGTATAAGCTAGGGTTCCACTGTAAGGAACTAATAGATGGATAGTGAACTATGAGCATTTTTGTACGGACTTGGCATGTGAATGATATGATGTAGATTGTAGTATTTTCAAAATCGATTTTTTTAAATATTTTTTGAATACCACTTCCTGTAAGTTTCATTTGAAAATAAGTGCTTCAGTTGCCATCGTCCTGTTTTTAGTCTTTATAGCGGTCAAACCGCGAACTCACTTCATCATCATCACTATCATTTTACCCTTCACAAGTGCACTACTCAATATAGGCTCCCCTCAAGAAATGCCACAAAGCACGGTTCTGAGCCACTTTCATCTTCCAACTTGCTGCATGTCTTACCAGGTCGTCGCTCCATCTATGAGGCTGCCGCTCGAGAACGTTTCTTTCCCATCGGTTGTCGGTTGATTGAGCTTTTCGAGAATATTAGCTGATACGCAAGATCGCAATCAGAAAGATTTTTTATAATTTATTCCTTTGGGAATAAAATGTTTTATTATATAGCTATATTATATGCCACTTCCTCACAGAAAAACATATTCTTAAATATTTAATGTACTTGTAAAACCGTTGTTATTTCACTACAAACAACATGTAGCGGTTTTCCCACTCTCCACATTAATATAATCTAAACACTTTGTAGGGTAGACAACTTGTATCTTGGAACAACAAAAGACATTATGTTCCCTTAGCCAGTTGGAAAATTATTCAACTTTAAATGTAAATCGACACAGTACGGGCGAACAATATACATCTTTAATTAAATTGTGCAACATTTGGAGTACGGTGCATACGAAAACTAAATGAAACTACAGTTAACTTCTTACACATGAATTTGTATAGAGTTAAAAATCAATAAAGTAATCACACTTCTGTACATTTATATCGTAATATCTTTAATCATTACAATCTGAAAAGTTCACTGCTGGAGATAGCCTTCCTCCACAGATTGCCTCATTGGAGATGTTTGATAAGCTTGCCAAGCGGGTTGGTAACCGCAGCCATTTTAGTATTAATGAAGTAAGGTAAGTGTTGCTACCTATCTCCTGTTTTAGTCTCCCTCTATCGCTTACTAAAATCAGATGGGATACTGGATTTTTTGCATATTCAATATCTTACAAAATTTTAAAAGAAAATTAATAGCCCAAAGAATATGTCATAGCCCAGTAATTGATTTCCTGGTCTTATTTTGTATAATAAAATATTTAATATTTAATGCATCTACTTGTATCTACTAACACGTATCTATACGTAAATAATAAATAAACATGTTGTATAAAATTTGACAGCAAAAATAACTCACATGCGTAATATAATATGTAGCATACATCTTGATACTGATTATATAATTTTGGCAGTTGATATTATGCAATAGCTGTGAAAATTAATTACCGTCTGTTGCTCTGCCTGCGGTTATTCATCAAACTGTGTAAAATACGTTCGCCTATTAATAATTTCAGACTGGCGCTGCTTTTTGAACCATGCCACTTAACAAAATAAGTTCTGTGTAAAATCATGAGCTATCGTAGTTTACGTATTCAAAATATTTTCAGTTGAAGTAATAATTTCGTGTTGTTCATTGATGATAAAAAATCTTAGCTTGTTTGTCATTGATAAATGTCCGTTTAGAAAGATATGATAATAAGAATATTTACATTACCGAAAAAAAATTACGCGATGCTTTAATTTCACAAATGTTTATTCCTGTGAACAGAATAGTTGTTAATTAATATCACAATGTTATTACAGTTTTTTTTTCAAACATTTATTAACATGACGTTAACATCTCCATTACAGTATATTAAAGAACCCTGCTCAACATAGGCCTACCCCATGGGTTGCCGCATAGGAGGGATGTTTGCCATAGTTGCCATACCATCTCCTGATTTGTTTCCCACTGTCGCCTCTTACGAAACCCATGGGATGATATGGGGTAGTGGATATTCTTACACAGAAGCTAAACGGTAAACAACACAAAGTTTCTTATAAATAATATATTGTGTAACTAAGTTCACATTTGTTTCTGTTTATATTACGTATACCGCCTATGAGTAATTTAAAGATCAGCAGCACATATAAAGACGTTTTTACGGAAAATAAAAATACAATCCGACTTTTGCATTACATTTGCACAACATGGCATTTGCATATCATCGAATTTACAATTAATTACGTATAAAATTAAGGAAATTATAAAAAAGAAACTAAAACTAAAAACTTTAATTATCATACCGTCCTACTGAAATAGTCGCGGGATATCGTGCTGAGAACGCTGACTGCGTTTCCTAGCTGAATGGCTATACGAGTACTTAGTCTTTGAGCGAGAAAAGAACTTCTTACTACCAGCGGCTATGACCAGGCGTGGATACAGTTCCTATTGGAACTTCACCGCATGTGGACCCCACAGATCGATAGTGTCGACAGCATATGGTACAACTATGTGGTCATCTCTCAGAGACTCATATTTGTGTCACTAACTTAGTTCAGCTGCCTATAATGCCGCCCGGCTCCAAATGAGGTACCGCTGAGATGAGATGCTACTTTACTTCTCTCATAAGGGACTAAAAGTAATACCGTCGGATCTCTTGCCATCATCTCTAAATATTCCACAAGGCTCTAAAACTGATGGCATATTTATAGAAATAAGAGCTCTTCCTTGGAGATCGTTCAAAGAACCGTGCCGGGAAAAGCTACCAGCGCTTTTATTACATGAAAGTCCATTGAGTCCAAACTTGTCGACGCTGCTACCACATCTATACGATTTTTCAACCCTATCAGTGCTGATGAGGTTGAAAAATCGTCACCGATCCTAGTCTAGCTACTACGGCTACGGTTACTACGGCTATGCGCAAGCTTTGTATCAAGTAATGTTCCGAGATTACTTGATGGTAAAACATTTAACCAGTGTCTAGATTCCTTAGCCAAACAGCTTGAAAGCGGGGAAATATCCTACTGTTTTTGTTGCTTCCAGTGGAACATTTCCGCTGAGACAGATCGTTTACCATGTCTGTCCTGCCTCCGCAGAAAAAAACACGGGTTTACTTCATTGTTTAAAATTATGTTACACAAGTCACTGATACTATACACGGAAGCAAGGAAACCAGGCAATGCAACGTTAGAAAGATTTCCTACACCGATACCACCAAATATCATTAGTAAAGGAGCTTGAGTCCAGATATTTAAAGTTACATTTATAATTTTTTCTATAGCTATTTTAAGATTAATATCAATTACTTTTAAAATATCCAAATATTTCAAACCCGGATTCGAGCGGAGTAAGTATGTAAATCTAGGTTAAAGATGACAGTATTTTATAATAGTAAGAGCAATTTGGGGATTTAAAATATACGATTTATCAATGTGGTTTAAAAATTTATCAAATTTTGTTTTTAAAATAGGTTTAATAATATTGAGAAACAGCAGGGCACCTAGCAGGTATAGCGATTCCGCACTGACTATTTTTATTTCTAAAGAAATGTGATTGCAATTTTGAATTAAAGAATCTCTGTTAGAAGTAGATAAATTATTGGAAGAAATGTTTCCCATTTTTTGCTATTTGGTTCAAGTGCAATATTAAAAAAATCTTGAAAAATATGAGTAATATCCCGAGGATGTCATCTGCTCTACCTCCCTGTGTACCGCCGTCCAGGTACCATATATTTAGCTTGAATTCCCAAACTGAAAAGTGTTAGACCTAGTACGTAGCTGCCCTGCTGAACACCGTCAGCGGAATCGATAGTACGGATTTCGTAAAACAAGTCACTATTTTGACTGTAACATTGCCAATGTAATGATATATTTCGGGGGTATTATTAGCCACTTCTTTCAGCAGGGTTGCCCTGTCGATTGAGTTAAAAGTATTCTTTAGGTTTACCTTCACAAGAACATCTGCATAAATTCTAGTGCCAAAGCCTAGTTGAGTTGGCTGAAATATTGCCTTGAAGCTAAAAATTAGGTGCCCGCAAGCTAATTTGGATATTAAGCGTCGAAATGTGGAAGCCACGGCTATAGGACTGATACCCTTATATTTGAAGGTGCATAATTTTGCATATTTTTGTAAGCAAATTAATTAGAAAGCATAAAATTACATAATTCAGTGATGTCATTAAGAAGTACTCCGCCGGCGTCACCGGCAGACGCACTCACAAGATCTTCAAGAAGTAATTCCGTCAATGCCGCCAACAGTGCCATTCATAAAGTTTAGTTTAGTTTTCTTAAGTACCTATCAATAAATATTTATTTTCCAATTATGTCTTAAGTAAATTAACTTTTTTATTATTTTTTACTATACAGATCAGTTAATTAAATGATTGTGAATTTTCGGTGGTAAATAAATAATAAAAATTGAAATATTGTTTCAACAATTTTTCAATTTTTATTATTTATTTACATCTTTAGATACAATTATTTCGGCATTTCAATTATTTATGTCATCTGACATATCTAAATTTCACTGCTGAAAAAAGACCTCTCCTACGTAGTGTATATATTCTTTGCCTATATTGAATCAATGATAAGTGATAACGAAAACAAAATAGTAAATGAATACACAAGATTAAATATTTTTGATAATGTTCCTTACATTTATCGAATGCAAGAGAATATTGTTTGTACGACGTAGCCTTCTCGGACTTATTTTGAATACTTACCTATATTTCTTAAGGAAAAATTCGAAGTATTGTAAGCATTCCGTAACAATAGCGTGGTACAATACTGTGAAGCAATTTCAGGACAATACTGAATGTCAAAAATGATATTGCGTTTATACAAACGATCGAAATTTTGCTTAATAGAAGTTCTATTTTGATTTTAAGCTTTCTTTTACCGTTACAAAACTACCGAAAATCCATTTCTGAACCTTTTTCTTGAAAGGCCTTTTCCATAGATTGCCTCATAAGGGGCGTATTTGCCAAAGTTGCCACGAACGGCATTCGGATTGGTAGCCACAGTTTTTCATTTTTTAGTTGTTGTGTAATAGAAAAGTAAATAATACCTTATAATAGTTAGCCTTTTGGCTTTTGAGACTACATCTTCACCTTTCATATACATAATGAGTTAGTGTGACGGAAAACGCACAAAATTGTTAATGTATTTGCGAATTTGTAATGTAATAGATAAAATTAATCATAATATACCGTATCCTTATACAAGACATGAAAGATCTTATCGAGTGAAAATTGGTGATGCTCTTAGTTTCCCTGTCCAGGTAACGAAAGGCACAGCACAGGGCTCAGTTCTTGGACCTTTACACTTTCTAGCCTACGTAAACAGTCTTTCTAATTTAATTAAACAGTGTGAGATCTATCGGTTTGTAGATGATATCTGTTTAGTAGCTGCTGGACGTAGTGTAAATGAGGAACTAATATAACTTCAAAAAGAGTGACGTACTGACGAAGTGGTCACACGACGTCTATGTATACAAGCACATGCCACAACAGAAGTTTTTTTATACCTAAAGTAATAGCCATCACATCACTGCCTTCATATAAAAATACTGACAATTCGACTCCCTGTAATTGCGGTGCCATAGAAATTTTAAATAAGTACCTATCTAGGGCTAATAATTGACGGACGGCTAAACTGGAAAGAGCATGTAAATCGTGTTCGTAATATATTAAGAGAGATATTAGCAAAGTTTACATTAATCAAGCACAAAATACCTTACAAAACCTCTTTAATGCTCTATAAATCCTTAGCCGAATCTGTTATACAATATGGCTTGTCAAGCTATGGGAGAACCTATAAAACATATCTAGATCGAATGTGCTCACTTCAGCTGCGCATTTTAAAACAAATAGTCTCTAATAATCTCAAAATTAATTTTAAAGCTGATTGCCAAAAACTATTTGCATTTTGCAAATTTATACCTATTCACGACAAAGTTGAACCAACATTACTAACTGATAATTACTTTACTGAAAATTTTAAAAAGGTAGATAAGTTATTATACTCCGCACGCAGAACTGATAATCTAAACCTACAATTACGTAAATATAACAACTTATACGGAAAAAGAACTTTAAACTATGTTATACCTAATCTAATCAATCAAAAAGTAATACCTAAATCTTTGAAAGACGTCATTACACGTAAAAACATAAAATATAAATTAAATATTTTTTATGTACAATTAACTCTTACTAAATACTCGTAACACTTAAAACAACTTCTCGTTCTATGTTATTGCTTTACTTTACCAACATATTAACCTACTATAAATTTATGAAAATATATTATGTTATAATCATTCTGTATCACGATTATTCACGGAATGTAATAAGTTCACGATGTGATTTTACGCTCATCGCCCAGAACTATTTTATATTTATGTACCCGCAAATAGTTTGTCAAATAGAAACGTAACATATAATGCACCTAATTTAAGTTGATAATAATATGTTATCGTCATGTAAATAAATGTTTGAAAAAAAAACTGTAATAACATTGTGATATTAATTAACAACTATTCTGTTCACAGGAATAAACATTTTTGAAATTAAATCATACTATAATATTAATGTAACTTTGGTAATGTAATGTATTGTAATGTTTTAATAAGAATAATGTGTCAGCAGTAATGGTGTACGAAAAAACTCTAATGAGTTTATGTTTACACTAAAACTATTTATCTTTGCAACCATAAATTTCTTGAATAAATAAATTAAAAAAGTGCAAATAATGATCTCACTGTAAGGCGCTAGTGCCTTAAGGATATGAAATTTAAAACTTACTTTTTGACAATAAATTGTTTTATAATTATATTATATATATTATCTGACTCAGGCCTCAGGGCGTTGCTTGATGTTCGCATCCTGCGGATCCTCTCCTCTGCTAGTGGTTGTGCTCGTTATTATAACGAGAGAGACCCATCTCCATTCGTGTACTTCCTCGTCTTTAACTTTAATATAATATATGAATAGTTTCTAAGTAGTGGCAATTCCGTGAAACTAATATCTGCTCCAGAAAGCGTTAAAAGAATTCGAGAAGTTAGAATTTATACGTTATGAAAAAAGAAGAAGATTAATAAACAATCGCAAGTGTTATTTACAGATAGAGTCATCAAAAGAGATGTCAGAAATTTACAGTTTCATTTTCCCTTTTTTATTAATATTAAGTGACAAACCTACAGTTTACCTGATGATAAGTGGTATTTGAAGTCCATCGAAATCTGCAGCTAACTTTAAACGGAACGGATAAATCGGAATTCCTCACAGCTACTTGTAACTATACTGGTTTTTTATACGCTTCAGAGCGAAACACAATAGTGAAAGCACCGCCGTAACTACTTGGCCTACTTATTTAAAGCACCCACGTAAATAACAGATTAATGCTGATGTATTACCCATAGTGGTGACAAGTATTTCATTTCACTCAGTCCATCTGATGATAAATGAATGCTGTGGCTCATAGACATCTGCATTTATCCTCAGTAAGGAATCAAAATGCAGATGCTTTGTCATCCCAGAGAACTAAGATGGAATGCCTCGTTTACAATAAAAATGATTTCAACTTCTCTTCACTCTGTATACGAAGCACAGTAGCATTTAGCTGCTTTTTAACGGTGATATTCTGTGAAAGCGTGGTTCTACCCGGTTGATCCGACCCATTCGTGCATAATATAGCTGCAACGTGGCTCTACCACTGCTAATTTCTTGCCCTAAATTCTCTCAGTAACGGGAGGAGGCTTGTACCCAGGAGTTGGACGTAGGCTGTAACTTTGCTTTTAAATGGGCACTGTTTATTAGTAGCACCTATGCTACGATAACTCAGGATTCTTAAAGAAAGAAAATAAACAAGAAAGAAAGAAACTTTATTTTGTCACAGACCATAACCAACGCTAACTTTTAAATTACGGCAGACTAGGTTTATTTAGGGATTCAATAATTCAACCTGATGTTTGATATTATTTTCTCTTTCCACTGCCTTTAATATTTTTGTTAAACTATAAAAAAGAGGGATTATTATACCAGCAAATTATAATAAAAACAATGATAAATAAAATCAAGTAATATTGATTTAAAAGTATAAGGATAGTACGCCAACTTTAAAAAATATCTGGATAAAGCATATACTAAACGTAAGGACGTCATAGCGTGTCACTGATTTCCACCGACGGCTCTACAGTAGAGAAGTATCGATGTATACAACATTTCAAACAGTTATAGTTATATACACGCTCCTATTTCTCTATCTATATAAATTAGCGAGGTCGAAGAACCTTTCAGCTCACAAAAATTAAATAAAGTACTCGGACCAGACAAGATTACAAATGAGACTCGACAAGGAACATCTAAGGAGTTATGTCCAACACCAAGAGTGTTTGAATTCATATATATAGAGGTCAAATATCGTAACAATAGTCAAAATCATACATCACATTAGTGCACAAGAGCGGAGGAAGATATGAAAAAGGTAATTACAGACCAATCAGCTTAATGTCGAACATTTACAAAATATTCGCTAAAATAATTCTTGACGGAATCACTGTCCAATTAGACGAAAATCAACCGAACCGAGGCGGGTTTCCGACGTAGCTCTTCGACTATTGACCATATCCATACGGTAAAGAACGTTCTCGAAAGATACAATAAGTATAATTTTCCACTCTACTTAGTCTTTGTAGACTAAAAATGCATTTCATAGTTTATACCAAGAAATTATCTGGGAGACTATAAAAAGGCAAGGCATTCATAAAACGTACATAAACATATTAAAATAAGTCTATGATAAATACTCAGCAAGAATATACCTCGAAACACTAGGAGACGAGTTCCCTATAAGAAGAGGGGTCAGACAAGGTGACCCTGTTTCACCAAAGTTATTTTTCTCGGCTCTAGAACATATATTTCGACACATAAACTAGGATAAAATGGGCTTGAACATAAATGCAAGAAAACTTCACCACCTTAGATTCGAAGTTTTATTCAAAAAGAATCCCTATACACTTGAGAGAATGATACAAGATCTATCAAATGAAATTTAAAAGCTGGTTTGGAAATGAACACCCAGAAAACCAAAATAATGTCCAATAGAGATCAGATACCAATAGTTGTTGACGGTGAAGTACTAAAATACGTGAAAGAATAGAAGTATTCAGGCCAAATCATATCGCTGAAAGACCTAAATTCCAAGGAAATAAATAAAGGAATAGCGAATGGGTGGAAAGAGTATTGGTCAGTAAAATAAGTAATGAAGAGCAAAGAGATGGGAATGGCAGGAAAACGAAAAGTGTTCGAAATGTGTATTCTTCCCTGCTTAACATACGAATGCTAATCTTGGGCCCTCACAGCTTCACACAGAAATAAATTGTTAACATGCCAAAGAGCAATGGACAAAAGCGTGATTGGTATAAAGAAAAGTGACCGGGTTAGGAACGAAGACATTCGAAACAAAACCCAAGTACCTGATATATTACGGAGAGTAGACTTACAAAAGTGGAGATGGACTGGAAACAAGCAAATTGGTATCCAGGAGATAGCAAAAGAGGCAGCGGTGGGCAGTGTAAAAGCTGGGAACATGATTGAAAATATACGGCTGGACCTTACTGGAGACGACTAACAAACGACCGGAAACAATGGAAAAATCTGAAGGAAGTTTTTGTCAGTAGACCTACCGAAATCAGGGACTTTATATAGTAAATATATTGTTATGCTTATAGTTTCCTTGTGCTATGTCTTGTTTTAATTAATTTAAATATTAAGTAATAATAAATTAAATAAATGTAATTGTTCTGATTTATTTACATGTCAAATTTAAAAAAATAGTCAATTATTTAATGTCAAAGATTTAATCATTAATTTATATTAATGTGTTATAGTATAATATTTTAATAATGATTCTTGACTTAAGAAATCCTTAGAAGGAAAAATTTTACGTAGACGCCCCACGCCCGCCTTGAAACGTGTAGAACAAAAAGGAACGCAATGGTGAAGTATTGAGGAAATCATTTTCCTTATATAAGGTACATAAGAAAATTAGGATTTGTACCCACTTTTCAGCTAACGTTAAATGTAAATGTTTCAGTCACTCGCAATGCATTACTTGATGCTTAATCGGCCACTTCCATCATCAAAGCATCTTACTATTTTCAATCAACTGTTATCAGGAAGTTGCTACTGTCTATCTCCAGGTTCAGTTTTCTTTTGTCACATCTTACGATCCCTTGGGACGTTATGGGGTTGTCGATATTTCTAGACCGCTACTACACGGTACAAAGTTGTTCTTGTCAAAATGTTTGACTTCAAAAAGTATGTCAAAACTAAACACAATAATATATATATATATATATATATATATATATATATATATATATATATATATCGAAATTGGGAGGATTTTTCTAATCGCTAATAGTTGGGTAGATTTTTTTGCGATTAGGTAGAGTATTTCTACTCGGTTTATATGTACCTGTTTTTTTAAGCGTCCTAAAACTTTTAGTAATTTTATAAATCAAATACTGATCAAAGTTATTTCGTATGCTACTAACGTAACTTGTAACTTTGTAAGTGCTTCTTTACTACTGAATAATACATTAATACAACGACAGTATTAGACTTAAGCAGAATTAAAAGTTTTCGGAACGTTAATCTATTTTGACGTTGATTTATTTTTAAGCAGCGGTACCAGCTATGCCAGAGATGATTAATAATTACGGGAAGTCAAACACTCTTTGATGGCATTTATAGTGAATATACTACTTGCGTGAAAAAAAAAATAAGGTACAATATGATTTCTTTCTCGTTGTAAATATTTATTACATGACGGAGTAAGCGACTAAAGTCAAAAGAGAGAAAAAACATTTTAATCGTTTTACTAGTTTTCTACCCATTTGGCAAATATTATAAATGGAAATATTTCTGCATATTATAATCGTTATTAAAATAAGAAAGGATTATTGATACTGCATTTGATACATAAATTGTAAAAATATAAAAAAATTTCATTACTTTTGATAATATATTTAAATTTTTTATATACCTACATACACAGATGTAATAAAACATTATTTTTGCCGGTAGTATTTTTATGTTTTCATCGGTGTGAGACCTTTTTCTCTCTTTATTTTCGTAAATTCCTTGGAACGTGATTCACGCATGGCGGCTATTTTTTATCTAGGACTCAGTTAGATAACTTGCAAAACAAAATATAAGTAATGTAGGTACAGTCGTTCGTTTTTCATAAGAAAAATTGCAATATTCATGAGTGGTTTAAGCAATTCCCGTAAATAAAAGGGTTTTCGTAATAAATTGCGCTGCGAATTGCCTTTGTAAAGAGGAATTAACTTCCGTGCGGTTTTCATGTTTTGTTTGAATTAAATGCGAAATGAGATGGACATTTTTTTCTTGATATATTATTTGATTTATAACAATTTGTTCTTGCGTCTTGGAGGACAGAATTCAGGAGTCGTGGGCAGTAAGTAAAACTCAAATACCTACTGATTTTTGGGTCATCTAGTAAGGTGATTGTCTTAGTACCTATATCTGATGCTCCATCCATATTTATTGCAATTTTTATCCCACTTCACTTCAGATCATCTATGCGCTCCGTCAGTTTTTGCGTTATATACGACTGGGACAAACTGACATTTGTCCCAGCAAACGCCATCCTGACGGTGCGCATAATTCTTGGCTTGTTATTGCCTGATCTGAAGCATATCAGTCTGCCGATGAGAGCTCTAGCCTTTGCGATACGTTCTTCAATTCTTCTTCTCCATGCTGGGATGGCGCTACTTTGGCCAGTAGCGCGTCCAGCCGTGGAAACCTTGGCGCATATGATACGGCAGACTGCCAGCGCGGCACCAAAAAGAATTGAGTCCGTCTCGCAAAGGTCCCGACCGGCTTCCAAATAGGTCACCAGCATTGGGTTCAGAGCCCTCACAACAGCCCGATTCCGCTTGCTTAGGGCTATGCGGGCAATTCGCGGTCGATTTTCGAGAGGCGTAATGCGCGTTTCCACAATCGCCTCTTCCAATGTACTCCTCATATGCTCTAATTCCAGTTTCTGGGCGACTGTTCTATCATCGTTTGAGTCAACCACAACTGGGGTATTCACGGCGGCATCCACGTTTGAGGGTTGCTCTACAATTTGTGGCGCCGCATCCTCAGCCGTAGCATTTTCATTTGATGAGGGAACAGCCTCACGTGTTAGCCGTTCGAGCGACTTCAAATATATTTGAACGCAAGATATATACCGAACTCGGTCTGCTAGGTTTTGCTCTGTGACGGTTAAAGATGGCTCCAGCTCAGCAAAAAGACGATGCATCCTAGCCCGATACGCCAAACATCCAGTTTCTTCCCCTTTTGCCCTAAAGTACGCCCGCAGTGCGTTTGCGTTCATTGCTTGTGACCAACGCATGCGGCGTGCTCCACCAGCGGCGGGTGCCGCTTGCTGAGTCCGAGAAGACCCAGCAGACACCAAGCCTTCTGGTGGAGATTATGGATGCGGAGGGCTGCTAGGTGACCGTGCAGACCTCACGCTCGGCTGGTGGCCCGCATGCTGCCGCCTCCAGTGCCAGCTCCAGACGCACCCTGGCGACCCCCAGGCAGTGGCCCTATGCGCGTTCCCCTTTGTGCCATCATCCATTTTATGGGCACCAAATAACGGGAGACGCCCAAGCCTGGCACCGTTTCGTGATTCGGTCATATGCACAAACGGACATTTGTACCCACAATTTTGCCTACGCACGGCGCTCACACCTCTTGGCAGGATGCTGACTGACTGCGCCGACGTAGCAGTTTTGTCAAATAACTGCTACGTCAGCGGGCGATGGGGTCGTCACTTCCCTATGCCTTCTTAATAATAATTATTATTATTATTTATAGTGTATTCTCATCTGATGAATATAAAATAAATTAATAAATATACACAAATATGCAATAAATATAACAACATAAATAAGTAAATAAGAAACCAATCACATGGAAGCCCTCGGCAGGGGATAAAAAATCACAAGATGTTTAGCAATTCCACAAGACAGGAGTGACCGGAGGCGAATAACTAGAGATCATCCATATAGAAAAGGAGGTTCACTTTTGTCCCTTCTTTCCAAAGCTAAAATTCCCTTCCGGAGGCCTCATATTGATAAGGATAAGGATAAGGTTGTGAGAGGGTTCAGAGAGAGGTGTAACCAGATTGGATTCTAACAATTACCCTGGAAGATACTTACTTACTACTTATCTTCACGCACAATCCCTAACGGGGTAGCCAGAGAGAACAGATCGCCAAGTGTCACGATCCTTACATACCCTGGAAGATGCCCCTTCTAATTCTCATGCGGTTCTCCGCAGCCATCATCCGCTCACCACTATTAATACTTTCATTAATATTTAGATTGTATTATCGTCGATGATGTGTCTTTCCTGGAATAGTGGTGTTGGGAGTGGTGGTGTTGGGAGTAGTGGTGTTGGGAGTAGTGGTGCTGGGATTAGTGGTGACGGGATTAGTGCACGCAATTGAGAGAGGGCGGGAGGTGCTCTTCAACCCAGGTAAGACACATAATTGTATTTAATTAAGCGGAAGTTTGCGAATTAATCGATTAATATCTTCATTCCCCTTATAGAGAAATAAGAATAGTCTTATTTCACATAACGTTTTACTTTCTTCTCTTTCGAAAACCATCACTTTCGTCTTACTTGCGTTCACTTTCATTTCCCTTTCTTTTAATGACCAGTTCATTAATGAAACCATCATTTGCAACTCGGCCACCGACAACGCAAATATGACTTGATCATCGGCGTACAAAAGGCATTTGACGGTTCACTTGCCCATTCTTAAGCTACATTCATCACTCTTCAAAGTTTGCAAACAACTGTCCATAAATAGGTTGAACAGCCACGGGGGAGCTACAAAGCCCTGTCTGCTACCTTTTCAAAGCCAAACCAGTCTGAGTAGACCCCGTTGATCCTGCAACAAGCACTAGAGTCCCTATAAAGAGACCTTAATGCCTCTATCAAACCAGCGCTCAATCCAAATGAATTCAGTATTTGCCATAACACAGTCCTGTCCACTCTGTCATAAGCCTTTTCCAAGTCCATGAATGCACAAAAAACTTGCTGGTTTTTGGCCAAAAACTTTTCCGCAATCATGCGCATGGAAAAGACTTGATCTGTAAACCCCATTCCCTTTCTAAATCCTACTTGCACATCCCAAATTTTCCATCAGTTTCTTTCATAACTCTCTCAAATAACACCTTAACATACAGCTTACGCACAATACTAAGCAAGCTGACACCACAGTAGTTTTTACAGTCCCACCGTGACTCTTTTTCTTTATATGTTGAAACTATAACTGCTTTACACCAGGCCTGCCACCTCTCCCTTTCCAGTCTTTAGCATCTTTAGTGATATTCTATCATATTCAGCTACCTTACCTGCTTTCATGCTTTTCATTGCTTTCATTATTTCATCTACACTTACCTCTTTCCATTTCTTTCGGAATTTCTCTTTCATTTAATTCAGAAAACTATTCACTCATAAACACGCTTTCAAAGTATTTCTTCCATCTGTTTAAACTCGAAAGTTCGTCACTGAGAATACATCTGTTCTCGTCTTGTATAGCATTCATTTCAGGCTGTTTTGAATTTCCCCTGGCAGTTTTTGCAAGTTCCCAGAACATTTTAATGGCGGCTTCTCACTTCGTGTGTTATCACTGGCCGCGCCAATACAAATCAACACGGACGGCACGGCGCGTGATAAGTGATAACACACGCAGTGAAAAACCGCTATAATATTTGCCCGGAAGTTATCAGATATCCTTTTATCATTCTTATTCGTTTTTTCTTACTTTTTCCTTTCAACTACTCCTTTAGACGTCTAAAGTCTGCCTTTTTTCTTTGAATTTCATCATTCATACCGCCATAATTAAGCAAAAACCAGTTTTGGTTGCTAGTAAATCTAGCAAATGATCTCTTTATTGCTTCAACTTCCATCCGTACCTCATCATCCTACTACAACGTATTATTCTTTTTCCTTTCATTTGTTCCTTTACTTCCACCACGTACTTCAGTGGCTGCATCCACCAAACCTTTCTTAACATTATCCCACATAGTGATTCGATCGTCGATTTTCAAGTATAAATCATTCATACACAATTAATTCAAACACCTAGTATTTTCACTCAAGCTACATTTATACTTCTCTTTCACATCTTTATCTTGTAACTCCTCTATTCTTATACGCTGTAACGCAGTGGTAGGCACAGATGTCCGATGCCGTCTGAATGATCCGATCCTACGTTATTGAACCGCGGTAAACTCTTGGATCTACGACTGCGCTCCTCATTCTTTCATCCAGAATTATGAAATCATGATAGATTTCTTCTTTCATCACCTCTTTCTCATGTATACATGTGAATCTTCTTATGACGAAAGAAAGTTTTTGTCACAAAAAGATTATTTTCCACACATACGGTGAGGAGATCTTCACCATTCTCATTTATACTTTCATCACCAAACGTTCCCGATATCGTTCGTAACCAGACCTCTTCACCCCAACCCTTCTATTAAAGTCTCTTAACATAATAATATTTTCATTTTCCTAACATTCCATCAAACCATCCTTACCATGTCCCAAAACTTGTCAAGCATGTCTGGGGCGTACACACCTAGCACAAACAGCTTCTTTAAGCCCACTTTCATTCCTATCCATAGCAGCCTCGGGCTTACACATTCATACTCTTTCACACATTGACCCATTCTTTCTGAAAAGATGATACCGACTCCCTGGCATGCCCACTCGGTCTCGTCTACACCAGATCAATACGCGATGGCATTTATCCATATACAGTTGCATCCCTTCCCTTTCGTTTTGTCTAATTCACACGTAATACATTGAAAATAGTGTTGCCCAAAATCGGTCTTGGTCTTGCAGTCTTGGTTTTGTTCTTGCATTTTTGCAAGACCAAGACCAAGAACAAGACCGCCTTATTTTAGCAAGACCAAGACCAAGACTGACCGTGCAAGATTTGAGCAAGAACAAGACTAAGCCTGCGAGACTCTTGCGTCTTGCAGTTAGGAATGAGCGTCGTTTCAGGGAGTATAGGAGTTCGGATATACGCTTAGGGATTCTATGAGACGCAAAACGCAACAAAATACATAACGTGGTGAACGTCACGTGGTAGAAGAATTTTATTGCAATTATAAAGCAGAGTTGAGTACATTCTTAAATGATAATGATGCCGATAGTCATGTCAATCGGAATTCGAATAATTCCGTTAAGGAGTTTCAAGATAAATTACCTAAAATTTCTATTCCCACGTTTTCTGGGAAGTATACAGAGTGGACAACATTTAGAGACTTGTTTATGTCGCTAGTTCACAAAAACAGTTCGTTAGATAATGTACAAAAGATGCACTATTTAAAAGGACATCTCACGGGCGAAGCCGAGCAACTTGTCCGCCAAGTACCAGTGTCAGATACAATCAGTGTTGGGAACAGTTAGAACGTAGATACAACAATAAAAATATCTCGCAAATTGTATTCTTAAACGCCTTTTCGCTCAAAAGCGTCTGAACGTAGAATCTTCTACCGGTTTGAAAGATTTGTTAGATACGACTAATGATTGTCTTAATGCTTTAAGGAATTTAGATATTAATGTTAGTACTTGGGATTTAATTATTATTCATGTTATGACGTTTAAATTAGACCCAGAAACACGTAAACAATGGGAATTACAAACCAATAGTGATAGTCTAAACGATTTGCCCACATTTGAGCAATTTAAAACTTTTCTGGAAAGTCGATTTAGAGCATTAGAGTGTATAGAGCATAAAAAGGGGTTAATTCACAACAATGTACATACTTCACATACTAAAAAAGCATTGGTTGCATTTAAACAGCGTAATTTCGTGGGTGGTAAAGCTTGTTGTGAATACTGTTCAGAAGTTCACAAACTATGTTTTTGTAAAAAATTCCTACAGCTTCCTTATGAGCAAAGATACAATTTTGTTTTAAGTAACAATATTTGCTTTAATTGTTTAGGCGGAAAACATTCAATTAAACAGTGCCAAAATCCAACTAATTGTAGACTTTGTAAAATACGACATCATTCATTATTGCATCCCACTAGCGGTAAGACTACTAAACGTGGTGACCAGGATAATAGAGCAAGTACATCCGTTGAAAGTTCGGATGTCGATTGTGATAAAAACCACATAGTTAGTTGTCTTTCGTCTGGAAACGGCATGGATTCCAGACAAGTTTTATTAGCCACCGAGCTAATAAGAGCCAAGTCCATCTCAGGAAACTATCAAGTGGTGCGGGCCTTGATTGATCAAAGTTCCCAAGCTTCATTTATAACCGAAGCTACAGTTCAGTACTTACTATTAAAACGCACTCCAGTAAAAAGCACGATAACCGAATTAGGTGCCGACAGAGACATAGTCTCGAAGTACATAGTAACACTCGATCTGAAATCGTATATAGATCCTAACCTCAAACTACCGGTTACAGCTTATGTTCTAAAGACTATAACGTCTTATCTACCAGATACAAAGATAGAGTTATCGAATTGGATGGATTTGAAAGGCTTAAAACTGGCTGATCCAGACTTTAGTACTCCCAATAAAATTAACTTATTATTAGGAGCTGATGTCTATGGTCAAATATTAAAGAGCGGTGTAAAAAAGGATCCAACGGGATATCTTATCGCACAGTGCACAACTCTTGGTTGGATTCTTTCTGGTATTGTAGATAGAACAAGATTAAATAATAGTACACAAAAAATATCAGTAATGCACGCACAAGTAAATCGGAACGATATACTCAAGAAATTTTGGGAGTTAGAAGAACAATTTACACCAAGTAAGAAAATATTTTCAGACGAAGAACAACAGTGCGAAGATCTTTTTGCAGCCACAACCACTCGAACATCTGATGGAAGATATGTGGTTAAACTGCCATTCAAAGATAAAGAGCCGGCATGCAAAGGTGGCAACTCGCGTAATATCGCTGTAAAACGATTAAAGATTATGGAAAGAAAATTAGAGAAGGATAAGGAACTAAAAGAAAAATACACAGAAGTTTTAAATGAATATTTATATCTGTTTGCGCGGAAACCCATTCGTATTTATTTTATATTGGACGGTAGGTGCCAAGTCGCTTATTCCTTTCCGATAACGATATCATTCATACCCTCCTATCGACACATCGGGGTGGTGGGGTGGGAGGGGCAAGAAGATGATTCTAGAATGTCACGTAATCATCGGAACCGAGGATATATAAGGCACGCGCGACCGATGCGTGTCCTCTTCCCGCCGCGCTCGTCGTTGAAATTACAACGCTTCTCTCCCGACGTACCCCTGGGGCCCCAGAGTGTCTGTCCAGAAGAAGTTCCGGAAGTCGCCGCTATAGTGCTCTACAGGATAGAAGAAACCTCGGTGAGTCAATATTCCTTTATTTACTGCCTGATTAATATAATTGTTTTAACCCGCTCCAATTCTGTGTTCTCCTAATCAGGCAGGATTCCTTTTCATCGATTTGGCACAATAATAGTTTTAGTTTAGGGAAGAGCGAGTGCATTGTACCGCATGCTATAGTAGTCGCTTTTACGTAAGCGTAGAAGCAATCGCATATACAGTCCACTTTAGTTAATATCTCGCGTAATAGGTTCAAGGTTCGACCGGGGAACTAGATTTTCGGCAGCCTTAGACACGTGGCTCCAACATTTTATGGTCACTTCGGCAGGATTTGGTCGAATTGTTGAATTAATTAATTAGATAATGCACTCTAATTTATGGAATAGACTTAAATAGTGTTCATTTAAATTTAAATTTTGATTAGGTACTCGCAAACAGAATTATTCGTTTTATAGCGCTCGTATTTGGTTAAATTTAAAGCTTATTAAATAATTGAAACAGTGTAATAGGAACCGTTTGATACGCTTACCCCACAATCTTGATAAAAATATTGAGTTTAGCGAACGACGCGTCACCTCGACTCGCTGTGCAGGTGTTCGATTTAATTACGTAATACGGCATACCGAGTGTCCATCCTTCATTGTTTGTGCGTTGTGTGATTAATTGTGATTAATATAACTTTATTATAATAATTTAAAATGGCAGTTAGTGGAAGTGAAATCAAAATTAAAACGCTTTATGCCAAGAGGGACATACTCTTTTCGCGAATGCAGAATATAAGTGATTATACAAATAACATTAATATAGAAGCAGTGCGGGAAACCTTTTTGAATGAAATCGAAACGGTAGATTCTTTGCGGATAGATTACGTAAGAATATTAGACCAAATTAATCATTTGGAATTACAAATCGACCCAAAATACATAGTGAACTACCAACCGCTGCTGGTATTCGAAGATATGTTGTGTCGCGTGAAAAGAACTGCAAAATCCCTACAATCTCAAAACGAAGCAAAGCCGGAAACACAGGTACGTCCAAGTGACTCAATTAGGTTGCCGCCAATAGATATTCCGGTATTCAATGGTGATATTAAGACGTGGCCCTTCTTCTTCAGTAGTTTTCAAAACAATATACACAATAACCCATCGTTATCGGACGCTGAAAAATTATATTACTTAATTAGTAAACTTAGTGGCAGGGCACAGTCGATCTGCTCTGGTTTTACACCTACAGCAAACAATTACTTATTAATATTCGAAACGCTTAAAACTAAATATGAAGATAGGAGAATGTTAGCTTCCGAATATTTGAACCAGATATTCGATCTTAAACCTATATCATCCGCGAACATCAACGGCTTAGAGCAGTTTCTAGATAAATTTGTGGCATCGGTGGCTGCACTTAAGAATTTGAAATTTAATGATCTTATGGACGTGGTGTTTCTCCATATTGCACTAAAGAAATTAGACCCCGACACCGTGCGTGCGTTTGAAATGGAGCATCATAGCTCGGAGATGCCTTCCTTTCATTCATTAGCATCGTTCGTGCGAGATCAAATAAAGGTGATGCAGCGCTCTCCGAACGTTAAACAGGAGATTAAAAGGTGCGTCGACCGTAGACAGACTCAACCATCTAAAATAGCAGGGTCGTTAACTTACGTAACCGCTACGCCAACATCACTCCAGCATACTTGTATAGTATGTAAAGATAAACACGGTAATTTATATAATTGTGCGACTTTTCGTAAATATTCACCAAGCGAACGTTATAAATTAGTAAAGACAAACAACCTATGTTTGAACTGCTTAAGCGATAAGCATTTAGTTGCAAAATGCAATTCGAGTTCCGTATGTAGCAAGTGCGCCAGGAAACATCACACGCTATTACATTTTGAAAATAGCAACATAGCGGCGTCAAGTAAAGCGGACAAGGAATTCGCCCCTACTAAGGTCAACGATTCTAGCGGTCGACCTGGTGATGTCGCTCTGTGCTCATTGGCATATATGGGAACACAACCTCCTTCAACCGTGTTACTGGGTACGGCACGTATTTTGGTTAGGGATTCGCGTGGAAACGAACAAAGCGTCCGTGCACTGCTGGACAGCGGAGCCCAAAATAGCTTTATAACGCGACAATGTTGTCAGCGCTTAGGCTTAGTAATAAATAGGTCACTTTCATGTCCTGTAGTTAAAGGCATCGGACGTACTAGTAAAGCTACCCAGGGATATATAAATTTAAAATTTTATTCTCGGATAGATCGTAATGTTAACTTTGATATAAATGCACTAGTAGTAGATAGGGTCACTGAGCGGTTGCCAACCGTTTCGGTTGACACCTCGGCATTGATTGAATTTAAAAATTTGACTCTAGCGGACGACACTTACGCCGTTCCTGGAAACATAGACATGCTCATTGGAGCATCGCTTTTCCCTCATCTTTTGTTAAACAATAAGGTCAGGGGCAACTCCTCGCATACCGCGCCTTACGCACTGAAAACCGTATTGGGCTATGTGATCCTTGGCTCCGCCCCATCATAGATAGCATTTCGGCAACATCCTGTTGTTGCACCGTCGCTGTAGAACCTCCCGAATTATTGACTCGCAATTTTCGGGAAATAGGGGAGGGGAACATCCCGCTTTTACTTAGCTCGGGTAATAAATTATGCGAAGGGTCGAGAAGCAAGACGTTAGAGTCTGTTGTTAGTAAACCTGTTGTAGTTTCGTCGCAGCCGAAGGGAACGCCGAGAAGGGATAGCCCTGGAGCTAGGTTTACCGACACCGCGAACAAGGCCCATATTAGCAAGATTAGATCGCCCCGCAACCCGTCAGGTGACATATTCAGTGCACGCGTTTCGCAACGCGGGACTCGAATCGATCTAGTTAGCGGAAGCGCGCGCGGCGCGGATCGAGGTCACGGTCGCGTTGCATGGAGACACCGAGCCGCTGCGACAGAAAGCGTGCCTCACTGGAGGCTACGGAATAGACCTGCTGAGGTCAATCTTGCTTGGCGGGAAGAAGTGAGACTTCGCGAGCAACAAGCCATATGCAGTGTTGTTCCGAAGCGTTCATCGCATAGTTTTACCGCTTATTAATAATTATAGCTTAGTCGCTTAGAAATTGCATACTTGTGATTGGATAGTTTTATTATTTAAATATTAGTTTGTCGTTGATAGAATTATATATTGGTATTTCCTTAGTGTTTGTTTAGCTTGTTGGTGTTCCGTAAAATTAAAAATAAAATAGTATAGTTTAGCCGCGCCACAGCAATACGCTGTGTTATATTTAAATCATTTTGTCGTTACAGTGTAGCCTTTGTAGTTTAAAGGTCGATAAGTAGTGTTGGTTCGTATATCGTTACGTCCGATTACAACTATGCCGAGTCGCTAGTATTACGTAAACTTCAACGTGCGCACTTCTCTGAAGAAATTACAAGATTACAATCGAATAGAGCTTGTAGTCGCGCCTTTCAACGCCTTAAGCCATTTTTACAGGATGGGATTGTAAGGGTAGGTGGACGCTTGTCCAACTCGCAATTGAGTTTCGACCAACGGCACCCTATTGTTTTACCGCGTAAAGACCATATCATGAACTTATTAGTCGATTACCATCATAAATTGAACTCGCACGCTGGCCCCGACTTGTTGATGTCGATTTTGCGTCAGAATTATTGGATTCTTTCTGCACGTAGTTTAATACGCAATCGGGTGCACAGATGCATAGCTTGCTTTCGGGCACGCCCCAAGCCGTCATTTCCGGAAATGGCGGAACTTAGATCTTGTAGAGTAATACAATCGGTAAAGCCCTTCACGCACACCGGTTCTGATTTCGCTGGTCCGTTTAAGGTCACGCTCACTCGCGGGCGTGGTATAGGATCCACAAAGGCTTACGTCTGCATTTTCGTATGTCTAACTACTCGAGCGGTGCATATAGAACTCGTTGGTGATCTAAGCACAGCAGGCTTTATGGGTGCATTTAAAAGATTTCTTTCCCGCCGTGGCCCTGTAAGTAGATTGTATTCGGATAACGGTACGAACTACGTCGGTGCAAAACGTATTCTATCGGAACTACATGAGCTCTTAGCTAGCAAGTATTATAATTCGGAGTTCGCTCACATTCTAGCCGAGAACCGCATTGAGTGGTCTCTGAACGTCCCAGCCGCGAGTCATTTTGGGGGCAATTGGAAGACTAATATCAAGAGTCTAAGGAGTCATTTATACCGAGTAATAGGAGATCAAATTTTGTCCTTCGAAGAGCTAAGTACGGTGCTCGCTCAAATTGAATGCGTAATGAATAGTCGCCCACTTTGTCGTACGTTGTCTAGTGACCCCTCGGAACCGCTGGCTCTAACTCCAGCACATTTTTTGAATTTAACGCCTTTAAAGTATTTGACAGCCGCAGATATGGATGAGAACAGACTTAGCATTTCCGCACGCCACAAATTATTAGATCGGTTAGTGCAATCGTTTTGGAAACGATGGAGGATGGAATACTTGCATACTTTGCAGTCTCGGCAAAATGGAACACAGCAACTGAGCCTTTAGCTGTAGGAACTGTAGTTGTGCTCACCAAAGAGAATACGCCGCCTCTCCACTGGCCGTTAGGAATTGTCGAAGAGGTCTTTCCCGGTTCCGACGGAGTAATTAGGATAGCTCGCGTTAAGACCACGGTTGGGTCTTACCTGCGTCCGGTTGTCCGTTTGTGCCCCCTGCCTCTTCCATAATTTAAATTAGCTTTCTAGATTAAAATTGTAGTTGAATTTAGGTAATCTTAGCGTTAGTTAGTTATTTTGTTAGTTGATCTTAGCTCTAGTTGTTTTAGTTAATTTTGAAGGAAATCCTTCAAGGGCGGGGGAGATGGTTGCGCGGAAACCCATTCGTATTTATTTTATATTGGACGGTAGGTGCCAATTCGCTTATTCCTTTCCGAAAACGATATCATTCATACCCTCCTATCGACACATCGGGGTGGTGGGGTGGGAGGGGCAAGAAGATGATTCTAGAATGTCACGTAATCATCGGAACCGAGGATATATAAGGCACGCGCGACTGATGCGCGTCCTCTTCCCGCCGCGCTCGTCGTTGAAATTACAACGCTTCTCTCCCGACGTACCCCTGGGGCCCCAGAGTGTCTGTCCAGAAGAAGTTCCGGAAGTCGCCGCTATAGTGCTCTACAGAATAGAAGAAACCCCGGTGAGTCAATATTCCTTTATTTACTGCCTGATTAATATAATTGTTTTAACCCGCTCCAATTCTGTGTTCTCCTAATCAGGCAGGATTCCTTTTCATCGATTTGGCACAATAATAGTTTTAGTTTAGGGAAGAGCGAGTGCATTGTACCGCATGCTATAGTAGTCGCTTTTACGTAAGCGTAGAAGCAATCGCATATACAGTCCACTTTAGTTAATATCTCGCGTAATAGGTTCAAGGTTCGACCGGGGAACTAGATTTTCGGCAGCCTTAGACACGTGGCTCCAACAATATCTAAATCACATGAGACCGGTAAGCGAAGAGCAAAGGAAAGAAAATGAAACTGTGTACTTACTCCATCACGCTGTAGTAAGAGAGGACAAACTCACAACCAAAGTTCAGATAGTGTTCGATGCGTCCTGCATAAACGAGAACGGTGTTTCTTTGAACGATACGCTTATGGTAGGACCACCTTTACAATCCGACATGCGCCATATTATACTACGTTGGAGAGTATATCCCATTGGCCTCGTAGCTGACATTATAAAAATGTATCGTCAGGTAGGGGTGACTGAAAATGATGCAAAGTTCCAAAGGATAGTCTGGAGAGAAGGCTCGGACAAGCTGATACAGGATTATGAATTAACCACCGTTACGTTCGGGACTGTATCAGCACCCTACTTGGCTGTAAAGACGCTGAATCAAGTCGCTATCGATGAAGCAGAAACTTATCCCCTAGCAGCGAATAGAGTTCGGGAATCTTTCTATATGGATGACCTAATGACTGGGTGCTCTACAGCCGAAGAAGGTAAAGAATTACATAGACAGATGAAGAATCTATTAAAGAAGGGAGGGTTTGAACTACAGAAATGGAATAGTAATAGTCAAGAATTATTAAGAGCAATAAATAAGCAGGAAGCGGAAGAAACTAAGAGCAAGGAATAAGAACGTACCTGAAAAGTTTGTAGAAAACAGTCTGGAAAATAAAATCTATGAAGAAAGGAACATTAAATTAGATATAACTAAAATTCTAGGATTTACTTGGAACCGTAGTGATGATGTCTTTAAATATTCAGTACAGCTCGCTTCAACACCTGGACCTGAAACTAAAAGAAACATAATATCAGAAATTGCTCGCCTATTTGACCCTCTGGGTTGGCTAGCACCTACCGTTATAATAGCAAAAGTATTTATACAAAAGCTATGGCTTTCAGGTGTAGGATGGGATGAAAAGGTTCCTGAAGATTTATTAAATGAATGGAGGACTTACCGCAGTGAGTTGTACAAACTTACCGAAGTTCGTATTCCAAGATGGCTTCAAATCAAGCAAACTGATCGAAGTGTTGAACTTCATGGATTCAGTGATTCTTCAGTAACCGCATACTCAGCTGTGGTGTATATAAGATCAGTCGATGCAAATATCGATATTCACGTTGCTCTTTTGATGGCGAAGACCAAAGTAGCTCCAATAAAACAGGTAAGCATTCCTCGGTTAGAGTTATGTGGAGCTATGTTGTTGACTCGTTTATTGGCAGAAGTAGCAGAAGCCATGCATATTTCCAGAGTGAACATTAGAGCGTGGACAGATTCAACCGTAGTGCTTGCTTGGTTAAACAGTCACCCAAGTAGGTGAAAAACTTTTGTGGGCAATCGAGTGTCTGAAATTCTTAGTACTCTGGATGCATCACAATGGGTTCACGTTTCAACTAAACTCAATCCAGCTGATTGTGCATCGAGAGGTATTAGGCCAAGTGCGCTGGCTGAAAGCCAATTATAGTTTTCAGGACCAAGTTTTCTTATGGATTAGCAAATTAGATATCACAGACCAAGGGACATGGACACTAATACAGAAAAGCGCATAAAGGTACATATTAGTGCTGTGCCACAAGAATTTCCGTGGCAGAAATTTTCTTCGTTGAATAAATTGATAAGAGTTATTGCATATTGCCGAAGATTTTTATTAATAAAGAAAAAGAAGCAAAAATATTTACAAAAGAAGGAATTAGATGAAGCGTTAATATGTTGCATAAAGCATTTTCAACTGGAAGACTTTTCAGAAGATTATTTACAGTTGACAGAAAAGGGTTGCATAAATAAAAAAAGTAGTAAAATTAGAACACTTTGTCCGTATATCGATAATATGGGTATAATAAGAGCAGGTGGCAGATTAAATGAATCGTCACTAACGGAACAAATCAAACACCCTATTATGTTGTCTCCGTCTTGTTACCTAAGTAAATTACTTGTTTCTAATGCTCATGAAATAACCTTGCATGGCGGCCCACAGTTAATGATAAATTACCTAAGATCAAACTATTGGATTATAGGCGTGAAAAACCTAGCTAAGCAACATGTGCGAAAATGCGTGATATGCGTCAAACATGCTGCCAAAGTAAGACACCAATTCATGGGATCTCTTCCAGCTGTCAGATGTACTCCTGCACGACCTTTTTTACACAGCTGCGTAGATTATGCTGGTCCAATAAATATAAGAACATCAAAGGGTCGTGGTTACCACGCTTATAAAGGTTATATTTGTGTATTTGTCTGTATGGTGACGCGCGCTATACATTTAGAAGCTGTCAGTGATTTGATCACACGAGGCTTTTTAGCGGCTTTCAGACGATTCGTTTCGAGACGTGGCCATTGTTCTCAAATTTGGAGCGACGATGGCACCAATTTTGTAGGAGCTGCTCGAGAGTTGAATAAACTTAAGTTAATTCAGCAATCGGTTGCTGAACGGGTTGAAGCCGAGGGTACCTAATGGCACTTTATACCACCGCATGCACCACATTTCGGAGGTTTGTGGGAAGCTGCGGTCAAATCTACTAAGCACCACTTGAAAAGGGTGATTGGAGATTCAACCATAACCTTTGAGGAGCTTAGCACGCTGCTCTATCAGATAGAGGCTTGTCTGAACTCCAGACCAATGACTGTGATCAATGATAATGATTTATCCGATCCTATGCCTCTAACACCTGGTCACTTCTTAATAGGCGAACCACTAATAAGTATTCCAGACGATAATTACGCACATACAAATATAAGTTCACTAACTCGGTGGCAACTTGTACAAAAAATGACGCAGAATTTCTGGCGTCGGTGGTCACAGGAATATTTTTCAAACTTGTTGCATAGATATAAATGGACTTACCAAGTACCAGAACCTAATATCGGCGATGTAGTGTTAGTTAAGGAAAACGATTTACCACCATGTCATTGGTTACTTGGTCGGATGATCGAAAAACATCCTGGTCCTGATCAAATAACCCGAGTAGTTACGTTACGAACCAAATCGTCAATAGTTAAAAGACCTACCTCTAAGATTTGTATATTACCTATTAGTACTTAGTGTAAGTTAAGCCAAATTATTATTGTTTTATTTTATTTTATATTTATTATATATGTATTCCTAAAATTTAATTGTTGTATTTATTATTTCGGTACAAAATTGTAAATAACACTCATTAAGGACAATAAAGGGGCGAGTTCACGGTGGGCGGTTTCTCATAATTAAGGACAATTATATTTTCAATATTGTCCTTGGTGGGCGGTATGTCAAAGCATAGTAGTTCACCTTTTTAATACTTGATGGCGCTGTACAAAAATTATATCGCGATGTCGACGTGCAATGCAACTAGAGCATAAGGCCAGAAGAATATCATTTATTTTCGTGTATTAAACTTCATGTTAATATACCATAGTACATACGTTGTGGAGTATTTAAATCATCCCATCGTAAGCCACTTTGGCATTCAGTTCAGTGCTAGTCCAAACACTGGGTGTGGCAGAAGAAGCACGACAGTAGAATAAATGCTGTAGAAATGCGGTCTTTAAGGAATATGCTAGGGTTGAATCTGAATGACAGGGTGAGAAATTGCGTGATAAGAGATAAATGTGGTATGCAAGATGATGTTATGACCAGCATTAAGAAAGGAATGCTTCGGTGGTTTGGTCACGTAGAAAGAATGAATGAGGAAAGAGTGACAAAGCAAATTTATATAGCAGATGTGAATGGCCGAGTCGGGAAGGGACGCCCTAGAAAAAAGTTTATCGACCAAATTGGCGATAGTTTGAAAATGGGCCACGTTAGAAGTACCCTTAACCGACGAGCATGTATGTGTAGATATATAGATGTAAAAGAGGCGAAAGAGGTATGTCAGGATCGTGCCAAATGGAAGTCCGTAGTCTCTGTCTACCCCTCTGGGTGACAGGCGTGTGTGTTTATGTATGTATGTTTCAGTGTCACCCTTGTACCCAGGTCATAGATAAGTCTGTGCCCTCAGAGTTAGCAACCCTTCCCCTCTCAACATGCAGGACCACACACTTATCTGTCCCAGCTCCATTTCAATAAAATTGCTAAATTCGCAAGTGATGTTTCATGTTGTCATTTTTTTTCTGCGGGTAGGTGTTACAGTCAACAGCTGTTTTTAAGTGCTCCTATTTATAATTTCAAATTTTATTAATTTCCACAATAGATAAGTGTAAATTATACGATAATTATATTGAGAAAAGGGATCTTAATGTACTCAAATAATAATTTATCTATGTAAATAAGCTTTTAATAACTTACTGCATCACCCATCAGCAACACTAGTATTTACTACCATTAAGCACTGTTACATTACGATTACAATATGGCAAGCATCAATAATGTAAACAAAATACAGAAAGAACTGGAAGTCAGCTGGATGCAAAAGATGGCAGAATTCGAAGATCGTTTGAAGGCTGCACTGGTCCCATCCAATCCAACGTTAGTGCAGCTAAGTCAGGAATTTAATGCATTCAAGGATATGGTCACACAAATGTTTAGTCTACTGCAACTGCAAGTTAGAAGTTGTATAAACACAATTGATGGACTTGACATGCGGCAACGGCAAAATGTATTGCTATTCAATGGCATCCCCGAGGACTCTGAAGTAAGCTTAATTGATAAGGTTCTAAGCTTAATACATAGCAAAATGGGCCTTTCTGATGTGAGCAGAACCTCGATCAAACGGTGTCACAGATTGGGCTCACAAGGTAAAGATCAAGTTAGAGCAGTCCTCGTCCAGTTCCATGATCACCATACAAAATCATTACTTTGGAAGTCTAAGGCTAAGTTAAAAGGTACGTCTTTCACATTGTTTGAGTTCCTCACAAAGACGCGTCAAAATATTCACAAGCAGGCCAGGAAGTACTTTGGCATGAGGAATGTGTGAATGTGAATATGAATGACGCTTGATGGCACAGTCTATATTAAACTGCCTGATAGTAGTCGGGCAAAAGTAACTTCAGAGGAAGACTTTAATAATCTTGTCACCAAGTACTCGCCAGGGTGTTCTCCTCTTTCAAATACATCACCTCCCAAAACCGAAGATAGCACAGGTAATCTCTGGTGTATCACAACCAAGTACATCTAAATCGTAGACAGAGAAACCTATAGACTAATGATCGGCGTGGCCTTGAGTGAGAAAGGACGATACCGAATTTTTAGGTTATACAATAATCTTTATGACTTTTAAACACATTTAGATAAAAATTTTAATTGTTCTAAGAACTGAACTGAACAAGATTCACCAATCTTAACCTCACAAAACACCTTTTTCTCACTTAAACCAACTTGTAAACTCCTTAAATCGCTACGCTGTTATAGTTGTTTAGCAAACTGTAGAGTTTGCTAAACAAAAAAACCGGCACGGAGAAAGGGACAAACAATCACACCGCTCTATCTCATTTTCTATGCAAGACGTATGCATAAATCTGTCTTTTTCGTGTGCGAATGCGAAAGAATGCGTCAATTTGTCTATAGAATTCTCTGTCTACGATCTAAATGTAGTCGCCAACAAGAAGTGGTCTCACGCTATCAAGGGGCACAATCGGGTCCAAGCAACGAAAAAAAAAAGGGTACGCCGCGTTGTGACCAAAAAATAATGACGTTGTTGATATTTTTACACAATTTCTCAAGGTTGTTACGTTTCTTTAAAATAATTAAGTTTACTTTATTAAGTCCTATGTTACTTGGTATCATTCAAGCTTTTTATTGATGACTTAACTAAACTACTAAGGGTTTAATATTGTTTATTATTTACTTTTTATAATAAGAATAAAGCAGCTAATAATAGTATTATAATATTGTTGGTAATAAAGTAGGTAGAAAAATATAAACAAACTGTTATTTTGTCACTTTGTAAAGATAAAGAATATTGTTGTAATTACGATATGCCAAGTACAGGCAAAGGTATTATACCTTGCATCCTAGTGTGTTTTAATGCTTCTAAAATACTGTTAGCAAACGGATGTTATTTTATATCATGACTAAATTTTACAATTTTTACTATATCCCTGTTAACATTGATTTCAAGAAATGATTTGGTTACACAGACACTAACAAATTAAACGTTTGATTTTGTTTTCGTTGGGAAAGACTAACTGTGGACTTATTAGTTTAATGTTGATGTTTTGTTATATCCTGTTTCTGTATTTACTTGTATAATAGTGTATTTTAATGTTCTATTAATTTAAGGTTATTTAAAAAAACAATGATTGTTATCTTTATCAGTCAACTGATGGGATAGAGCAGTGATAGTGGAGTAGTTGATTTTCTGGTTTATACGCATAGCGTTGTAGATATTTCATACTTAGACTTTGTTTTATCTCTTAATATAATATTTAATATTTTATTATTTATTATTATCTTATATACATATTATATATAAATCTATTTAGAGGTTAATAATGTCTGATGATGAATCTTTTTATTCCATTTATAGTTCACATTTCTCATACGCCTCTGGTAATGATCTTATAGATAATTTACTTCCCTTACGCGATCAGTTAAGTAATATTTTTCTGCCTCATAAAAAATATTTTAATGTTTGTCATATTAATGCACAGAGCATTCCAAGTCATTTTTCCTACTTAGAAGAAGCATTCCCACTAGACTGTGTCGATGCTATCTTAATATCTGAGAGTTGGCTTAAACCATCTATTATGTCGAGTTTGTACCCATTACCCAATTTCATTCTCATACGCAATGATCGGACTGAGAAGGGGGGAGGTGGTGTCGCTATATACCTACGAAAAAATATTCCTTAGAAAGTTGTTTTATCTTCCCCCTCCCCATTTTCTGCCACTGCTGAGTTTTTATTTCTAGAAATAAACATTATGGGTGCTAGGGCAGTTTTGGGTGTTGTATATTGTCCTCCTTCCGTGAATTATTTTACCTCACTTGAGACGGCTCTTGACACCATTGGATCTGAGTACATACATTGCGTGATAATGGGTGATTTCAACACTGATTTGTTAAAAAATACTTCTCGCTCCCAAAAACTTCGATCAATCATTGAATCAATCGAACTCTGCATTCTCCCATTGGCGGCAACTCATAGAAATACTGACACTGATGATTCGTTGATTGACCTCATCATTACTTCCTCTTCTGATCGCGTGATTCAGTTTGGGCAGCTCTCTGCTACTTGTTTAAAACTTAAACTCACTCTAACTACTCTACTCTAACTCAGGAGAGACGCATCTTCAATTGATTTTGGCCCTTTGGTGGCAGCTTCTAACGTCGATGATAAAATATCCTTTCTAAATAATAGCATCCTGAATCTGTATAATATTCATGCTCCGGTACATTATGTAAAAGTTAAGCGTCCTCCTGCTCCCTGGATGAATAAAGGAGTACAAGTGGCAATGGCACGGCGAGATTGGGCTTTCCGGAAGTTTAAAAAGAATCGCTCAGAAAAAAATTGGTCTAACTTTAAAACGCTAAGAAACAGATGCAATCAGGTGGTACGAAATGCTAAACGCCGCTACATTCATGACAAAATAACTAATTCTTCGCCCACTAATTTGTGGAAATTCCTGAAGTCTATAGGAATTAATAAATCTAATTCTCCGGAATATGGCGCCTCTCTCAATTTGGATGACATTAATCGTCACTTTGTTTCTATTACTTCATTGGACCCTCAAGTCCGTTCTCAAACTATTGCTTCTATAGAATCAATGCAGCCTCTCCGGATCCCTGACTTTTGTTTCTCCCCTGTTACTTACGATGAAATTAAAAAAGCTCTGTTAGCCATTAAATCCAAGGCTGTGGGTTTTGATGAAATTAGTAAGCAAATGGTGTCTATGATTCTTGAGTACCTTATTCCAGCTATAATACACATTATAAATTATTCTCTGGACTCAGGTCAATACCCTTCTGCATGGAAAAAGGCTTTTGTAAGACCTCTTCCTAAAATACCTAATCCTGTTTTCCCTAACCATTTTCGTCCTATTTCAATCCTCCCATACCTCTCTAAAGTTCTGGAAGCTTGTGTTTTATGCAAATATCTGTATTCGCTGCAAAACATAACCTGCTGAATGAATTTCAATCGGGGTTTCGCTCAGGTCACAGTACTACCACTTCGCTTATCAAAGTCACAGACGATATAAGAAAGGGCTTAGATGAGCAAAAATTAACAGTGGTGGTGCTTATTGAGTTTCCAAACGCTTTCAACACAGTGGATCATGGTATCCTCCTATCCATCCTTAAACACCTTAAATTTTCATCCCCAGCCTTGGAATGGTTTTCTTCTTATGTTCGCGGTCGCCAGCAATCAGTTCGCTCAGGTCAGCGGTTTTCTGCATGGGCTGAAATTGAATCCGGTGTGCCGCAAGGCGGAATACTTTCTCCTGTTATGTTTTCTTTATTTATAAATTCTATCTCCTCAGTTTTAGATTGTTCGTACCATCTGTATGCGGATGATCTCCAGCTCTATGTACAGTCAAGCTTAAATAATCTTAACTTTGTAATACACAAACTAAATGATAACCTGGAAGCCATAAGAGAATGGTCATGTAAATATGGCGTTTCTGTTAATCCTGCCAAATGCAAAGTTATAATATTCGGAAGTTCGCAATTATTGGCTAAGGTTGATTATGGAAATCTCTCTCCGGTAATTTATAATGGAAGTTTGATTCCATATTGTGATTCCATAAAAAGTCTTGGCCTGTATGGATAAAACTATGACCTGGAAATTGCAGATCTCTGAAGTTAGTCGTAAAGTTGTTGCTAACTTGCGCTCCCTTTATCGTCTTAAAAATTTCTTACCTTTCAAAACCAAGCTTACGCTGGTTCATTCCCTTATTCTATCTATTATCGACTATGCCGATGTATGTTACCCAGATTTGTCAGAAAATCTTCTAAACAAGTTGGAGCGCCTTCTTAATAATTCCATAAGATTTATTTTTGGTTTACGTAAGTATGCCCACATATCATCCTATCGTTCAAAGCTTAAATGGCTACCTATACGTCAAAGGCTATGCTCTAGAATAGTACTAGGCTATGCACAATATCAGGCTCATTCTTGCGAATGAGCCTGATATTGTGCTGATGGACCGGGCACAGTCAAGGATATTTTTGGTCGACATTACCATTCCGTATGACGAGAACCTCGTGAAAGCCGAAACAGATAAACGAACAAAATATCTGGACCTGGCTCACGAGGTGACTGACATGTGGGGTGGTCTGCCGACCGAAATTATTCCTGTAGTCGTCTTTGCACACGGGCTAATCCCAGTTAGCCTCTCGGGTCATCTGAGGCGGCTGGGGCTACGTGGCGGACCGCTCCAGGCTCAAATGCAGAAGGCGGTGCTCCTCGATACCGCCCGCATCGTCCGCCGGTTTCTTCCCCTTTCCCCCTAACCCCTGGCCGTTTGGTCTCCCTGCCGAGGCCTCCATCTGGTTGGGCTTTTATTTATTTATGTATTTTTATATTTATTTAATTTTATTGATATTTATGTATATTTATCTTTTCATTTCCATTTATAATTATATATTTATAGAACCCAACCAGATGAGAAAACTATATTGATACCCCCCAATAATAATTAATAACCCAACCAGGTGAGAAAACCATATAGATACCCCAATAATTATTAATAATTTACATATAGGCTACAGAAACGCATTCGACTCGACTCGGTGCCCCATACATGGCTAAAGAGGGCCCTCGAGCTGAAAACGGTTGACTGCAGTTAGAGACTTCATCGAGCAGTGTATAGTAAGATCCTTTGTCATCTGGGCGAGTGGATAACGGATGCGGAAAGCCGCATTGGGATGAGAAGGGGTATCTTCCAGGGCAATTGTCTGAGTCCAATCTGCTTCTGCCTCTCTTTGAACCCTCTCAGAATTTTACTGGAGAGCTCTCGGAGGGGATTTCAGCTTCGGAAAGGGGGTACAAAATTGACCCACCTTTTCATATGGATGACCTCAAGTTATTCGCCTCCAGATCTTGTGGAATGCTAAACATTTATTTATTTATTTAAAAACTTTCACGTAACACCTTAAGCTAAAGGGTACATAGGGCGGACTTAATGCCATGTGGCATTCTCTGCCAGTCAACCCTGGGTGCCAAGGACAATTGTTGGCAGGTACGACCATTATACGTAAATAATTACATTAATATATATATATATATATATATATATATATATATATATATATATATATATATATATATATATATACATATATATACATGCTTATAAACTTCGTAAATAAATATCCAAATGAATGATATATGTAATATGATGTTTGAATAATATATAATGAAATAAATATTTGAAGTAAAAAAGAAGAAAAGAAAGACAAAAATTAAGGAAAATAATGTTAATTAGTAGTTTCCTTCAGGTAATGTTCTCGGAGAAGAACTTTGAAAACTTTTTTATTTGTGGCATTCTTAATATCGTTGGGGAGGGTGTTCCAAAGTTGTATAGCTTGTATCGTAAAAGACAACCTAAAAAAAAATTGACTTATGCTGTGGAAACCTTAACCTGAGACGGTTTGACTGTCGGGATGTTCGACCGTCGATCGGATGAAAAAATTATCCTTAAGATAAGAGGGCGACCTTGGATCGTTTAAAATTGAATAAAGTACAAGTAAAATTCTAGAGCATAGCCTTTGACGTATAGGTAGCCATTTAAGCTTTGAACGATAGGATGATATGTAGTCATACTTACGTAAACCAAAAATAAATCTTATGGAATTATTAAGAAGGCGCTCCAACTTGTTTAGAAGATTTTCTGACAGATCTGGGTAACATACATCGGCATAGTCGATAATAGGTAGAATAAGGGAAAGAACCAGCGTAAGCTTGGTTTTGAAAGGTAGGAAATTTTTAAGACGATAAAGGGAACGCAAGTTAGCAACAACTTTACGACTAACTTCAGAGATCTGCAATTTCCAGGTCATAGTTTTATCCATATACAGGCCAAGATTTTTATGGAATCACAATATGGAATCAAACTTCCATTATAAATTACAGGAGAGAGATTTCCATAATCAACCTTAGCCAATAATTGCGAACTTCCGAATATTATTACTTTGCATTTGGCAGGATTAACAGAAACGCCATATTTACATGACCATTCTCTTATGGCTTCCAGGTTATCATTTAGTTTGTGTATTTAAAGTTAAGATTATTTAAGCTTGACTGTACATAGAGCTGGAGATCATCCGCATACAGATGGTACGAACAATCTAAAAAAGAATGCATTAAATTCCTGACTTAGCTGCACTAACGTTGGATTGGATGGGACCAGTGCAGCCTTCAAACGATCTTCGAATTCTGCCATCTTTTGCATCCAGCTGACTTCCAGTTCTTTCTGTATTTTGTTTACATTATTGATGCTTGCCATATTGTAATCGTAATGTAACAGTGCTTAATGGTGGTAAATACTAGTGTTGCTGATGGGTGATGCAGTAAGTTATTAAAAGCTTATTTACATAGATAAATTATTATTTGAGTACATTAAGATCCCTTTTCTCAATATAATTATCGTATAATTTACACTTATCTATTGTGGAAATTAATAAAATTTGAAATTATAAATAGGAGCACTTAAAAACAGCTGTTGACTGTAACACCTACCCGCAGAAAAAAAATGACAACATGAAACATCACTTGCGAATTTAGCAATTTTATTGAAATGGAGCTGGGACAGATAAGTGTGTGGTCCTGCATGTTGAGAGGGGAAGGGTTGCTAACTCTGAGGGCACAGACTTATCTATGACCTGGGTACAAGGGTGACACTGAAACATACATACATAAACACACACGCCTGTCACCCAGAGGGGTAGACAGAGACTACGGACTTCCATTTGGCACGATCCTGACATACCTCTTTCGCCTCTTTTACATCTATATATCTACGCATACATGCTCGTCGGTTAAGGGTACTTCTAACGTGGCCCATTTTCAAACTATCGCCAATTTGGTCGATAAACTTTTTTCTAGGGCGTCCCTTCCCGACTCGGCCATTCACATCTGCTATATAAATTTGCTTTGTCACTCTTTCCTCATTCATTCTTTCTACGTGACCAAACCACCGAAGCATTCCTTTCTTAATGCTGGTCATAACATCATCTTGCATACCACATTTATCTCTTATCACGCAATTTCTCACCCTGTCATTCAGATTCAACCCTAGCATATTCCTTAAAGACCGCATTTCTACAACATTTATTCTACTTTCGTGCTTCTTCTGCCACACCCAGTGTTTGGACTAGCACTGAACTGAATGCCAAAGTGGCTTACGATGGGATGATTTAAACACTCCACAACGTATGTACTATGGTATATTAACATGAAGTTTAATACACGAAAATAAATGATATTCTTCTGGCCTTATGCTCTAGTTGCATTGCACGTCGACATCGCGATATAATTTTTGTACAGCGCCATCAAGTATTAAAAAGGTGAACTACTATGCTTTGACATACCGCCCACCAAGGACAATATTGAAAATATAATTGTCCTTAATTATGAGAAACCGCCCACCGTGAACTCGCCCCTTTATTGTCCTTAATGAGTGTTATTTACAATTTTGTACCGAAATAATAAATACAACAATTAAATTTTAGGAATACATATATAATAAATATAAAATAAAATAAAACAATAATAATTTGGCTTAACTTACACTAAGTACTAATAGGTAATATACAAATCTTAGAGGTAGGTCTTTTAACTATTGACGATTTGGTTCGTAACGTAACTACTCGGGTTATTTGATCAGGACCAGGATGTTTTTCGATCATCCGACCAAGTAACCAATGACATGGTGGTAAATCGTTTTCCTTAACTAACACTACATCGCCGATATTAGGTTCTGGTACTTGGTAAGTCCATTTATATCTATGCAACAAGTTTGAAAAATATTCCTGTGACCACCGACGCCAGAAATTCTGCGTCATTTTTTGTACAAGTTGCCACCGAGTTAGTGAACTTATATTTGTATGTTCGTAATTATCGTCTGGAATACTTATTAGTGGTTCGCCTATTAAGAAGTGACCAGGTGTTAGAGGCATAGGATCGGATAAATCATTATCATTGATCACAGTCATTGGTCTGGAGTTCAGAAAAGCCTCTATCTGATAGAGCAGCGTGCTAAGCTCTTTAAAGGTTAAGGTTGAATCTCCAATCACCCTTTTCAAGTGGTGCTTAGTAGATTTGACCGCAGCTTCCCACAAACCTCCGAAATGTGGTGCATGCGGTGGTATAAAGTGCCATTGGGTACCCTCGGCTTCAACCCGTTCAGCAACCGATTGCTGAATTAACTTAAGTTTATTCAACTGTCGAGCAGCTCCTACAAAATTGGGGCCATCGTCGCTCCAAATTTGAGAACAATGGCCACGTCTCGAAACGAATCGTCTGAAAGCCGCTAAAAAGCCTCGTGTGCTCAAATCACTGACAGCTTCTAAATGTATAGCGCGCGTCACCATACAGACAAATACACAAATATAACCTTTATAAGCGTGGTAACCACGACCCTTTGATGTTCTTATATTTATTGGACCAGCATAATCTACGCAGCTGTGTAAAAAAGGTCGTGCAGGAGTACATCTGACAGCTGGAAGAGATCCCATGAATTGGTGTCTTACTTTGGCAGCATGTTTGACGCATATCACGCATTTTCGCACATGTTGCTTAGCTAGGTTTTTCACGCCTATAATCCAATAGTTTGATCTTAGGTAATTTATCATTAACTGTGGGCCGCCATGCAAGGTTATTTCATGAGCATTAGAAACAAGTAATTTACTTAGGTAACAAGACGGAGACAACATAATAGGGTGTTTGATTTGTTCCGTTAGTGACGATTCATTTAATCTGCCACCTGCTCTTATTATACCCATATTATCGATATACGGACAAAGTGTTCTAATTTTACTACTTTTTTTATTTATGCAACCCTTTTCTGTCAACTGTAAATAATCTTCTGAAAAGTCTTCCAGTTGAAAATGCTTTATGCAACATATTAACGCTTCATCTAATTCCTTTTTTTGTAAATATTTTTGCTTCTTTTTCTTTATTAATAAAAATCTTCGGCAATATGCAATAACTCTTATCAATTTATTCAACGAAGAAAATTTCTGCCACGGAAATTCTTGTGGCACAGCACTAATATGTACCTTTATGCGCTTTTCTATATTAGTGTCCATGTCCCTTGGTCTGTGATATCTAATTTGCTGATCCATAAGAAAACTTGGTCCCGAAAACCATAATTGGCTTTCAGCCAGCGCACTTGGCTTAATACCTCTCGATGCACAATCAGCTGGATTGTGTTTAGTTGAAACGTGAGCCCGTTGTGATGCATCCAGAGTACTAAGAATTTCAGACACTCGATTGCCCGCAAAAGTTTTCCACCTACTTGGGTGACTGTTTAACCAAGCAAGCACTACGGTTGAATCTGTCCACGCTCTAATGTTCACTCTGGAAATATGCATGGCTTCTGCTACTTCTGCCAATAAACGAGTCAACAACATAGCTCCACATAACTCTAACCGAGGAATGCTTACCTGTTTTATTGGAGCTACTTTGGTCTTCGCCATCAAAAGGGCAACGTGAATTTCGCTATTTGCATCGACTGATCTTATATACACCACAGCTGAGTATGCGGTTACTGAAGCATCACTGAATCCATGAAGTTCAACACTTCGATCAGTTTGCTTGATTTAAAGCCATCTTGGAATACGAACTTCGGTAAGTTTGGACAACTCACTACGGTAAGTCCTCCATTCATTTAATAAATCTTCAGGAACCTTTTCATCCCATCCTACACCTGAAAGCCATAGCTTTTGTATAAATACTTTTGCTATTATAACGGTAGGTGCTAGCCAACCCAGAGGGTCAAATAGGCGAGCAATTTCTGATATTATGTTTCTTTTAGTTTCAGGTCCAGGTGTTGGAGCGTGCTTGTCTGAATATTTAAAGACATCATCACTGCGGTTCCAAGTAAATCCTAGAATTTTAGTTATATCTAGTTTAATGTTCCTTTCTTCATAGATTTTATTTTCCAGACTGTTTTCTACAAACTTTTCAGGTACGTTCTTATTCCTTGCTCTTAGTTTCTTCCGCTTCCTGCTTATTTATTGCTCTTAGTAATTCTTGACTATTACTATTCCATTTCTGTAGTTCAAACCCTCCCTTCTTTAATAGATTCTTCATCTGTCTATGTAATTCTTTACCTTCTTCGGCTGTAGAGCACCCAGTCATTAGGTCATCCATATAGAAAGATTCCCGAACTCTATTCGCTGCTAGGGGATAAGTTTCTGCTTCATCGATAGCGACTTGATTCAGCGTCTTTACAGCCAAGTAGGGTGCTGATGCAGTCCCGAACGTAACGGTGGTTAATTCATAATCCTGTATCAGCTTGTCCGAGCCTTCTCTCCAGACTATCCTTTGGAACTTTGCATCATTTTCAGTCACCCCTACCTGACGATACATTTTTATAATGTCAGCTACGAGGCCAATGGGATATACTCTCCAACGTAGTATAATATGGCGCATGTCGGATTGTAAAGGTAGTCCTACCATAAGCGTATCGTTCAAAGAAACACCGTTCTCGTTTATGCAGGACGCATCGAACACTATCCGAACTTTGGTTGTGAGTTTGTCCTCTCTTACTACAGCGTGATGGAGTAAGTACACAGTTTCATTTTCTTTCCTTTGCTCTTCGCTTACCGGTCTCATGTGATTTAGATATAAATATTCATTTAAAACTTCTGTGTATTTTTCTTTTAGTTCCTTATCCTTCTCTAATTTTCTTTCCATAATCTTTAATCGTTTTACAGCGATATTACGTGAGTTGCCACCTTTGCATGCCGGCTCTTTATCTTTGAATGGCAGTTTAACCACATATCTTTCATCAGATGTTCGAGCGGTTGTGGCTGCGAAAAGATCTTCGCACTGTTGTTTTTCGTCTTAAAATATTATCTTACTTGGTGTAAATTGTTCTTCTAACTCCCAAAATTTCTTGAGTATATCGTTCTGATTCACTTGTGCGTGCATTACTGATATTTTTTGTGTACTATTATTTAATCTTGTTCTATATACAATACCAGAAAGAATCCAACCAAGAGTTGTGCACTGTGCGATAAGATATCCCGTTGGATCCTTTTTTACACTGCTCTTTAATATTTGACCATAGACATCAGCTCCTAATAATAAGTTAATTTTATTGGGAGTACTAAAGTCTGGATCAGCCAGTTTTAAGCCTTTCAAATCCATCCAATTCGATAACTCTATCTTTGTATCTGTTAGATAAGACGTTATAGTCTTTAGAACATAAGCTGTAACCGGTAGTTTGAGGTTAGGATCTATATACGATTTCAGATCGAGTGTTACTATGTACTTCGAGACTATGTCTCTGTCGGCACCTAATCCGGTTACCGTGCTTTTTACTGGAGTGCGTTTTAATAGTAAGTACTGAACTGTAGCTTCGGTTATAAATGAAGCTTGGGAACTTTGATCAATCAAGGGCCGCACCACTTGATAGTTTCCTGAGATGGACTTGGCTCTTATTAGCGCGGTGGCTAATAAAACTTGTCTGGACTCCATGCCGTTTCCAGACGAAAGACAACTAACTATGGGGTTTTTATCACAATCGACATCCGAACTTTCAACGGATGTACTTGCTCTATTGTCCTGGTCACCACGTTTAGTAGTCTTACCGCTAGTGGGATGCAATAATGAATGATGTCGTTTTTTACAAACTCTACAATTAGTTGGATTTTGACACTGTTTAATTGAATGGTTTCCGCCCAAACAATTAAAGCAAATATTGTTACTTAAAACAAAATTGTATCTTTGCTCATAAGAAAGCTGTAGGAATTTTTTACAAAAACATAGTTTGTGAACTTCTGAACAGTATTCACAACAAGCTTTACCACCCACGAAATTACGCTGTTCAAATGCAACCAATGCTTTTTTAGTATGTGAAGTATGTGCATTGTTGTCAATTAACCCCTTTTTATGCCCTATACACTCTAATGCTCTAAATCGACTTTCCAGAAAAGTTTTAAATTGCTCAAATGTGGGCAAATCGTTTAGACTATCACTATTGGTTTGTAATTCCCACTGTTTACGTGTTTCTGGGTCTAAAGTAAAAGAAATGTTTAATATTGGTATCAAAGTTAAACAATTAATAAAAATAAAGTTCAAATTTGCTTGCATTAAATATACATTTTAAAAGTACTCACAGTTTATTCTTCATCCACTTAACATTTCCGAACTATTGTCGCACTGTACTGAATGACATCAAGTCATTCACGGGAACTGCTTGGCAGTCCTTTTCTCGCCACCACGTGGTGTGTGGCGCTGCTGATTAACGCCGACCTCTAAGTTGTCCTCGTCTCGCCGCTGCGTGGTGGTGGCACTGCTGCTATGTTGTCCTCCTTTCGCCACTACGTGTAGTGTGGCGCTGCTGTTCCACACTGAACTGAACTTGTGTATAGCACTCTTGATGGATATACTACCAAATCTTGCTTGCACTATGTGCCAGCAGATTTTCAATAGTAATCCTTTTGCCCTAATTGATCAAGCCCGAATTCATTAAACACTCCACAACGTATGTACTATGGTATATTAACATGAAGTTTAATACACGAAAATAAATGATATTCTTCTGCCCTTATGGTCTAGTGGCATTGCACGTCGACATCGCGATATAATTTTTGTACAGCGACATCAAGTATTAAAAAGGTGAACTACTATACTTTGACACCCAGCTTTCACTACCATACATTAAAGTAGGGACTAACACAGCATTATGAATTACCATACGTGTCTGTTTTGACACATTCTGGTTCTTCATAATAGAGTGTAGTGCCCCATTCACTCCATTCCCTGCATTTACTCGTCGTTCTATATCCCTATCATATCTACCATCCCTGCTAAAAACACATCCCAAATACACAAACTCATCCACTTGCTCAATTAACTCTCCTTCTATTCTTATTTCACACACCGTTTTGCTTTCTTCTCTTTCAAAAACCATCACTTTCGTCTTACTTGCGTTCACTTTCATTCCCCTTTCTTTTAATTCCCAGTTCATTAATGTAACCATCATTTGCAACTCTACCGCCGATGACGCAAATATGACTTGATCATCGGCATACAAAAGGCATTTGACGGTTAACTCGCCCATTCTTAACCCACATTCTTCATCTTTCATAGTTTGCAAACACCGGTCCATAAATAGGTTGAACAGCCAAGGGGAAGCTACACAGCCCTGTCTGACACCTTTTTGGATGCCTAACCAGTCCGAGTAGACCCCATTGATCCTGACACAAGCACTAGAGTCCCTATAAAGAGACCTCAATGCCTGTATAAAACCAGCGCTCAACCCATATGAGTTCAGTGTTTGCCATAACACATTCCGGTCCACTCTGTCATAAGCCTTTTCCAAGTCCATGAACGCACAAAAAAGTTTCTGGTTTTTGGCCAAAAACTTCTCCGCAATCATGCGCATGGAAAAGACTTGATCTGTACACCCCATTCCCTTCCTAAAACCCGCTTGCACATCCCAAATTTTTCCATCAGTTTCTTTCATAACTCTTTCAATTAACACCTTAGCATACAGTTTACCCACAATACTAAGCAAGCTGATACCGCAGTAGTTTTTGCAGTCCTGCTGTGACCCTTTTCCTTTATTTATTGGTACTATAACTGCTTTACACCAGTCATCCGGTACCCGTTTTAATTCCCAACATAAATTAAGCAAAGTGTACAGCAGGCCTGCCACCACTCCCTCTTCAGCCCTTAACATCTCGAGTGATACTCTATCATATCCAGCTGCCTTACCTGCTTTCATGCTTTTCATTGCTTTCATTATTTCATCTACACTTATCTCCATACCCCTTTCCACTTCTTCCGGAATTTCTAGTTCATTTAATTCGGACGACTCTTCACTCATAAACACGCTTTCAAAGTATTCCTTCCATCTGTTTAAATTCGAAACTTCATCATTCAGAATACATCCATTCTCGTCTCTTATAGCATTTATTATAGGCTGTTTTGTATTTCCCCTGGCAGTTCTTACGAGTTTCCAGAACATTTTTATGTTAGCCTGGAAATTATCAGATATCCTTCTATCATTCTTATCCGTTCTTTCTTTCTTTTTCCTTTCAACAACTTCTTTTACTCTCTTATTTAGACGTCTAAATTCTGCCTTTTTTCTTTCAATCTCCTCATTCATACCAGAAGAATTACCAGCTTTGGTTGCTAGTAAATCTAACCCTGACACTGAAAGTTCTTAAAAAATCAAGAACTGAACAAATTATCAGGTTATTAGTTTTATTATATCCTTTTAAAATAGTGTCCATTTACATCAATTGTTTACGCACAATTGCAAGGCGCTAGTTCCGAGCGGGGAACGGTTAGCGTTGCGCGGGAAGGGGGCGCTCGATATGCGCGTACGGCGCTGCTAGCGAGTGCGGTCGGCAGGAATCTTTGGAGCGCTGATGCCGCGCTGGTGGGGGTCGCGAGATTAGACTAGTTTGCGTGACACCCGGATCGCTTAGAGGTCGCGAGTTTTGATAACGATTACGGCGTCGAATAACGACGGCCTCCATGGTGTTGTATTTTGTCGTTAATATACGTGACAACGAGGCTTTTTTGATTTTTGAATTATTGAATTAACTTAGATTGCTATTAATTTGCATCGACGAGTGGCTCATGTAGTTAATATTGTAAGAAGGAATTTTGCTTTGTCTCGTGGGACGCTAAACTTTGTGATCAGGAGGTGAAAAAGAACCAAACGGAACTCGACTTTCGATTAAGAAACAGAAGGGAGGAATCGAGGCTTCTCTCGATCCGGCCTCCTGCAACGCCTACGTTGGGTTCGGGAACAACGTATGTGATCTCCGCAACGGAGTAACACACTAGGGCGATAACCTCGTTCCTTTTCAGCAAGTAGGTTCAGACGGGGATTACGGGTCTTCCGAAGTCGTCCCGGTCCCGACGCCTTAATTCTTCGATGTGGACTGTATAACTTAAGGGATCTTGGGAATGAAACAGCAATTATCTTCAAACCGTTCCGTGAGAGAGTAATCACTTTTCCCTATACTTTTCTTCTTGACTGCTGGTTTTCACTTTTCCCGAAGGATTTTCTTGTTTTTCCGAACTATTACCCCGAACGAATTGCAATACCAATACGATGTCGTCTACATGTCCCGAGGGACGATGCAGGTATCGGGCCTCGGGGTATACCCCATTGCCCGGATGATCCTCATGGCCCATCACTATGGGCCAGTCCTTTTAGCCTTTTTAGGCATTGTATGGTTATTTCCGGGTTGATCCGTACTTAGTAATATTTTTCCCGTAATTGGTTAATTACGGGAAAAGGAGAGGTTGTCCAGTAATAGTCGAAGTTGGCCTTTCAGCGGCATTGTGGGTTGTTACTCGACTCTCTAATCACATATAGAGAGGAGTTCTCTTGGAAGAGGTCGCCCGTCCGGTGGCCGGGTATGTAACGGCGCAAAGCCGTTAAGGTGTTCGTGTGGCCCGTTATCGGCACGGTCAAACATGCCGCGCGCTAACCGGGCCACAAAGTCGTAGATACTCTCGACCTTCAAGTCGGCCGCTATCACGTCATTCCGGACGTAGCGACCTGCTCCGACGATCGTTCTTAGAGTCAGATTCTGCTGGGCCTGTAGTCGCCGCCTCAGAGGGTCGCTCAGAAGTGCGTACCAGGCCGGTGCAGCGTAGGTGATGATGGTCCGGATATACATCTTGTATATCCGGAGCTTGATTCGAGTTGGCAACTTGGATGCCAGGACCGGTAAGAGCGTCGCCCGCGCACATCGGGCCCGGCGGACGACGAAGTCGACGTGTGCGGTCATGCGCAGCGTCCTGTCGATCCTGCACCCAAGGTAGGTTACAGCCTTCTGGTACGCAATCTCCTGGCCGTTGAGGGTCAGCGGAGGTGGAAAATTTCTGAGACGGCGAGTGAGCAGAGCGGTCGTCTTACCAACGTTGACGACCATCCTTCACTCATCCAGCCATGGTGGCAGCAGGTCCAGCAGACGCTGCATCTTGGCAGTGGCTATGTGGGCTCTTCTGGACGAGGTGAAATAGGCGCTATCGTCCGCATATAGCGCCAGCTCGACGTCGTCCTCCCACTCTTGAAGCCTGCCTGCCAGTGTGGGTATGTCATTGGTGTAAGCCGCGTACAGGACTGGTGACAAACAGCTGCCCTGTGGAACGCCGGCTCTGATAGTTCTAGTTGCGGACTCGGCGTCCTCTACGCAGACGTAAAACTTCCTGTCTTCCAGGAAAGACGCCATTAACCGCAACATAGCAAGAGGGACACTGGTCTGTTCTTTCAGTTTATATAGTAATCCTATGTGCCACACCCGGTCGAACGCCTTCTCGATGTCGAGAAAGACGCCCAACGATATGCGGCCACGATTGTACTCTGCCGCAAGCAGGTGCAGCACTCTAGTCAATTGTGTGACTGTAGAGTGACCCCTCCTGAATCCGTGCTGCTCCGCCCGAAGTTGGATGCACGGACGGAGACGTCTCAGCAGCAATCTTTCAAACAGTTTAGCTATGTGTGGTAATAGCGTGATCGGCCTGTAGCTGGCAGCTCTACGCCTGTCCTTCCCGGGTTTCGGCAATACGATAATTCTGCCTTTTTTCCAGTCCTCCGGGAAGTGGGATGTCCGCAATATCCCATTGTAGAGTCGACCAAGCTCTACTATGACTCTATTGGGCAACTGTCGGAGTGCAGCGTTGGTAATCCCGTCGTGCCCCGGCGCCTTCCTCGGTTGCAGGCGGGTTACTGTCCTCCGCAATTCAGCGGGGGAGATGAACCACTCTCCTGCAAGAGGCGGCGCGGGCGACGACAGGAACTCCTGTACGCGGCTTTCCTTCCTGGCATGAAGCTCCATGAACTCCGCACTTGCTGGGTTCGGCATAAATTGCTCCTCGAAGTGCTCGACTAGGATATCCGCTCTGCCCTTGGCATCGTAGCAACGTTTGCCTGTGTTGTCTATCAACGGGCAAACGGGAGGTTTGGTTCTGGTTAACTGCCGGTTCAGTTTATAGAGCGACGCATCTTGCTCTTCAGCCTTGCTGATGCGCCGATCCCAGGCGTCGCCTCTGAAGGCCTGGACTGCAACCGACAGTTCCTCCGAGATGGTATTGAGCTGGGTCTTTAATCTGGGGCAGCGAGTACGCGCCCAGAGCTTTCTCAACGCTCTCTTGCGCCTGATCTGCACGCATATATTAAGCGGCAGATCGTCTCGCCTGGCAGTGATCGGGACAACCGTAGAGGCCGCGTGGAGGGCCTCCTTGATGTTTTTGGTAATTCTAGTTGCAGCGGCCTCTACGTCGTCCGCTGTGCTTATCGGCTGGTGTGCTGGAGGTCTCTGCTGCAGGTGTTGACAGTAGAGCCTCCAGTCGACACGTGTCTTAAACGCTCTGGGCGGCGTAGTCACCGCCTTCAGGCCAAGGGTTATCAGTAACGGGAGGTGCTGTGATGAAAGGTCGTACAGCACTTCTACCACTATCGGATAGTTGACGTTCCTAGTGAGCACGATGTCTAATACATCCGGTTTCCTCCTTGGGTCAGTAGGAACGTGAGTTGGTTCCTCGGGACCTAAAACGTCATACGAGTTCTTCTCCGCATCTTCATATAGTTCATGACCCGGCGGGGTGATCACTCTGGACCCCCACGCCGGGTGTTTAGCGTTTAGGTCCCCAGCGACAATTGTGTCGTTGGCAATTGTCTCGGGTGTGGTTGCTCCTGGTCCTGCCCTCTTGGCTTGTGGGTTGAGCGCGCTCTAGATTTAGAGCGGGCCCTACGTTCTGGTAGGGCCCTTTCTGGCACTGTACCCACATTGGTTATCTCCCGAGTAATCTGCGCCTTTTGCGAGGCTACTGGTACTGTTGGTGTCGGGGTAGAGGTAACAGCCTGAGGAGGCTGCGCCTTCTTCCTACTTCTCTCCCGCCTCCTCTTCTTTGAGGGTTGCCGTTCTGTGGCAGGATTGGCGGGAGGCTGTAGAGTCGCCCCGGTGGTTGCCCTGGTCGTCGTGGGTTCCACCGTTTCCTGGGATGATACGGGTGGGGGGGGGCTTGTTGCCTGCCCTTCCCGGTAATGGTGGTCCACCCGTCCTGCTGGATGGTAACAGCTTTCGGGCGACTCTGGGGGGCCTTTTTTGGTGCCTCCGGGAGTAGTCCCGGTAAGGTTAACCCCTGCCTCCTAGCAGTCCTCCTCAGGACTGGGCATCGGCGGTCATTTGCCGTGTGGTTTTTGCCACAGTTGGCACATTTCGGTTCTTCTTCTCTACCCCGAGGGCAAAGGCTTGCTATGTGCTCCCCGGCACAGCGCACGCATCTCACTGGCCTGAAGCAGTTGGCAGAGGCGTGCCCGAAGGCCTGGCATCGGTGGCATTGAGCTGGTCCTGCTTTTCTTTGCCAGGCCTCGATGACGACCCCTCTCATATAGAGGAGTTCGTCGATGTTGTAAAGGTCCTGGAGCTGCTCCAGGCTCAAGTGGTCCAGTTGGGCAAAGTAGATGCAGCCAGGTCTGCTTCTACGAGGAGGTATTGCCTTCACATATTTGATGGGGAAGCCTTTTGCCCTTATAGCCTCCTCTATGTCCTTGGTTTCCGTGCCCATAGGTAGACCCCGGATGCCCACTTTAGTGGGCTTATCCTCCTCCGGGGTATAACAATACCACGACAGTGTTGGTGTTTTCTTCGTCAAATCCACCATGTACCGCTGTACTGTGCGGAATTCATTAGCACTCTGCGGTGTGAATCTGACGCCTTTCCCAAACGGACGGGCATTTATGGGGTGGCCCAACATTTTGTTGAGCTCCTTAAAATGCCTCGTCCAGTCTGGTAGGCATTCGGCCACTATAGGTGGGTAACGGCCCTTCTCCTGGTCGGCAGGTTTATCTGTAGGCGTTGCCGCCGGAGGTGGTCGTGGTACTGCAGGTGCAGCTACCATATGGGCATAACTGGTAGATGGCCGTTGGCCATCGTCCTGTGGGAGCCCGGACGGATTTATTGTTGCCACCGGCGATGATCGGCCGGCGGATGCAGCGAGGGTGGCATACGTGGTTGACCCCCAACTGAAGGATTCCTCGCCCCCCTGCTCGTACTGGGCCGAATCATGGCTTCGCCGATCCGGTGATATGGAGCGGGGGGGGGGGGGTTGCGGTGGAGAAGGTGACCTGGGTGGAGATCTCAGCACCTTCTTTGTGGTCGCTCTGTGGTAGTCTTCGTCTTCCTCTGATGAGGTTGGTGCTTCATTGGAAGACGGTTGGGAGCCAATCCGTTGCCTCTTCTCATACAAGGAGGCTTCCGTTTCCGGAGGAGTATGACGTCTCGCCGTTTTCTTCGCTCGCTGCGGCTGAGGCGACGGTTCCTGCCTAACCGTGTGCTCAGACACGGCCGGCGTGAGCGCGACGCCCGGTGCGGGGTCTTTCCGTGGCGAGAAGGGTTTTCTTTGAGGGATCTGCGAAAAGGATGACACTATTCTAGTGCGCTCCGGGTTCGACAGATCCCTCACAGCCAGTGGTCGTTCCAACACACCTTTTCGGTCCGGTGGTTTTCTAGATGGGGGGGGAGGTTCCCCCTTTTTCTTATCGGACATGTTGACCTACCTACGTCAGTCAGGTTATCTACTATACGGCCCTGTCTAATGAATGGTATGTGAAATGGTGACTTTCCACACTTGGGGCACTGCCTACCCCTTTTGTAATCAAAAGGGTTGGGGGAAGTGCTAAGGTGGCACTCTATGACGCGACTAGGCACTAGATGCACGCAACGCATAAAGTGCCAAGAATCACCTAGGGGCCGGTGACCTCGACGCCTCACGGAATCGCGGGACTCGACGTGGGCGGAGTTTGTCGTACCGGCGGTTATTTGCAGCCACAATTGCAATAAAACCCGTTCACTAAGCTACCCCCAGAGCTATACGCGAAAGTGAGCCGCGCCATTCGCGTGCCTGCGCAACTTAACAACATGAATTTGTACTATTACTCTCTCACGTTTCACTTAATTTCTTTATTCACATAAATCACACATAAACACAAGTTATCTATTTAGATAGCACAAAACAATATCTACACCATGATATACATTATTTTTCCGTATTACAAAAATCCTTTAATTTATAAAACAAAATATGCCCACTTTACTCACAAATCCAAAATCCAAACTTCTTAAATATTTAACACAGAAAGTTAAAACAATGTTTCCCACTTGAATTTATACATATGTTAACTAATACAATAGTTTAATTTACATTTTCTCTATTTATTTCACTATTTAAAACACTTTTAAATTTCTTATACAAAACTATCATTATTTCACTTATGCACAGGAATTTTCACATAAAAATAACACAGAATCAACCTGAAATGTTTTACAAGTCATTTTTACATAAATTGCTGAAATTACAAACATTTTAAATTTTTACATATTCGGCCTCCTAAGGGCGTGGCCAGCGTGCTTCCGTGAACTCACACTATTTGAACAACTAACTTTGCACGGCTCTCGACTATCAGAAAAATGAAAGTCTGAAATACACTTAATTTTAACAATATTAAATAAACGAGTGCTTCTACATAATTTTCAAACAGTAGGAAACTATTTCTGATAAGACTCTTATTCGTTATCATGCTTCTTATCAGATAACAATACAAGTGAATGTTTTCATTAATCAATCATAACAAATAGGCATTTGTTTTCGTACAAACATATCATACCTATACAAGACAATACTTATGCAATTAATTTCCGTTAATTCTGTTTGTGCACAGAGTGATCATCTCGACCGGGGAACCAATCCGATCTCTAACTTCACTTTAATATTCCTTTGAATTTACATCATTGGAGAGACGATTTCAACCGGGGAACAAATCCGGTAATATAATTTATATCTTAAATTCCTTATGAATTTATTAAGCGATATTACTTAGGAAAACGAACAAACTAGTCTGGCCTGGGAGTCGAACCCAAGACCTTCTTATCATTAATTCGACATTTCTTTAAGATTTAACTAAGCATTTTCTTATCAGAGCGTCGTGGCTCGATAATTTGCTTTTTATAACTATGCGTCATCGGTTGATTTAATAAACTGAAACATTCTTATAGGCGCGTCGCCAACAATCTCCCCCCCGTGCGTTAGCACCATCATTTGGGAGGCGTCGCGGGTACCAGGACTATTATTCTGGATGTAGGTCTCCTCAAGATACCTGTGCTAGTAATGACGTCAACCACTCTGGTGTGACCGTCTGGTCCCGGTAACGTTCTACTAATTTTGCCTTTCGGCCACGTATTTCGTGGCAACGAATGATCTATTATCAAAACAATATCGCCTTCTTTAGGTTCCATGAACTTTCCGTTATTACCTGTTCGCGGTATTAAGGTAGGCATGTATTCCTTCAGCCACCTTGTCCAAAAATGGTCGGCTAACCTCTGTGCAGCTTTCCAATTGAGTTGACCCGTCAGATGCCGCTCTAGAAATAATCCAGGTGGTCGATCACCACATGAGCGTCCCAGAAGAAAATGATTGGGTGTCAAACCCTCTTCAGGACTATCCATACTGAATGTTACCAGAGGCCTGGAATTCACTGTGTGCTCTGCTTCTAAAAGTAACGTATGTAGAACCTCCTCTCGTGGGCTCTTTTCTCTGAGCGTAGCGGTCAACGCAATTTTAATCGACCTTACTAACCTCTCCCAGGCCACCCATGTGCGGTGCTCCCGGAGGTATAAATTTCCATTTAATATATTTCTTAAATGACTCATTTTTCATGCCCTCATGGCATTCTTCGCATGCTTTCAATAATTCCTTATTCGCAGCTTTGAAATTTGTCCCGTTATCGCTGTATATAACGGCCGGTTTTCCTCTTCTGGCGATAAATCGCCTCAACGCCATTATCATTGACGCTGGTGTCAATGAGGCTGCTAATTCCAGATGTACTGCTCTGGTAGTCAGACACGTGAATAAAACACCCCAACGTTTTTCGTGTCGCCTTCCTATAGTTACACTCATAGGACCGAAATAATCCACAGCTGAGCATGTAAAAGGTGGTTCATGATGAGCTATTCTCTCCAGAGGAATATTTCCTTGTGGCACGTTCTGCGGTTTGGATCTGTATGTCCTGCACCACTGGCAATGATGTGACACACTACGTACTACATTACGTAAGTTCAAGACATAAAATTTCTGGTTCACCTCATTCATCACCGTCTGGTGATTGGCATGTCCAAAATGATGATGAACTTCTCTAATCATCATTTTAACGATTTCGTGTTTACCGTCCAATATGACAGGTTTTCTACTTTCCTCGGTCAAATTAGACTTGAAAGGTAAACGTCCATTTAAACGGAGTAAGTTATCCTCTCCTATTTCCATAGATAATTTACTTAAGCGTGAACTTCTTTCAACACTTTTGCCTGCTTTCAAGCACTTTATTTCCGAATAAAAACACTCGTCTTGAACGAACTTCCAAATTAATAATTCCGCTTTTTTCAAGAGCGCTATGTCCAACGCGCCATCGGGTCCTTTAACCGACTTTGCTAAAACTTTGTTGGAACACATAACCGACTTTTCGGCTGCGTCGTCGGGTCCTTTAACCGACTTTCTTAAACTCTTGAATTTTTCTACCGCTTGCAAGGTGCGTGCAGTTGCCCCAAGGAATTTCTTAAAGCTGCTAAATCGTCCGTAGTCGGGTAGACTTAACGGTTCTTGCTTTCTTAACGCATTTACGCCCTTTGGCGATTTTTCTTCACCTGTTTCTAAGCTTTTTATGGTGTCCACTTGTTTGGGCCATAAATCTTCAATTTGCTTCTCATATTCCTTTTTCAACTCGCTATTTTTGTCGAGCTCTTTTTCAATATTCAACAGGCGACTTTCAACCTGCGCTCTATTCGACGGCATGCACTCATTGTCTGTGCGCCATAACAAAGCAGTCTCGTACCTATTATTAGGTATACGACGTACCGTTTTGTTCAAAATACTTAAAGCTCGTTCTTCTGGGTCGTTCACGGGCTTTCTAGCCGACACTCCCAGAGATTCCAAACTAAAATAATCCTTGATCAATTTATCCATATCTTCCTCCTTCTTGGTGGAAATGTGGTTAACGATCTTGATCGGTTTAATACCACCCGATATGTGACCATGTAAAACCCATCCAAGTTTGGTGAGCGATGCTACAGGTAGGTTCTTACCTCCTGAAATTAATTCACGAGTAACTATGAGATGCCAATTGTCCTGACCAATTAATATGGTAGGTTTGGACCTCTCATACATCAACTCATCCTTAATCGGTGTCAAATGAGAACACCGTTGCAATAATTCTCGGCTTACCGACTGCGGAGAAAGGTTAAGTGACTTAATTGTTTGTACACTTATCTCTTCTAAGTCGCTCGAGTAAATGCCTTTTATCTTAATGTTTAAGCGATACGAACTGTCGTCGTTAATTCGCTTACCTCCCACGGCTTCGATACGTAATCCCTCTTTATGTCCGCGAGGCGCTAATTTCTGAGCCATACACTGCTCTATGAGTGTCATGGTCGATCCCTCATCCAGAAGAGCTGTTGTCTTGACCTTTCCTCTAGGTCCATACAACTCGACCGGTATAATCTTTAAGTATGCACATGCCAGTGCATTCACTGTACTAACAGTTGTAATCTGAGCATCCTTACCCCCCCTCGTCCCCTTGTGGCGAGGTTTTTTCTTTGGGGTATCGGTGTAGCATTCGATGATGTGACATTCTACATCCCTCTACACCACATTTTTTCGCTTTGCACTCTAACCTCCTATGGTTAGGTGACAAACATTGGAAACATACTTTCGCCTTTTTGACCGCTTCCCATTTCTCGTGAATATTCATGTCCTTAAACTTGTAACAACTCACTATAGAGTGTTCCTTGTTGCATATAACACACTTATGTGTTACCCGACTTACAGGCTTATCCTGGGTTGTCATAACCACCTGTCGGTTGTGCCCTTTACTATTTCGGCGTTCTAGACGCTCGCTCGACTTACTTCGGCGCATATAGCGCTCGCTCACGGCACATCTGCGTACACCTCCCTTTGCAGTGTGTACAGTTTGCTTCCTGAATTCAGGACGCTTCCTTTTTTCAGGCGCATTTTCATTGTTTAAGGACGCTCCAAATTGTTCACTCAATAAATTTAAAAACTTGGCCATCTTCTGTAACTCTGGCTCCAAAGGATACTGAGCTCGATATTCAAACCATTTAAATTTAATCATAGTTCCGAGCTTCTCCACTATGCGGCTCACTAACTCCGGTGAGTACAAATATTGTGGTTGATTCAACGCTTGTATCGTGGCAACCACGTTCGTAATACGACTTGCAAAAGATCCTATATTCCGGCAATCTTCTGCCAATCTTGGCATACGCTTTACATTCTCGATTTCGGCTAGAATGAGCATCTCAACCCTACCGAATCTTCTTTCGAGAGCGTTCATTATTTCTTCCGGTTCACACAAAGTAAACAACAACGACTTAACCGCTTCCTTAGCGGTGCCCTTTAATGCCCTCCTAAGGCGTGCGACATTTTGCACCCCTGAAAATTGGCTTCTCGTGTCTTCAAACACCGTTTTGAAAATTATCCATTCACCCGGGTCTCCATCGAACACCGGTAATTCCTGGAGGAAATGTAGCTGGGAAGACTTATCTTTACCAGCTATTTTTATTGCACTCACAATCGCTTCGGTCAATTCTGACACCTCACTCGCGTGTGTTTTCTGTGCATTTCCTTGGTTGCGCTCGATCTCCGCCCCTTTGCGGCGTGATCCTTTACACGCTTCCTTATCAGTAACATCGGGTTGTGCTACACTAACCGGCGCGCTCATTATGGTCTGCTGAACCCAACTCCTTACGAAAGGTTCCACCTGAGTATTCCGCTCTTCATCATCCTCACTCGAGTCGATCTCCTCTTCTCGGTTGAGTCGTGCCAACTCCAATTGAGACTTGGCCAAGGCAGCAGCTGCCTGTGCTCGTTCGAGCTCTGAGCGTTCGAATTTAATCCGCGCCTCTAATTCGGCTTTCAGCCTCGCCGATCGCGATGACCTACTACCTCTTTGTGACCCTTTATCACTAGTGTGCCCGATTACTGTCCTTGACGATGCCGCTTCTTCGGTCCTTTGACCTACTTTTTCGACCACCGTTTCACTCCTGGATATAACGGATTGTTGTGCGGTACTGGCCTGCGTACCACTGGTGTCCGTCCTGTTGCTTGTCGTTGCCACGGACGTCCCTGTGTCCCACGTGCATGTGGACGTGTCGGTGGTGGCTCCACTTGAAGGAGTTGCTACATTTGACGCAGTAGCTGTGGTCGCTCCAGATGGTTCCGCTTCTTTAGCTTTTCTTGAGAGCCCTGTCCTTGTCCTGCTCCCTTCGCTTCTCCCTGTCTGGTCTTGTGCCTTCTTCATCTTGCAGGAAGGTGATTGTTGGCCTACGGTCCCTAACTGTCCCTACGGTCCCTACAACCCCTTACCTACAACCCTTCTACACCCCAACCTAACACCACTACCCCTCCCCCCCCCCCTTTATCTCCCAACCTACAACCCTACTACCACCCTAACAGCCCTATCAGCCCTATCAATCCTGGACGGGGCCTACCGAGGTGAGCCGTCCAGGGATGTAGTCGTGCAGGAATGGAATGGAGGAAAGGTTTAGGAACTGTCCCGCCAAGGAATATGACGAAACAGTCGAGCGGTAGTGCAAGCGCAGTCTCGCTCGAGAGAACTGCTCCACCCGAAGGTGTTGTGCCAGAGCCCAACCGTTTGGCACCGTTAGGTGGTCGGGATGTATGCTGTGCTCGCCGCCCAGTTGCCGGTGACGCCTCGTCCAAGCGCCCTCCTCCGGCCGCGATGCAGTCAGGTGCCCACGCGCACCCTCGCCCGGCAGCAGCAGCGGTGGATGCTTCGTCCAGCACCCTGATGATCCGACAGGAAAATGCCGGACACGGTCGTCCGACAGGAAATGCCGAGCACGCTTGCCCGACAGGAAAATGCCAGACACGGTCGTCCGACAGGAAAAATGCCAAGCCCTGCTTGGCCACGATGAGTGCCTTCACAAGACACCTGCGCCCGGCTGCGATACGTGCCCCATGCGAGCACACGCCCCCGGCCGCAATCCCGGTTTTCTTTCTTCCGGTAGTTCCAGGTCCCGTCCTTCAGCACTGACGTCCTGGTCTTCTGGCCTTTGGTCCTATTGCTTCAGCTCAAACCTCCGGCTTCCTTCGGTTGCTGATCTTCACTCGGCTCCGAAGGTCTTCTTTTTTCCACAACCAGCAGTCCACAGCTGGTTCCTTGATCCAGCTGGCGGGGTTCGGGTGGTCTTTAATCCGGCTCGAAGGACCAATTGAAAAGGAATTCGGCTTCGGAAGGTCCTCCTGATCCGGCTGCGAAGGACCAATTGAAAAGGAATTCGGCTCGCAAGGACCAATTGAAAAGGACACAACGGACGGAAACTAAGAAACAGAAGGGAGGAATCGAGGCTTCTCTCGATCCGGCCTCCTGCAACGCCTACGTTGGGTTCGGGAACAACGTATGTGATCTCCGCAACGGAGTAACACACTAGGGCGATAACCTCGTTCCTTTTCAGCAAGTAGGTTCAGACGGGGATTACGGGTCTTCCGAAGTCGTCCCGGTCCCGACGCCTTAATTCTTCGATGTGGACTGTATAACTTAAGGGATCTTGGGAATGAAACAGCAATTATCTTCAAACCGTTCCGTGAGAGAGTAATCACTTTTCCCTATACTTTTCTTCTTGACTGCTGGTTTTCACTTTTCCCGAAGGATTTTCTTGTTTTTCCGAACTATTACCCCGAACGAATTGCAATAAAACCCGTTCACTAAGCTACCCCCAGAGCTATACGCGAAAGTGAGCCGCGCCATTCGCGTGCCTGCGCAACTTAACAACATGAATTTGTACTATTACTCTCTCACGTTTCACTTAATTTCTTTATTCACATAAATCACACATAAACACAAGTTATCTATTTAGATAGCACAAAACAATATCTACACCATGATATACATTATTTTTCCGTATTACAAAAATCCTTTAATTTATAAAACAAAATATGCCTACTTTACTCACAAATCCAAAATCCAAACTTCTTAAATATTTAACACAGAAAGTTAAAACAATGTTTCCCACTTGAATTTATACATATGTTAACTAATACAATAGTTTAATTTACATTTTCTCTATTTATTTCACTATTTAAAACACTTTTAAATTTCTTATACAAAACTATCATTATTTCACTTATGCACAGGAATTTTCACATAAAAATAACACAGAATCAACCTGAAATGTTTTACAAGTCATTTTTACATAAATTGCTGAAATTACAAACATTTTAAATTTTTACATATTCGGCCTCCTAAGGGCGTGGCCAGCGTGCTTCCGTGAACTCACACTATTTGAACAACTAACTTTGCACGGCTCTCGACTATCAGAAAAATGAAAGTCTGAAATACACTTAATTTTAACAATATTAAATAAACGAGTGCTTCTACATAATTTTCAAACAGTAGGAAACTATTTCTGATAAGACTCTTATTCGTTATCATGCTTCTTATCAGATAACAATACAAGTGAATGTTTTCATTAATCAATCATAACAAATAGGCATTTGTTTTCGTACAAACATATCATACCTATACAAGACAATACTTATGCAATTAATTTCCGTTAATTCTGTTTGTGCACAGAGTGATCATCTCGACCGGGGAACCAATCCGATCTCTAACTTCACTTTAATATTCCTTTGAATTTACATCATTGGAGAGACGATTTCAACCGGGGAACAAATCCGGTAATATAATTTATATCTTAAATTCCTTATGAATTTATTAAGCGATATTACTTAGGAAAACGAACAAACTAGTCTGGCCTGGGAGTCGAACCCAAGACCTTCTTATCATTAATTCGACATTTCTTTAAGATTTAACTAAGCATTTTCTTATCAGAGCGTCGTGGCTCGATAATTTGCTTTTTATAACTATGCGTCATCGGTTGATTTAATAAACTGAAACATTCTTATAGGCGCGTCGCCAACAGGAGGAGATCGCGTTCCCTCCGATTATATTTGTGCTAAGTGACGCTGGACTTTAGTTCCGATAGCGGCTAACGCCCTCTGGAGTCATTGCACAAGAGAAGCTGGGCAGCGCATGCGGTTCTGCTATCTGATTATATCGGTGACGTCAGGTTACGTTACACACTTCTCACACACCACTCACACATATCATTTACTTGCCCCTGACGACGCCTTGTGTACGACCTCCACCTACGGAATTCGGTAAGTTTTGTGTTTGCGTATCTAGCCGTTTTAAATTAATTGTCCACGGGCTATTTGTGGCCCGACCCTTGGTTACTCGTCGAATTGGGTTACTGATGGGCCCTAGCTCAATCGACCTTTGTCTGGGTAACTCAGGGCCGTAACATCAATATATCGCTGCATCAGAGGGAATCACTAAAAAGAGCACTTTGCTCATTGGTCTTTAGGGGTCTCTTCGACGGCATTTTGAAACACAGCCACTGCTTCCTCGGCGTCCATAAAACGTTTTCCTAGAATTTTTCTTTTATTTTCGGAAATAAATAAAAATCGCAAGGTGCGTGTCGAGGCCATAGGACAGATGACCCAGTAATTCCACGTCTGATGTCGCCAAGTAGTTGATTGTTTGCTAGGCAGTGTGCGACGAGGCGTTGTCGTGGTGAAGAAGGATCCTACTACGAGGTCATTTCTTTCGAACTTTTTCCAAGGCAAGCGGCAAAAATTGTTGGTATACCACTCTGCAGTGACTTTTTTTCGATTCTCTAAAACAATTGTTGCGCAATGACCTGTCTTCCGAAGAACCAGACCACCATCTTTTTTCCCACGCTTCGACCTCTCCTCACTTTATTTGGCAACTCCTCGAAAGGAAACACCCAGACTCTCTCTTAGATTCAGGATCATAACAATAAATCCAGCTTTCGTCACCCGTAAGTATATCGAACACAGGATTTGAGTCACCTTCATTAAATCTTTAATCCATTTTAGGATACCAATCAACACGACGGAGTTTTTGGGCCTCTGTCAAATTATGAGTTGTTCACCGGGCACAAAGCTTACTGACAACTAAAGGTTCATGGAGAATTTTGTGCACTTGACTCATACCGAAGCCTAACCTTGTCCGAATCTGCTGAAAAGTCACTCTTTTGTCAGTCTCTGTCATACGCCACACAACACTGATGTTATCTTCAGTCGTCGCCGTAGAAGGCCATCCCCCACGCAGACCATCGATTAGATTAGTACGACCACGTTTAAACTCATTAAGCCAGTTGTAAACTTCATTGTGAGGGGCCAATCGAAGTCCATCGTAACTTTCTTGTTGACTTAAATGACATCGAAATTTATAAAAAATCATTGTACGAAAATTTTTTGCATTAAATACATGCTCACGTGGCACTTTCAATTTGCCGCCAAATCGTAAACAAATGACAATTTAATAAAATACATACACAATAATATTGGCAAAGAGTTCCGTTTTCAAAATTTGAACTTATTTTTTTATTATATCGTTTACAAGTGGCCGGTTCTAAAACGTTTAGTATCACCCTCGTATGTCACCGAACATCGGTATCGATGAGGCTGGTATGAAACAGTCAGACTGCGACTTGTTTTATGTACGCTTGACCAAAGTGCTTCACATCCTTTTGTCCGGTGTGAATAAGACACAAGCATATAACGGTTTTTATGTATACCTGCCATGTATACATGAGTACAGGTATGTAAACAGAACTTAACGCCCTGGATAGAAAAGTCCGCACTACTATGTCGTCCCGTAGGATGCATTACCCGAGATCTGAGATCCGATTATGAGGCTGTACTTGCCGCGGAAATATGTTTGGTGGGCGTGGCTTTTTAAGCGCGCGTACCATGCATAATCGCGAAGTGTGCAGCCTCCGTAATTACTTTCTGACGAGATCGGATGATCCATTCTATAGAGATCTTGTGATAAAGGGCTTACCCCTCTATCCTAAGCCAACAAGCAATGGCAAGACCCGACAGTACAGAGCATTTCCGACCGGGAGACGGTATGGAAGGAGAAGGAGCTCCACGGGAGGTTCTACAAGGTACTACATGAAGCTTTAGTAGACACAGTTGCCTACCTCCACTGGCTACGTTTTGGTGACCTCTTTTGGGAAGCCGAGGGTTTTGTCTGTACCATACAGGATTAGGTTATTAAGATCCACAACTATCGGAGATACATCCTAAGGGATGGCACCGTCGACATCTGTCGAGCTTATCGCCATCCCAGTGAGTCACTTAGGCATGTCATCTCCGGTTGTTCGGCGCTTTCTAACTCTGAGTACTGGCACAGGCACAACCTAGTAGCCAAAAACCTACACCAAGAGTTCGCTCCGAAATACGTTCTCGTGGATCAGAAATTGCCGTATGACAAGTACTTGCTGGAAGTCGCGCTCGAAAATAACCGCGCTAGGCTCTACTGTGACCGGGGCATCATCACGAACAGGACTATTCTTGCGAATAAGCCTGATAGACCGGGCATAGTTAAGGATATATATTATTGGTCGATATTACCATTCCGTATGATGCGAACCTCGTAAAAGCCGAAACAGATAAGCGAACAAAATATCTGGACCACGCTCACTAGTGATATGTGGGTTACAGTAGTTACGTTGTACCAGTTCTGGCGCACTTGTAGAAAGGTTGTACCAGTTCTGGCGCACTGAGTCACAAGTACGACGTTCGTCGACTCACGATCCTCAATTAACTCTTATCTAATTGATATCCGCTTCGAGCCTCCACCGTCATTAGCGCTCCATTGTTCTTATCTACTTATCTATTGTCGATTGACTACCGTCATTATCTATTATTCGCAGCGTGTGGGTCGGCTTATGCTATTGTATTATACTCCTTTGTTCCTATCTACAACACTAATCTGAATCTACAATAAAACACATTACCTAATTTTGTTAAAATTTTTATTTATAAAATACAAAATCTTATTACTTATTATCTATAAAATAGGAGCGAAACATCTCATCCACTAACATATCGTCGTACAATGTGTTCTCTGTAAATATACTCGTAAAACTATGCATTGAACATCCCTGAAACTTATATAGCAAATACGTTAAGCAATATTCGCCACAAACTGAAGTCCTATCAACATTCCAGTTCCATCTTTTACAATTTCGTACAGGTGCCCGTCCATATGAATCAAAATATTCACCGACGTCATTCGTATCGATATATAAAGCTACCCAATGTGACCCTGGTTTATCATCTGTACCCAAATTGCATATTACCTAGTCAGGTCATAAATTCTATCACATGTTTAATATAAAATAATTGAAACAAGTTTATTCATTATGTAACCATTTATATACCAAAATGAACTTAACAAAACATAGATTCTTATGACACTATAGTTTATTCAAAATGACCTCCGTAATTTTGAATACAGGCCTTCAATCTGCGCGGCCAGTCGTCTATCTCACCACGAACGAGGTCCATGTCATATCGGCGGCTGCCTTAATTAAAGATGTCTTGAGTGACTCGAAATTGGGATGAGGCTTTGAGCACGCCTTTTCCTCCAAGTGTTGCCATATCTTGTAATCTAACGGATTCAAATCTGGATTGGTCTTTGTGTCGGATGAAGTCGATTTCACGCGCCGCCAGCCAGTCTTTTTTTTTTTTTTTTTAAAGAACGTTACCTCCACACTAGGTTTTTCTCCTGTATCGTGGGGGCAGTTTACAAACACAAATTTCACAAGGACAAACATCCAAACTCGGAACAATTACTTGTAGGTCGTACAAATACTTGTTCCGTGCGGGATTCGAACCCGCGACCCCAAGCACAGCCACTCATTGCTAAGCCACTACGCCACGGAGCTGGCAAAAGTCCTGTGTGCTCTTCGCTCTATGAGCTGACGCCGAATCTTGTTGGAATACCCAGTGCCTGTTATTGAACATGGTATGAGAAACAGGTTACACAAGGTTCGTCAGGACTGTATTTTGATACACAACTGCATTCGTTTTTAACCTTTCTCACAAAAATGTACCTCTGTTAAGCCCCAATAAGAAACTCCCAACCACACCATGAGCGAGGATGGAAAATGACCCCGTTGGACACGCGGAATACGGTTGCTCGCTTCTTCACTACTGCGTGCGTACACCTTATCATTTTGTTTGTTGTAGCTCTCTTCTACGGTAAAAATTTTTTCATCCGAAAAAAGAATTTCCCGATATTTTTCCCGCGTACCGCTTCAACAAAGCGCGGCATCTCTTCAGTTTCAGATCCATTAGACGAGCATTCAAACGATGTCCTGTTTTTCTTCGATATGCCCGAAGCTCTAAGTCTTCATTTAACGCCGTGGTTCTGCTTAACCCCATCTGAAGGGCCAACAGTTTCTGCTTACGTTTGGGATTTCTTTGAATTCGCACCTTTACAGCTTTTATCACTGCTGGAGTCCTAACAAATCGAGGGCGACCACTTCTTGACCTGTCATCTACACTAGAGTCTTCATTGTATCGTTTGATGGTACGATAAACGAATCTTTTGGTTATATTCAAATTTTACAGTATATCAAAAAATTTAATTGGCGTGTAATCGCAACTGCAACACGGTCTTTTTTAAGCGTCCACTCCATATGTAAAAATGAGTAAAATTCTAAAAAGTATACAGTTTTATTTTCATGAATAATTCGAATTCAATAAACTTTTTTGTGGCCAGCATTCTAAAAGGGTGCGTTTGGCAGAAAAAAGCGCTAGCAAGCGCTTATAAGCGCTGAAATAGTTTTCGGCCAGGCCACGATTGCTACTTCAGTAGCGCTGACACAATCCGCCATTTTGCTTATTTAATTTGTTTGTTTTGAAGTAGAGTTGATAAGTTGTTTTGTGCAATATTCGTTTTAAGTAATATAATGACATGAATAAACATATACATGTTATTAAAAATTCATGATTGGTAAGTTTTTAATGTGAATACTTTAAAAACATATATTTAAATTAGGTTAGGTTCCCCCGTTAAAACTAACATCGTGTCCTGGAGGAAAATAGCTACTTACGATTTGACAGCGCTTACCGCTTACGATCGCCATTTTGCTTACAAGCGCTTGCTAGCGCTTTTTTCTGCCAAACGCACCCAAAGAAAAGTTTTTACTGTGTGACAATACTTATGACCTGACTAGGTATGTACGTTGGTACGTGGGTGTACATGGACAGTCTGTTAGCAGCATAAACATTATTTTCTAGACTGGGGTGAATCTTTTTCAGATGTTGTTGTACATCTAGTGTATCCATGATATTACTGCTATTAGTAGATTACTACAGTACAATCTACTCAATGACTAACATAGGAATGATCAATTATGTGATTTCTAAATATTAAATTGCATTTTTTCCGTTATACAAAACCTATTTGAGTCATCAATACACTGAATAAGACGCAACACGAAGAATGTGAGATAAGGTTGTTGACGCATAAAGTTATTATCAATTCTACTGTAGAAATTCTTTAGATTAGAATTATTACTTACTGGTACTATATAAGACCAAGCAACTGCAGTCATGGAGTTAGTGTATGGTCGTTTGACCGCAGTGTATCTATCAATAATACATTTGTGTTACTTCAACGCATCAAAGGCCATAGATGTAAGTGTTTAATCTATTGACAAACTTACCTTTCTTTCTGTTATTTTTTTACGTGTGTATGATTTTGAACGACAGGCCTGTTGGTCTAGTGGTTAGTGACCCTGACTGTTATGCCGGAGGTCGTGGGTTCGATTCCCACCCAGGACAAATGCTTGTGTGATGAGCACGATCATTTGTTCTGTGTCTGAGTGTAATTTATCTATAATATTTATGTATTTAGAAATATATAAGTATGTTTATCAGTTGTCTAGTACCCATAACACAAGCTCTGCTTAGCTTGGGACTAGATGGCGTTGTGTGATAGTTGTGGAATATTATTATTATTATTATTATTTAGTGTTAACAAATTATATTTAAATATTTTGTGTGTGTATATGATTAAGCCGTGGTAGCTCAGATGATTAGCGCAAGCTGTAAATTTTACAGTACGTAACGCGGGTTCGATCCCCGCCGACACCAATTAAATTGTTAATTGCAATTTTAAGTGTTTATTCTATTGACACACTTACTTTTCTTTCTGTTATTTTCTTACGTGTGTATGATTTAGTGTTAACAAATTATATTTAAATATTGTGTGTGTATATGATTAAGCCGTGGTAGCTCAGATGGTTAGCGCAAGCTGTAAATTTTACAGTACGTAACGCGGGTTCGATCCCCGCCGACACCAATTAAATTGTTAATTGCAATTTTAAGTGTTTATTCTATTGACACACTTATTTTTCTTTCTGTTATTTTCTTACGTGTGTATGATTTAGTGTTAACAAATTATATTTAAATATTGTGTGTGTATATGATTAAGCCGTGGTAGCTCAGATGGTTAGCGCAAGCTGTAAATTTCACAGTACGCGACCCAGGTTCGAACCCCCCCGACACCACTTAAATTGTTAATTGCAATTTTAAGTGCTGATTTACGACGTGCTCGGCGGTGAAGGAAAACATTGTGAGGAAACCTGCATGTCTGAGAAAATTTCGAAGGCATGTGAAGTTCGCCAACACGCATTGAGACCGCGCCGCGGACATTTCCTAGCCATAAATACAAAGACAATAGCAGAAAGTAAAAAGTTAAAAAATACTTTTATGACAATGACAGTCATTAGTTGATCATTAGTGAATGTGATTCTGTTTTCTTAAATTACAGGAAGAAAAGAGCAGAAGGAAGAAATGGGATGATGGGAAGTAATGAAGAATGAATTGTTATGTGAAGTTTGTTGGAACAAACATATTTTAGTCACGTGTAAATACTTTTAACATTTTGGTTCAAAATGACACAAAATCTAAAAAATATTAGATACATCATCGACATGGACGGATTTTACATTACATATCCTCATAAACATTTTCAATGTAGAGAAATGGCTATTCTAGACGTAAAACTATCTAATAAAAATGATTCGTTTATCGATCATTATTTGTTTCGGCCAAGTTATCCTTTCAATTATTTGTCGCCAAAAGACAAAAAAACGGTTCGTTATTGTGAAATACACGTGCACGGCATTCCATATTTTGATGTGACCGAAGAATTAAAATGTGCCTACAAACAAGAGAACATCATTCCCATACTAAATTGGTATATTAGAAAGGGGGATGCCCATATTAGGCCATGGAACGCCCAACAATGTGCATTCGTTAAAAAAATATATCTTTATTTATGGTTATTAATCGCGGTATTCATTTATCCTAAAACAATGGGAATATTTTTGCACAAATTAAAAGTACCGAAAAGATAAAAATAAAATTAGGTAAATACGTAATTCATTAGTCTGTGAATAAAATAAAAAATGTTGCCAATCACAAAAATCATTAAAAAATCGATTCCCCTTTTCGATCGATTACTTATGGTGTCATTATTACAATGCTTATATGATCTTTCGATAATTATTACGATGTTATGATATAGGTTTAAAATAACCGTTGACAATGGATATTTATCCAAAGCAGTCGATACGCAACCGTTATTAACCAAATGTTTACCGACCACAGACGGAAAAGGATGGTTATGTTTTTACTGTGTGTGCGGATTAGGCTATGTTGAATCGTTTTTTGCTATGGTGCTTAAAACGTAGGATGCATTTTATTATTGAGGGAGCTACTATCAAAGAATATTTTATTCGCTTAACTCGTAAAGTACTTGACCAACTTTAAGAATTCTTTCACCACTAGATTGTTATGTATAATTTTAGATATCTAATATAGGGTTAATTTTATTATAGAGGGCGCCACTTTCAATGAATACGTTTTTTGGCTAATCTCAAAAATTACTAGACCGATTTTGAAAATTCTTTCACCATTAGATTGCTAATGAGGGCGTTAGCTGTGTGATAAATTATATTATTACAATAAATAATTGTGAGATTAATATTTTCTAAATAAATAAAACTAAATACCTACCTAAGATGTTCAAATCCAATTATTATTTTTACAATTGAAGAATCGTATTTACACACTTTACTTACTCAGATTGATTATTATAGATAAAGAGGTAATAAACCTAAAGTAAAAGAGCTCCGCTTAAACGAAAAAAACTATTTATTAGAATAAAACTAAATGTTGAAAAAAAGTGGTTCAGTGCGAGTCGGACTCGCAGGCCCATGAAGAGTTCAGTAGTAACAAGCATATATTTTAAATCGAGTCAAAATACCACTATCATTATCGCCAGCAACAAATTATTTTGTTTTTCATAGTGTTTGTATAAATAACAAAGTTGTTTTTGCGGTTCCTTAAAATGTGCTACTTGTATCAAAAAAAGGACTATTATACATTAAAGGGGTTTCTGTGGTTTATTCATTACCAAAGAGAAAAAACTTATTGCGCAAAATAGGTTTTTATTAATTTCAAGTCATCAAAAGCGGCAGTCAACCGTTAAAAACTAAAACAACCGTTGTTATAGGCTCGGTTGAATTCATTGACAACCTTCACATTTATAGTTATGATAATTAAACAAGCGAATAAGCTAAGTTTGTATAAAAAGGGTTATTATAATATTAAGGAATTTATAGATGATAATAACCCCTGGGAAGGGTGATCGCTACCAAGCTATTTCTAATTTATCTTGTGTTGTTGATTGTAAACATGATTGTAAGCTATTATTAAAAAAAAAGTCCCGCTGGGTTTCTTGCTGGTTCTTCCCAGGACAGAGGTTTTTTTTGCGAACCAGTGGTAAATTAAAAAAGTGACGTTCAATAAGTATTTTTATAATCTACATTGAATAAAAAAGTTTCTATTTCTATTTCTATTTCTAGAATTACTAGCTGATTTACCAAGAATTCTTTAGAGTATAACAAAACGCTACTGCACAAGTTAACTGTTATTCTTATCTGTTTTTAACATAACATTTAAAATGGAATCATGTTATGATAATTCAAGAAGTTAATTTCCAGCTGATTTACCACGAATTCTCTAAAGCATAACAAAACAATACAGCACAAGCTAACTGTTCTTAAAAATACATTTGAAATAGAGTTTCAATAAATAAAGGAAATTATATTTTAAAAAGCGTGCAGAACTTAAAACGCGTCAAAGATTATTCTTTTTATGATATTATTAATCGAATAAAAATCGATATCATTCCATAGATTTTATGACAGTTAAGTGGCAACATCGTATCCGACAGGTAGGCCGCTGTCACTGTTATGTCACAAGAATTAAATTACGTGTTCGTGTTATTGTTTTGTTGTAAAAGTAAAATGCAATTGTTGATCTCTCAACAATTGGTTCGAACACAGCAGGTAAATAGTTGGTACATATCACGATGTGGTATGTCTTCCTCTAAGAAATGCTTTATAACTGAGTTTACTTGAATAATATCAATATAATAATTGTAGCTTCTTTATTAGGTACAAGTTTCGAGTACAGTGAACGTGTAGTGTGGCACTCGCAAAATGCACCAATAGTTCGTCTTGAACATCTATACATCAGCTGTGGCACTGACACTTATGAGAATAAGATCACACACATTGTTTGTCTTCGATTTTCCACGTGAGAAACTATTTGCGCTACGTGAGGTAAGTGTTTAACAAGTTTAACATTTCAATTTATTAAATGTGATCCATATATCTGATAATTATACATGTTTTTACACTGATTGTATATCAACTCAAGAACTTGTTTTATTTTTTCACATCTGCCCTAGCTATATCTGACAAACATACTAGCTTATTTATGAGATTGACCAGTTTTATCAACTACCAAGAAAGGAGACAGTTGATTTTTCATTGTTTTTGGACTGCTGGTAGTCTGTCAGGCCTTAATTATTAAATAATATAGGGCATTAAATCCATCCTTGTGCAGTAACATTTAACTTGATAAATATTTTATTTATATTTGAGTTTGAAATAAATCTATTTTATTTTTATTTTTTCACTTTGACTTCATTTTTTGTATTTTACATTATTTCAGTTGTCATGCCGTGTATATCATAATTGCTGGCAATGAACTGATAGAACAGCATCATGTTCAACTGCAGAACGGGAACCATCTGAATCATCTAGTCCGTCCTCGTTGCAATCTGAAGTGAGTAATGTATTGCACCCAGAACAACAAAGCTTAGATCATACATCACACAGTGTACTGCTAACTAATTATATAAAAGCACAATGTTTTTTACCAGGTTGTAACAGTTCCATCAGCATTGCAAGTATGTCTCTTTTGTGATTAACTACATTTTGCGATAACAAACATACATAGTGACAAGTACTATGTATGTGTGTTATACTTGGTAGAGCCATGCTGCAGTTATATTAGAAGTATAGTTGTAGCATGAATGGGTCGGCTCGACCGGGGAAGGAGCACCCTCTCACAGAATACCAGCGTGAAATAGTAGCTTAATGCTGCTGTGTTTTGTATGGTGAGTGTAGAGAACCGGAGACCCTTTTTACTGGAAACGAGAAAATGATCTTAGTCCTCACGGGTGACAACGCATCTGCATTTTGATTTGTAATCGAGGATAGATGTGGATGTCTAAGGGTCGCAGAAATGTCTCCAGCAGATGGTGAATCTCAGTTAATGACAAGATATGCTAATAAATCCAGAGCCGTGACTATGTGTCGATATGGGTAGTAGAGGTGGTGAATGGCATTTTTAAAACTGAATTTAAAATATTTCATCAAAATTACTTTAACAGGGCTTCTACACATTTGATGATAGACTGCTGTGGCTTCTGCTATAGTTAATAAATTCCACACAAAAATAAGGGACAGGGATGATGCGGCTCAAATACTTGAAATAGTTCATCACAAAATATGGAGACAAATAATGATTTTTCTGAGTATGCTAGGGAAAACAATCTAAATAGAGCTAGGGCAGGCAGACTTTAGAAATATAAATGTAGACTTTAAAATGTTAGGGAATTTCCTGTTTTAACTTACAGCGACTTAATATTAATTGCTTGTGTCACATACCAATTAAAGCAAGCTCGCTACTATTATGGTGAGCATATAAGATTTAATGGTTGCTACCGGATAGAACTCTGTAATAACCAGAGGAGCAGCATTATGGAAGGAATAAAGTTAAGCCCTAGCTGATCTTTACTTAGGGCTAGAATTGCAAGTCATCACTATTAGTCGTAAAGTGTATTTTATTATATAAATTCTATATAATATCTAATATATAAATTCTTTTTTAGGAAGGAGGCTTGGTACTACCACCTGCTTAGGACCCTGTAATTAATGAAATTAAAAACCCAAGCATACCACTGCAAGACTTCTAGACACAGTAAGTTCATTCTGTAGATCGGACAATAAATAAATATTAAAAATCTGAAGGTACTCCGGGTTAACACTGACATTGGGACGTCGGTCACCTCAGTCTGCCGTAACCATGGGTGCTGGAAAGCACCCGAAATGTCTGGAATTAAAAATCAAAGAAATAAAACGCGATAAAATCGATAAAAATAGTTGTTAAAAAAACTGCATTTGTGAAAATAAAAACTTCAAATATTTTCAAAACCCCGACTTTTTTTAAAGCAATTCCTTTACCATTTCATTGTTTTAATTGCATATTATCATATCTATATGCTTTTATATGTGGGCACTCATGGCCGAAGTGTCTATGAAGACTGGGCATTCCCCTTTGTGCAAAGACGAAGTGATCGCATACAAAGGTGGTTCAACAGAAAAACAATTTTTAAAAATGTTGACGACGAATGATAGAATTTTTAATATTGAAGAATACAAATGTCCAAAATACAATGATTTGGTAAATGTCATAAATTTAAACAAACGTTATGTGTGTAATAATCATATATTTGCAAAAAATAATCACAAAATTTTACATTGTTCTTGTGACGAAGTGTGGGTTTTTTACAAGTGGTTATTACTTGAAAATAAAATTTTAAATTAATCATAAATTTTGTTTGATTTCCAAAAAACATTAGTTATAGTATACTATATAATACAAAATTGGTTCAACAGAAAAACAATTTTTAAAAATGTTGACGACGAATGATAGAATTTTTAATATTGAAGAATACAAATGTCCAAAATACAATGATTTGGTAAATGTCATAAATTTAAACAAACGTTATGTGTGTAATAATCATATATTTGCAAAAAAATAAACACAAAATTTTACATTGTTCTTGTGACGAAGTGTGGGTTTTTTACAAGTGGTTATTACTTGAAAATAAAATTTTAAATTAATCATAAATTTTGTTTGATTTCCAAAAAACATTAGTTATAGTATACTATATAATACAAAATTGGTTCAACAGAAAAACAATTTTTAAAAATGTTGACGACGAATGATAGAATTTTTAATATTGAAGAATACAAATGTCCAAAATACAATGATTTGGTAAATGTCATAAATTTAAACAAACGTTATGTGTGTAATAATCATATATTTGCAAAAAAATAAACACAAAATTTTACATTGTTCTTGTGACGAAGTGTGGGTTTTTTACAAGTGGTTATTACTTGAAAATAAAATTTTAAATTAATCATAAATTTTGTTTGATTTCCAAAAACATTAGTTATAGTATACTATATAATACAAAATTGGTTCAACAGAAAAACAATTTTTAAAAATGTTGACGACGAATGATAGAATTTTTAATATTGAAGAATACAAATGTCCAAAATACAATGATTTGGTAAATGTCATAAATTTAAACAAACGTTATGTGTGTAATAATCATATATTTGCAAAAAATAATCACAAAATTTTACATTGTTCTTGTGACGAAGTGTGGGTTTTTTACAAAATTGTTTTTCTGTGGAACCAATTTTGTATTATATAGTATACTATAACTAATGTTTTTTGGAAATCAAACAAAATTTATGATTAATTTAAAATTTTATTTTTAAGTAATAACCACTTGTAAAAAACCCACACTTCGTCACAAGAACAATGTAAAATTTTGTGATTATTTTTTGCAAATATATGATTATTACACACATAACGTTTGTTTAAATTTATGACATTTACCAAATCATTGTATTTTGGACATTTGTATTCTTCAATATTAAAAATTCTATCATTCGTCGTCAACATTTTTAAAAATTGTTTTTCTGTTGAACCAATTTTGTATTACATAGTATACTATAACTAATGTTTTTTGGAAATCAAACAAAATTTATGATTAATTTAAAATTTTATTTTCAAGTAATAACCACTTGTAAAAAACCCACACTTCGTCACAAGAACAATGTAAAATTTTGTGTTTATTTTTTTGCAAATATATGATTATTACACACATAACGTTTGTTTAAATTTATGACATTTACCAAATCATTGTATTTTGGACATTTGTATTCTTCAATATTAAAAATTCTATCATTCGTCGTCAACATTTTTAAAAATTGTTTTTCTGTTGAACCAATTTTGTATTATATAGTATACTATAACTAATGTTTTTTGGAAATCAAACAAAATTTATGATTAATTTAAAATTTTATTTTCAAGTAATAACCACTTGTAAAAAACCCACACTTCGTCACAAGAACAATGTAAAATTTTGTGATTATTTTTTGCAAATATATGATTACACACATAACGTTTGTTTAAATTTATGACATTTACCAAATCATTGTATTTTGGACATTTGTATTCTTCAATATTAAAAATTCTATCATTCGTCGTCAACATTTTTAAAAATTGTTTTTCTGTTGAACCACCTTTGTATGCGATCACTTCGTCTTTGCACAAATTTCTAATATACCAATTTAGTATGGGAATGATGTTCTCTTGTTTGTAGGCACATTTTAATTCTTCGGTCACATCAAAATATGGAATGCCGTGCACGTGTATTTCACAATAACGAACAGTTTTTTTGTCTTTTGGCGACAAATAATTGAAAGGATAACTTGGCCGAAACAAATAATGATCGATAAACGAATCATTTTTATTAGATAGTTTTACGTCTAGAATAGCCATTTCTCTACATTGAAAATGTTTATGAGGATATGTAATGTAAAATCCGTCCATGTCGATGATGTATCTAATATTTTTTAGATTTTGTGTCATTTTGAATCAAAATGTTAAAAGTATTTACACGTGACTAAAATATGTTTGTTCCAACAAACTTCACATAACAATTCATTCTTCATTACTTCCCATCATCCCATTTCTTCCTTCTGCTCTTTTCTTCCTGTAATTTAAGAAAACAGAATCACATTCACTAATGATCAACTAATGACTGTCATTGTCATAAAAGTATTTTTTAACTTTTTACTTTCTGCTATTGTCTTTGTATTTATGGCTAGGAAATGTCCGCGGCGCGGTCTCAATGCGTGTTGGCGAACTTCACATGCCTTCGAAATTTTCTCAGACATGCAGGTTTCCTAACAATGTTTTCCTTCACCGCCGAGCACGTCGTAAATCAGCACTTAAAATTGCAATTAACAATTTAAGTGGTGTCGGGGGGATTCGAACCTGGGTCGCGTACTGTGAAATTTACAGCTTGCGCTAACCATCTGAGCTACCACGGCTTAATCATATACACACACAATATTTAAATATAATTTGTTAACACTAAATCATACACACGTAAGAAAATAACAGAAAGAAAAATAAGTGTGTCAATAGAATAAACACTTAAAATTGCAATTAACAATTTAATTGGTGTCGGCGGGGATCGAACCCGCGTTACGTACTGTAAAATTTACAGCTTGCGCTAACCATCTGAGCTACCACGGCTTAATCATATACACACACAATATTTAAATATAATTTGTTAACACTAAATCATACACACGTAAGAAAATAACAGAAAGAAAAGTAAGTGTGTCAATAGAATAAACACTTAAAATTGCAATTAACAATTTAATTGGTGTCGGCGGGGATCGAACCCGCGTTACGTACTGTAAAATTTACAGCTTGCGCTAATCATCTGAGCTACCACGGCTTAATCATATACACACACAAAATATTTAAATATAATTTGTTAACACTAAATAATAATAATAATAATAATATTCCACAACTATCACACAACGCCATCTAGTCCCAAGCTAAGCAGAGCTTGTGTTATGGGTACTAGACAACTGATAAACATACTTATATATTTCTAAATACATAAATATTATAGATAAATTACACCCAGACACAGAACAAATGATCGTGCTCATCACACAAGCATTTGTCCTGGGTGGGAATCGAACCCACGACCTCCGGCATAACAGTCAGGGTCACTAACCACTAGACCAACAGGCCTGTCGTTCAAAATCATACACACGTAAAAAAATAACAGAAAGAAAGGTAAGTTTGTCAATAGATTAAACACTTACATCTATGGCCTTTGATGCGTTGAAGTAACACAAATGTATTATTGATAGATACACTGCGGTCAAACGACCATACACTAACTCCATGACTGCAGTTGCTTGGTCTTATATAGTACCAGTAAGTAATAATTCTAATCTAAAGAATTTCTACAGTAGAATTGATAATAACTTTATGCGTCAACAACCTTATCTCACATTCTTCGTGTTGCGTCTTATTCAGTGTATTGATGACTCAAATAGGTTTTGTATAACGGAAAAAATGCAATTTAATATTTAGAAATCACATAATTGATCATTCCTATGTTAGTCATTGAGTAGATTGTACTGTAGTAATCTATTAATAGCAGTAATATCATGGATACACTAGATGTACAACAACATCTGAAAAAGATTCACCCCAGTCTAGAAAATAATGTTTATGCTGCTAACAGACTGTCCATGTACACCCACGTACCAACGTACATACCTAGTCAGGTCATAAGTATTGTCACACAGTAAAAACTTTTCTTTGGGTGCGTTTGGCAGAAAAAAGCGCTAGCAAGCGCTTGTAAGCAAAATGGCGATCGTAAGCGGTAAGCGCTGTCAAATCGTAAGTAGCTATTTTCCTCCAGGACACGATGTTAGTTTTAACGGGGGAACCTAACCTAATTTAAATATATGTTTTTAAAGTATTCATATTAAAAACTTACCAATCATGAATTTTTAATAACATGTATATGTTTATTCATGTCATTATATTACTTAAAACGAATATTGCACAAAACAACTTATCAACTCTACTTCAAAACAAACAAATTAAATAAGCAAAATGGCGGATTGTGTCAGCGCTACTGAAGTAGCAATCGTGGCCTGGCCGAAAACTATTTCAGCGCTTATAAGCGCTTGCTAGCGCTTTTTTCTGCCAAACGCACCCTTTTAGAATGCTGGCCACAAAAAAGTTTATTGAATTCGAATTATTCATGAAAATAAAACTGTATACTTTTTAGAATTTTACTCATTTTTACATATGGAGTGGACGCTTAAAAAAGACCGTGTTGCAGTTGCGATTACACGCCAATTAAATTTTTTGATATATTGTAAAATTTGAATATAACCAAAAGATTCGTTTATCGTACCATCAAACGATACAATGAAGACTCTAGTGTAGATGACAGGTCAAGAAGTGGTCGCCCTCGATTTGTTAGGACTCCAGCAGTGATAAAAGCTGTAAAGGTGCGAATTCAAAGAAATCCCAAACGTAAGCAGAAACTGTTGGCCCTTCAGATGGGGTTAAGCAGAACCACGGCGTTAAATGAAGACTTAGGGCTTCGGGCATATCGAAGAAAAACAGGACATCGTTTGAATGCTCGTCTAATGGATCTGAAACTGAAGAGATGCCGCGCTTTGTTGAAGCGGTACGCGGGAAAAATATCGGGAAATTCTTTTTTCGGATGAAAAAATTTTTACCGTAGAAGAGAGCTACAACAAACAAAATGATAAGGTGTACGCACGCAGTAGTGAAGAAGCGAGCAACCGTATTCCGCGTGTCCAACGGGGTCATTTTCCATCCTCGCTCATGGTGTGGTTGGGAGTTTCTTATTGGGGCTTAACAGAGGTACATTTTTGTGAGAAAGGTTAAAAACGAATGCAGTTGTGTATCAAAATACAGTCCTGACGAACCTTGTGTAACCTGTTTCTCATACCATGTTCAATAACAGGCACTGGGTATTCCAACAAGATTCGGCGTCAGCTCATAGAGCGAAGAGCACACAGGACTTTTGCCAGCTCCGTGGCGTAGTGGCTTAGCAATGAGTGGCTGTGCTTGGGGTCGCGGGTTCGAATCCCGCACGGAACAAGTATTTGTACGACCTACAAGTAATTGTTCCGAGTTTGGATGTTTGTCCTTGTGAAATTTGTGTTTGTAAACTGCCCCCACGATACAGGAGAAAAACCTAGTGTGGAGGTAACGTTCTTTAAAAACAAAAAAAAAAGACTGGCTGGCGGCGCGTGAAATCGACTTCATCCGACACAAAGACCAATCCAGATTTGAATCCGTTAGATTACAAGATATGGCAACACTTGGAGGAAAAGGCGTGCTCAAAGCCTCATCCCAATTTCGAGTCACTCAAGACATCTTTAATTAAGGCAGCCGCCGATATGACATGGACCTCGTTCGTGGTGAGATAGACGACTGGCCGCGCAGATTGAAGGCCTGTATTCAAAATTACGGAGGTCATTTTGAATAAACTATAGTGTCATAAGAATCTATGTTTTGTTAAGTTCATTTTGGTATATAAATGGTTACATAATGAATAAACTTGTTTCAATTATTTTATATTAAACATGTGATAGAATTTATGACCTGACTAGGTAATATGCAATTTGGGTACAGATGATAAACCAGGGTCACATTGGGTAGCTTTATATATCGATACGAATGACGTCGGTGAATATTTTGATTCATATGGACGGGCACCTGTACGAAATTGTAAAAGATGGAACTGGAATATTGATAGGACTTCAGTTTGTGGCGAATATTGCTTAACGTATTTGCTATATAAGTTTCAGGGATGTTCAATGCATAGTTTTACGAGTATATTTACAGAGAACACATTGTACGACGATATGTTAGTGGATGAGATGTTTCGCTCCTATTTTATAGATAATAAGTAATAAGATTTTGTATTTTATAAATAAAAATTTTAACAAAATTAGGTAATGTGTTTTATTGTAGATTCAGATTAGTGTTGTAGATAGGAACAAAGGAGTATAATACAATAGCATAAGCCGACCCACACGCTGCGAATAATAGATAATGACGGTAGTCAATCGACAATAGATAAGTAGATAAGAACAATGGAGCGCTAATGACGGTGGAGGCTCGAAGCGGATATCAATTAGATAAGAGTTAATTGATCTGCACATCTCCGGAACCGTGCATCCTACGCAAAAATGGACCGCAGATTCGTGATCAGAGCATGCCAAAACTTTATAACTATATAATTACACACATAACGTATGTTTAAATTTATGACATTTACCAAATCATTGTATTTTGGACATTTGTATTCTTCAATATTAAAAATTCTATCATTCGTCGTCAACATTTTTAAAAATTGTTTTTCTGTTGAACCAATTTTGTATTATATAGTATACTATAACTAATGTTTTTTGGAAATCAAACAAAATTTATGATTAATTTAAAATTTTATTTTCAAGTAATAACCACTTGTAAAAAACCCACACTTCGTCACAAGAACAATGTAAAATTTTGTGATTATTTTTTGCAAATATATGATTACACACATAACGTTTGTTTAAATTTGTGACATTTACCAAATCATTGTATTTTGGACATTTGTATTCTTCAATATTAAAAATTCTATCATTCGTCGTCAACATTTTTAAAAATTGTTTTTCTGTTGAACCACCTTTGTATGCGATCACTTCGTCTTTGCACAAATTTCTAATATACCAATTTAGTATGGGAATGATGTTCTCTTGTTTGTAGGCACATTTTAATTCTTCGGTCACATCAAAATATGGAATGCCGTGCACGTGTATTTCACAATAACGAACAGTTTTTTTGTCTTTTGGCGACAAATAATTGAAAGGATAACTTGGCCGAAACAAATAATGATCGATAAACGAATCATTTTTATTAGATAGTTTTACGTCTAGAATAGCCATTTCTCTACATTGAAAATGTTTATGAGGATATGTAATGTAAAATCCGTCCATGTCGATGATGTATCTAATATTTTTTAGATTTTGTGTCATTTTGAATCAAAATGTTAAAAGTATTTACACGTGACTAAAATATGTTTGTTCCAACAAACTTCACATAACAATTCATTCTTCATTACTTCCCATCATCCCATTTCTTCCTTCTGCTCTTTTCTTCCTGTAATTTAAGAAAACAGAATCACATTCACTAATGATCAACTAATGACTGTCATTGTCATAAAAGTATTTTTTAACTTTTTACTTTCTGCTATTGTCTTTGTATTTATGGCTAGGAAATGTCCGCGGCGCGGTCTCAATGCGTGTTGGCGAACTTCACATGCCTTCGAAATTTTCTCAGACATGCAGGTTTCCTAACAATGTTTTCCTTCACCGCCGAGCACGTCGTAAATCAGCACTTAAAATTGCAATTAACAATTTAAGTGGTGTCGGGGGGATTCGAACCTGGGTCGCGTACTGTGAAATTTACAGCTTGCGCTAACCATCTGAGCTACCACGGCTTAATCATATACACACACAATATTTAAATATAATTTGTTAACACTAAATCATACACACGTAAGAAAATAACAGAAAGAAAAATAAGTGTGTCAATAGAATAAACACTTAAAATTGCAATTAACAATTTAATTGGTGTCGGCGGGGATCGAACCCGCGTTACGTACTGTAAAATTTACAGCTTGCGCTAACCATCTGAGCTACCACGGTTTAATCATATACACACACAATATTTAAATATAATTTGTTAACACTAAATCATACACACGTAAGAAAATAACAGAAAGAAAAGTAAGTGTGTCAATAGAATAAACACTTAAAATTGCAATTAACAATTTAATTGGTGTCGGCGGGGATCGAACCCGCGTTACGTACTGTAAAATTTACAGCTTGCGCTAATCATCTGAGCTACCACGGCTTAATCATATACACACACAAAATATTTAAATATAATTTGTTAACACTAAATAATAATAATAATAATAATATTCCACAACTATCACACAACGCCATCTAGTCCCAAGCTAAGCAGAGCTTGTGTTATGGGTACTAGACAACTGATAAACATACTTATATATTTCTAAATACATAAATATTATAGATAAATTACACCCAGACACAGAACAAATGATCGTGCTCATCACACAAGCATTTGTCCTGGGTGGGAATCGAACCCACGACCTCCGGCATAACAGTCAGGGTCACTAACCACTAGACCAACAGGCCTGTCGTTCAAAATCATACACACGTAAAAAAATAACAGAAAGAAAGGTAAGTTTGTCAATAGATTAAACACTTACATCTATGGCCTTTGATGCGTTGAAGTAACACAAATGTATTATTGATAGATACACTGCGGTCAAACGACCATACACTAACTCCATGACTGCAGTTGCTTGGTCTTATATAGTACCAGTAAGTAATAATTCTAATCTAAAGAATTTCTACAGTAGAATTGATAATAACTTTATGCGTCAACAACCTTATCTCACATTCTTCGTGTTGCGTCTTATTCAGTGTATTGATGACTCAAATAGGTTTTGTATAACGGAAAAAATGCAATTTAATATTTAGAAATCACATAATTGATCATTCCTATGTTAGACATTGAGTAGATTGTACTGTAGTAATCTATTAATAGCAGTAATATCATGGATACACTAGATGTACAACAACATCTGAAAAAGATTCACCCCAGTCTAGAAAATAATGTTTATGCTGCTAACAGACTGTCCATGTACACCCACGTACCAACGTACATACCTAGTCAGGTCATAAGTATTGTCACACAGTAAAAACTTTTCTTTGGGTGCGTTTGGCAGAAAAAAGCGCTAGCAAGCGCTTGTAAGCAAAATGGCGATCGTAAGCGGTAAGCGCTGTCAAATCGTAAGTAGCTATTTTCCTCCAGGACACGATGTTAGTTTTAACGGGGGAACCTAACCTAATTTAAATATATGTTTTTAAAGTATTCATATTAAAAACTTACCAATCATGAATTTTTAATAACATGTATATGTTTATTCATGTCATTATATTACTTAAAACGAATATTGCACAAAACAACTTATCAACTCTACTTCAAAACAAACAAATTAAATAAGCAAAATGGCGGATTGTGTCAGCGCTACTGAAGTAGCAATCGTGGCCTGGCCGAAAACTATTTCAGCGCTTATAAGCGCTTGCTAGCGCTTTTTTCTGCCAAACGCACCCTTTTAGAATGCTGGCCACAAAAAAGTTTATTGAATTCGAATTATTCATGAAAATAAAACTGTATACTTTTTAGAATTTTACTCATTTTTACATATGGAGTGGACGCTTAAAAAAGACCGTGTTGCAGTTGCGATTACACGCCAATTAAATTTTTTGATATATTGTAAAATTTGAATATAACCAAAAGATTCGTTTATCGTACCATCAAACGATACAATGAAGACTCTAGTGTAGATGACAGGTCAAGAAGTGGTCGCCCTCGATTTGTTAGGACTCCAGCAGTGATAAAAGCTGTAAAGGTGCGAATTCAAAGAAATCCCAAACGTAAGCAGAAACTGTTGGCCCTTCAGATGGGGTTAAGCAGAACCACGGCGTTAAATGAAGACTTAGGGCTTCGGGCATATCGAAGAAAAACAGGACATCGTTTGAATGCTCGTCTAATGGATCTGAAACTGAAGAGATGCCGCGCTTTGTTGAAGCGGTACGCGGGAAAAATATCGGGAAATTCTTTTTTCGGATGAAAAAAATTTTACCGTAGAAGAGAGCTACAACAAACAAAATGATAAGGTGTACGCACGCAGTAGTGAAGAAGCGAGCAACCGTATTCCGCGTGTCCAACGGGGTCATTTTCCATCCTCGCTCATGGTGTGGTTGGGAGTTTCTTATTGGGGCTTAACAGAGGTACATTTTTGTGAGAAAGGTTAAAAACGAATGCAGTTGTGTATCAAAATACAGTCCTGACGAACCTTGTGTAACCTGTTTCTCATACCATGTTCAATAACAGGCACTGGGTATTCCAACAAGATTCGGCGTCAGCTCATAGAGCGAAGAGCACACAGGACTTTTGCCAGCTCCGTGGCGTAGTGGCTTAGCAATGAGTGGCTGTGCTTGGGGTCGCGGGTTCGAATCCCGCACGGAACAAGTATTTGTACGACCTACAAGTAATTGTTCCGAGTTTGGATGTTTGTCCTTGTGAAATTTGTGTTTGTAAACTGCCCCCACGATACAGGAGAAAAACCTAGTGTGGAGGTAACGTTCTTTAAAAACAAAAAAAAAAAGACTGGCTGGCGGCGCGTGAAATCGACTTCATCCGACACAAAGACCAATCCAGATTTGAATCCGTTAGATTACAAGATATGGCAACACTTGGAGGAAAAGGCGTGCTCAAAGCCTCATCCCAATTTCGAGTCACTCAAGACATCTTTAATTAAGGCAGCCGCCGATATGACATGGACCTCGTTCGTGGTGAGATAGACGACTGGCCGCGCAGATTGAAGGCCTGTATTCAAAATTACGGAGGTCATTTTGAATAAACTATAGTGTCATAAGAATCTATGTTTTGTTAAGTTCATTTTGGTATATAAATGGTTACATAATGAATAAACTTGTTTCAATTATTTTATATTAAACATGTGATAGAATTTATGACCTGACTAGGTAATATGCAATTTGGGTACAGATGATAAACCAGGGTCACATTGGGTAGCTTTATATATCGATACGAATGACGTCGGTGAATATTTTGATTCATATGGACGGGCACCTGTACGAAATTGTAAAAGATGGAACTGGAATGTTGATAGGACTTCAGTTTGTGGCGAATATTGCTTAACGTATTTGCTATATAAGTTTCAGGGATGTTCAATGCATAGTTTTACGAGTATATTTACAGAGAACACATTGTACGACGATATGTTAGTGGATGAGATGTTTCGCTCCTATTTTATAGATAATAAGTAATAAGATTTTGTATTTTATAAATAAAAATTTTAACAAAATTAGGTAATGTGTTTTATTGTAGATTCAGATTAGTGTTGTAGATAGGAACAAAGGAGTATAATACAATAGCATAAGCCGACCCACACGCTGCGAATAATAGATAATGACGGTAGTCAATCGACAATAGATAAGTAGATAAGAACAATGGAGCGCTAATGACGGTGGAGGCTCGAAGCGGATATCAATTAGATAAGAGTTAATTGATCTGCACATCTCCGGAACCGTGCATCCTACGCAAAAATGGACCGCAGATTCGTGATCAGAGCATGCCAAAACTTTATAATTATATAATTACACACATAACGTATGTTTAAATTTATGACATTTACCAAATCATTGTATTTTGGACATTTGTATTCTTCAATATTAAAAATTCTATCATTCGTCGTCAACATTTTTAAAAATTGTTTTTCTGTTGAACCACCTTTGTATGCGATCACTTCGTCTTTGCACAAATTTCTAATATACCAATTTAGTATGGGAATGATGTTCTCTTGTTTGTAGGCACATTTTAATTCTTCGGTCACATCAAAATATGGAATGCCGTGCACGTGTATTTCACAATAACGAACAGTTTTTTTTGTCTTTTGGCGACAAATAATTGAAAGGATAACTTGGCCGAAACAAATAATGATCGATAAACGAATCATTTTTATTAGATAGTTTTACGTCTAGAATAGCCATTTCTCTACATTGAAAATATTTATGAGGATATGTAATGTAAAATCCGCCCATGTCGATGATGTATCTAATATTTTTTAGATTTTGTGTCATTTTGAACCAAAATGTTAAAAGTATTTACACGTGACTAAAATATGTTTGTTCCAACAAACTTCACATAACAATTCATTCTTCATTACTTCCCATCATCCCATTTCTTCCTTCTGCTCTTTTCTTCCTGTAATTTAAGAAAACAGAATCACATTCACTAATGATCAACTAATGACTGTCATTGTCAAAAAAGTATTTTTTAACTTTTTACTTTCTGCTATTGTCTTTGTATTTATGGCTAGGAAATGTCCGCGGCGCGGTCTCAATGCGTGTTGGCGAACTTCACATGCCTTCGAAATTTTCTCAGACATGCAGGTTTCCTCACAATGTTTTCCTTCACCGCCGAGCACGTCGTAAATCAGCACTTAAAATTGCAATTAACAATTTAAGTGGTGTCGGCGGGGTTCGAACCTGGGTCGCGTACTGTGAAATTTACAGCTTGCGCTAACCATCTGAGCTACCACGGCTTAATCATATACACACACAATATTTAAATATAATTTGTTAACACTAAATCATACACACGTAAGAAAATAACAGAAAGAAAAATAAGTGTGTCAATAGAATAAACACTTAAAATTGCAATTAACAATTTAATTGGTGTCGGCGGGGATCGAACCCGCGTTACGTACTGTAAAATTTACAGCTTGCGCTATCCATCTGAGCTACCACGGCTTAATCATATACACACACAGTATTTAAATATAATTTGTTAACACTAAATCATACACACGTAAGAAAATAACAGAAAGAAAAGTAAGTGTGTCAGTAGAATAAACACTTAAAATTGCAATTAACAATTTAATTGGTGTCGGCGGGGATCGAACCCGCGTTACGTACTGTAAAATTTACAGCTTGCGCTAATCATCTGAGCTACCACGGCTTAATCATATACACACACAAAATATTTAAATATAATTTGTTAACACTAAATAATAATAATAATAATAATAATAATAATAATAATATTCCACAACTATCACACAACGCCATCTAGTCCCAAGCTAAGCAGAGCTTGTGTTATGGGTACTAGACAACTGATAAACATACTTATATATTTCTAAATACATAAATATTATAGATAAATTACACCCAGACACAGAACAAATGATCGTGCTCATCACACAAGCATTTGTCCTGGGTGGGAATCGAACCCACAACCTCCGGCATAACAGTCAGGGTCACTAACCACTAGACCAACAGGCCTGTCGTTCAAAATCATACACACGTAAAAAAAATAACAGAAAGAAAGGTAAGTTTGTCAATAGATTAAACACTTACATCTATGGCCTTTGATGCGTTGAAGTAACACAAATGTATTATTGATAGATACACTGCGGTCAAACGACCATACACTAACTCCATGACTGCAGTTACTTGGTCTTATATAGTACCAGTAAGTAATAATTCTAATCTAAAGAATTTCTACAGTAGAATTGATAATAACTTTATGCGTCAATAACCTTATCTCACATTCTTCGTGTTGCGTCTTATTCAGTGTATTGATGACTCAAATAGGTTTTGTATAACGGAAAAAATGCAATTTAATATTTAGAAATCACATAATTGATCATTCCTATGTTAGTCATTGAGTAGATTGTACTGTAGTAATCTACTAATAGCAGTAATATCATGGATACACTAGATGTACAACAACATCTGAAAAAGATTCACCCCAGTCTAGAAAATAATGTTTATGCTGCTAACAGACTGTCCATGTACACCCACGTACCAACGTACATACCTAGTCAGGTCATAAGTATTGTCACACAGTAAAAACTTTTCTTTGGGTGCGTTTGGCAGAAAAAAGCGCTAGCAAGCGCTTGTAAGCAAAATGGCGATCGTAAGCGGTAAGCGCTGTCAAATCGTAAGTAGCTATTTTCCTCCAGGACACGATGTTAGTTTTAACGGGGGAACCTAACCTAATTTAAATATATGTTTGTAAAGTATTCATATTAAAAACTTACCAATCATGAATTTTTAATAACATGTATATGTTTATTCATGTCATTATATTACTTAAAACGAATATTGCACAAAACAACTTATCAACTCTACTTCAAAACAAACAAATTAAATAAGCAAAATGGCGGATTGTGTCAGCGCTACTGAAGTAGCAATCGTGGCCTGGCCGAAAACTATTTCAGCGCTTATAAGCGCTTGCTAGCGCTTTTTTCTGCCAAACGCACCCTTTTAGAATGCTGGCCACAAAAAAGTTTTTTGAATTCGAATTATTCATGAAAATAAAACTGTATACTTTTTAGAATTTTACTCATTTTTACATATGGAGTGGACGCTTAAAAAAGACCGTGTTGCAGTTGCGATTACACGCCAATTAAATTTTTTGATATACTGTAAAATTTGAATATAACCAAAAGATTCGTTTATCGTACCATCAAACGATACAATGAAGACTCTAGTGTAGATGACAGGTCAAGAAGTGGTCGCCCTCGATTTGTTAGGACTCCAGCAGTGATAAAAGCTGTAAAGGTGCGAATTCAAAGAAATCCCAAACGTAAGCAGAAACTGTTGGCCCTTCAGATGGGGTTAAGCAGAACCACGGCGTTAAATGAAGACTTAGGGCTTCGGGCATATCGAAGAAAAACAGGACATCGTTTGAATGCTCGTCTAATGGATCTGAAACTGAAGAGATGCCGCGCTTTGTTGAAGCGGTACGCGGGAAAAATATCGGGAAATTCTTTTTTCGGATGAAAAAATTTTTACCGTAGAAGAGAGCTACAACAAACAAAATGATAAGGTGTACGCACGCAGTAGTGAAGAAGCGAGCAACCGTATTCCGCGTGTCCAACGGGGTCATTTTCCATCCTCGCTCATGGTGTGGTTGGGAGTTTCTTATTGGGGCTTAACAGAGGTACATTTTTGTGAGAAAGGTTAAAAACGAATGCAGTTGTGTATCAAAATACAGTCCTGACGAACCTTGTGTAACCTGTTTCTCATACCATGTTCAATAACAGGCACTGGGTATTCCAACAAGATTCGGCGTCAGCTCATAGAGCGAAGAGCACACAGGACTTTTGCCAGCTCCGTGGCGTAGTGGCTTAGCAATGAGTGGCTGTGCTTGGGGGTCGCGGGTTCGAATCCCGCACGGAACAAGTATTTGTACGACCTACAAGTAATTGTTCCGAGTTTGGATGTTTGTCCTTGTGAAATTTGTGTTTGTAAACTGCCCCCACGATACAGGAGAAAAACCTAGTGTGGAGGTAACGTTCTTTAAAAACAAAAAAAAAAAAGACTGGCTGGCGGCGCGTGAAATCGACTTCATCCGACACAAAGACCAATCCAGATTTGAATCCGTTAGATTACAAGATATGGCAACACTTGGAGGAAAAGGCGTGCTCAAAGCCTCATCCCAATTTCGAGTCACTCAAGACATCTTTAATTAAGGCAGCCGCCGATATGACATGGACCTCGTTCGTGGTGAGATAGACGACTGGCCGCGCAGATTGAAGGCCTGTATTCAAAATTACGGAGGTCATTTTGAATAAACTATAGTGTCATAAGAATCTATGTTTTGTTAAGTTCATTTTGGTATATAAATGGTTACATAATGAATAAACTTGTTTCAATTATTTTATATTAAACATGTGATAGAATTTATGACCTGACTAGGTAATATGCAATTTGGGTACAGATGATAAACCAGGGTCACATTGGGTAGCTTTATATATCGATACGAATGACGTCGGTGAATATTTTGATTCATATGGACGGGCACCTGTACGAAATTGTAAAAGATGGAACTGGAATGTTGATAGGACTTCAGTTTGTGGCGAATATTGCTTAACGTATTTGCTATATAAGTTTCAGGGATGTTCAATGCATAGTTTTACGAGTATATTTACAGAGAACACATTGTACGACGATATGTTAGTGGATGAGATGTTTCGCTCCTATTTTATAGATAATAAGTAATAAGATTTTGTATTTTATAAATAAAAATTTTAACAAAATTAGGTAATGTGTTTTATTGTAGATTCAGATTAGTGTTGTAGATAGGAACAAAGGAGTATAATACAATAGCATAAGCCGACCCACACGCTGCGAATAATAGATAATGACGGTAGTCAATCGACAATAGATAAGTAGATAAGAACAATGGAGCGCTAATGACGGTGGAGGCTCGAAGCGGATATCAATTAGATAAGAGTTAATTGATCTGCACATCTCCGGAACCGTGCATCCTACGCAAAAATGGACCGCAGATTCGTGATCAGAGCATGCCAAAACTTTATAATTATATAATTACACACATAACGTATGTTTAAATTTATGACATTTACCAAATCATTGTATTTTGGACATTTGTATTCTTCAATATTAAAAATTCTATCATTCGTCGTCAACATTTTTAAAAATTGTTTTTCTGTTGAACCACCTTTGTATGCGATCACTTCGTCTTTGCACAAATTTCTAATATACCAATTTAGTATGGGAATGATGTTCTCTTGTTTGTAGGCACATTTTAATTCTTCGGTCACATCAAAATATGGAATGCCGTGCACGTGTATTTCACAATAACGAACAGTTTTTTTTGTCTTTTGGCGACAAATAATTGAAAGGATAACTTGGCCGAAACAAATAATGATCGATAAACGAATCATTTTTATTAGATAGTTTTACGTCTAGAATAGCCATTTCTCTACATTGAAAATATTTATGAGGATATGTAATGTAAAATCCGCCCATGTCGATGATGTATCTAATATTTTTTAGATTTTGTGTCATTTTGAACCAAAATGTTAAAAGTATTTACACGTGACTAAAATATGTTTGTTCCAACAAACTTCACATAACAATTCATTCTTCATTACTTCCCATCATCCCATTTCTTCCTTCTGCTCTTTTCTTCCTGTAATTTAAGAAAACAGAATCACATTCACTAATGATCAACTAATGACTGTCATTGTCAAAAAAGTATTTTTTAACTTTTTACTTTCTGCTATTGTCTTTGTATTTATGGCTAGGAAATGTCCGCGGCGCGGTCTCAATGCGTGTTGGCGAACTTCACATGCCTTCGAAATTTTCTCAGACATGCAGGTTTCCTCACAATGTTTTCCTTCACCGCCGAGCACGTCGTAAATCAGCACTTAAAATTGCAATTAACAATTTAAGTGGTGTCGGCGGGGTTCGAACCTGGGTCGCGTACTGTGAAATTTACAGCTTGCGCTAACCATCTGAGCTACCACGGCTTAATCATATACACACACAATATTTAAATATAATTTGTTAACACTAAATCATACACACGTAAGAAAATAACAGAAAGAAAAATAAGTGTGTCAATAGAATAAACACTTAAAATTGCAATTAACAATTTAATTGGTGTCGGCGGGGATCGAACCCGCGTTACGTACTGTAAAATTTACAGCTTGCGCTATCCATCTGAGCTACCACGGCTTAATCATATACACACACAGTATTTAAATATAATTTGTTAACACTAAATCATACACACGTAAGAAAATAACAGAAAGAAAAGTAAGTGTGTCAGTAGAATAAACACTTAAAATTGCAATTAACAATTTAATTGGTGTCGGCGGGGATCGAACCCGCGTTACGTACTGTAAAATTTACAGCTTGCGCTAATCATCTGAGCTACCACGGCTTAATCATATACACACACAAAATATTTAAATATAATTTGTTAACACTAAATAATAATAATAATAATAATAATAATAATAATAATATTCCACAACTATCACACAACGCCATCTAGTCCCAAGCTAAGCAGAGCTTGTGTTATGGGTACTAGACAACTGATAAACATACTTATATATTTCTAAATACATAAATATTATAGATAAATTACACCCAGACACAGAACAAATGATCGTGCTCATCACACAAGCATTTGTCCTGGGTGGGAATCGAACCCACAACCTCCGGCATAACAGTCAGGGTCACTAACCACTAGACCAACAGGCCTGTCGTTCAAAATCATACACACGTAAAAAAAATAACAGAAAGAAAGGTAAGTTTGTCAATAGATTAAACACTTACATCTATGGCCTTTGATGCGTTGAAGTAACACAAATGTATTATTGATAGATACACTGCGGTCAAACGACCATACACTAACTCCATGACTGCAGTTACTTGGTCTTATATAGTACCAGTAAGTAATAATTCTAATCTAAAGAATTTCTACAGTAGAATTGATAATAACTTTATGCGTCAATAACCTTATCTCACATTCTTCGTGTTGCGTCTTATTCAGTGTATTGATGACTCAAATAGGTTTTGTATAACGGAAAAAATGCAATTTAATATTTAGAAATCACATAATTGATCATTCCTATGTTAGTCATTGAGTAGATTGTACTGTAGTAATCTACTAATAGCAGTAATATCATGGATACACTAGATGTACAACAACATCTGAAAAAGATTCACCCCAGTCTAGAAAATAATGTTTATGCTGCTAACAGACTGTCCATGTACACCCACGTACCAACGTACATACCTAGTCAGGTCATAAGTATTGTCACACAGTAAAAACTTTTCTTTGGGTGCGTTTGGCAGAAAAAAGCGCTAGCAAGCGCTTGTAAGCAAAATGGCGATCGTAAGCGGTAAGCGCTGTCAAATCGTAAGTAGCTATTTTCCTCCAGGACACGATGTTAGTTTTAACGGGGGAACCTAACCTAATTTAAATATATGTTTGTAAAGTATTCATATTAAAAACTTACCAATCATGAATTTTTAATAACATGTATATGTTTATTCATGTCATTATATTACTTAAAACGAATATTGCACAAAACAACTTATCAACTCTACTTCAAAACAAACAAATTAAATAAGCAAAATGGCGGATTGTGTCAGCGCTACTGAAGTAGCAATCGTGGCCTGGCCGAAAACTATTTCAGCGCTTATAAGCGCTTGCTAGCGCTTTTTTCTGCCAAACGCACCCTTTTAGAATGCTGGCCACAAAAAAGTTTTTTGAATTCGAATTATTCATGAAAATAAAACTGTATACTTTTTAGAATTTTACTCATTTTTACATATGGAGTGGACGCTTAAAAAAGACCGTGTTGCAGTTGCGATTACACGCCAATTAAATTTTTTGATATACTGTAAAATTTGAATATAACCAAAAGATTCGTTTATCGTACCATCAAACGATACAATGAAGACTCTAGTGTAGATGACAGGTCAAGAAGTGGTCGCCCTCGATTTGTTAGGACTCCAGCAGTGATAAAAGCTGTAAAGGTGCGAATTCAAAGAAATCCCAAACGTAAGCAGAAACTGTTGGCCCTTCAGATGGGGTTAAGCAGAACCACGGCGTTAAATGAAGACTTAGGGCTTCGGGCATATCGAAGAAAAACAGGACATCGTTTGAATGCTCGTCTAATGGATCTGAAACTGAAGAGATGCCGCGCTTTGTTGAAGCGGTACGCGGGAAAAATATCGGGAAATTCTTTTTTCGGATGAAAAAATTTTTACCGTAGAAGAGAGCTACAACAAACAAAATGATAAGGTGTACGCACGCAGTAGTGAAGAAGCGAGCAACCGTATTCCGCGTGTCCAACGGGGTCATTTTCCATCCTCGCTCATGGTGTGGTTGGGAGTTTCTTATTGGGGCTTAACAGAGGTACATTTTTGTGAGAAAGGTTAAAAACGAATGCAGTTGTGTATCAAAATACAGTCCTGACGAACCTTGTGTAACCTGTTTCTCATACCATGTTCAATAACAGGCACTGGGTATTCCAACAAGATTCGGCGTCAGCTCATAGAGCGAAGAGCACACAGGACTTTTGCCAGCTCCGTGGCGTAGTGGCTTAGCAATGAGTGGCTGTGCTTGGGGGTCGCGGGTTCGAATCCCGCACGGAACAAGTATTTGTACGACCTACAAGTAATTGTTCCGAGTTTGGATGTTTGTCCTTGTGAAATTTGTGTTTGTAAACTGCCCCCACGATACAGGAGAAAAACCTAGTGTGGAGGTAACGTTCTTTAAAAACAAAAAAAAAAAAGACTGGCTGGCGGCGCGTGAAATCGACTTCATCCGACACAAAGACCAATCCAGATTTGAATCCGTTAGATTACAAGATATGGCAACACTTGGAGGAAAAGGCGTGCTCAAAGCCTCATCCCAATTTCGAGTCACTCAAGACATCTTTAATTAAGGCAGCCGCCGATATGACATGGACCTCGTTCGTGGTGAGATAGACGACTGGCCGCGCAGATTGAAGGCCTGTATTCAAAATTACGGAGGTCATTTTGAATAAACTATAGTGTCATAAGAATCTATGTTTTGTTAAGTTCATTTTGGTATATAAATGGTTACATAATGAATAAACTTGTTTCAATTATTTTATATTAAACATGTGATAGAATTTATGACCTGACTAGGTAATATGCAATTTGGGTACAGATGATAAACCAGGGTCACATTGGGTAGCTTTATATATCGATACGAATGACGTCGGTGAATATTTTGATTCATATGGACGGGCACCTGTACGAAATTGTAAAAGATGGAACTGGAATGTTGATAGGACTTCAGTTTGTGGCGAATATTGCTTAACGTATTTGCTATATAAGTTTCAGGGATGTTCAATGCATAGTTTTACGAGTATATTTACAGAGAACACATTGTACGACGATATGTTAGTGGATGAGATGTTTCGCTCCTATTTTATAGATAATAAGTAATAAGATTTTGTATTTTATAAATAAAAATTTTAACAAAATTAGGTAATGTGTTTTATTGTAGATTCAGATTAGTGTTGTAGATAGGAACAAAGGAGTATAATACAATAGCATAAGCCGACCCACACGCTGCGAATAATAGATAATGACGGTAGTCAATCGACAATAGATAAGTAGATAAGAACAATGGAGCGCTAATGACGGTGGAGGCTCGAAGCGGATATCAATTAGATAAGAGTTAATTGATCTGCACATCTCCGGAACCGTGCATCCTACGCAAAAATGGACCGCAGATTCGTGATCAGAGCATGCCAAAACTTTATAATTATATAATTACACACATAACGTATGTTTAAATTTATGACATTTACCAAATCATTGTATTTTGGACATTTGTATTCTTCAATATTAAAAATTCTATCATTCGTCGTCAACATTTTTAAAAATTGTTTTTCTGTTGAACCACCTTTGTATGCGATCACTTCGTCTTTGCACAAATTTCTAATATACCAATTTAGTATGGGAATGATGTTCTCTTGTTTGTAGGCACATTTTAATTCTTCGGTCACATCAAAATATGGAATGCCGTGCACGTGTATTTCACAATAACGAACAGTTTTTTTTGTCTTTTGGCGACAAATAATTGAAAGGATAACTTGGCCGAAACAAATAATGATCGATAAACGAATCATTTTTATTAGATAGTTTTACGTCTAGAATAGCCATTTCTCTACATTGAAAATGTTTATGAGGATATGTAATGTAAAATCCGCCCATGTCGATGATGTATCTAATATTTTTTAGATTTTGTGTCATTTTGAACCAAAATGTTAAAAGTATTTACACGTGACTAAAATATGTTTGTTCCAACAAACTTCACATAACAATTCATTCTTCATTACTTCCCATCATCCCATTTCTTCCTTCTGCTCTTTTCTTCCTGTAATTTAAGAAAACAGAATCACATTCACTAATGATCAACTAATGACTGTCATTGTCAAAAAAGTATTTTTTAACTTTTTACTTTCTGCTATTGTCTTTGTATTTATGGCTAGGAAATGTCCGCGGCGCGGTCTCAATGCGTGTTGGCGAACTTCACATGCCTTCGAAATTTTCTCAGACATGCAGGTTTCCTCACAATGTTTTCCTTCACCGCCGAGCACGTCGTAAATCAGCACTTAAAATTGCAATTAACAATTTAAGTGGTGTCGGCGGGGTTCGAACCTGGGTCGCGTACTGTGAAATTTACAGCTTGCGCTAACCATCTGAGCTACCACGGCTTAATCATATACACACACAATATTTAAATATAATTTGTTAACACTAAATCATACACACGTAAGAAAATAACAGAAAGAAAAATAAGTGTGTCAATAGAATAAACACTTAAAATTGCAATTAACAATTTAATTGGTGTCGGCGGGGATCGAACCCGCGTTACGTACTGTAAAATTTACAGCTTGCGCTATCCATCTGAGCTACCACGGCTTAATCATATACACACACAGTATTTAAATATAATTTGTTAACACTAAATCATACACACGTAAGAAAATAACAGAAAGAAAAGTAAGTGTGTCAGTAGAATAAACACTTAAAATTGCAATTAACAATTTAATTGGTGTCGGCGGGGATCGAACCCGCGTTACGTACTGTAAAATTTACAGCTTGCGCTAATCATCTGAGCTACCACGGCTTAATCATATACACACACAAAATATTTAAATATAATTTGTTAACACTAAATAATAATAATAATAATAATAATAATAATAATAATATTCCACAACTATCACACAACGCCATCTAGTCCCAAGCTAAGCAGAGCTTGTGTTATGGGTACTAGACAACTGATAAACATACTTATATATTTCTAAATACATAAATATTATAGATAAATTACACCCAGACACAGAACAAATGATCGTGCTCATCACACAAGCATTTGTCCTGGGTGGGAATCGAACCCACAACCTCCGGCATAACAGTCAGGGTCACTAACCACTAGACCAACAGGCCTGTCGTTCAAAATCATACACACGTAAAAAAAATAACAGAAAGAAAGGTAAGTTTGTCAATAGATTAAACACTTACATCTATGGCCTTTGATGCGTTGAAGTAACACAAATGTATTATTGATAGATACACTGCGGTCAAACGACCATACACTAACTCCATGACTGCAGTTACTTGGTCTTATATAGTACCAGTAAGTAATAATTCTAATCTAAAGAATTTCTACAGTAGAATTGATAATAACTTTATGCGTCAATAACCTTATCTCACATTCTTCGTGTTGCGTCTTATTCAGTGTATTGATGACTCAAATAGGTTTTGTATAACGGAAAAAATGCAATTTAATATTTAGAAATCACATAATTGATCATTCCTATGTTAGTCATTGAGTAGATTGTACTGTAGTAATCTACTAATAGCAGTAATATCATGGATACACTAGATGTACAACTACATCTGAAAAAGATTCACCCCAGTCTAGAAAATAATGTTTATGCTGCTAACAGACTGTCCATGTACACCCACGTACCAACGTACATACCTAGTCAGGTCATAAGTATTGTCACACAGTAAAAACTTTTCTTTGGGTGCGTTTGGCAGAAAAAAGCGCTAGCAAGCGCTTGTAAGCAAAATGGCAATCGTAAGCGGTAAGCGCAGTCAAATCGTAAGTAGCTATTTTCCTCCAGGACACGATGTTAGTTTTAACGGGGGAACCTAACCTAATTTAAATATATGTTTGTAAAGTATTCATATTAAAAACTTACCAATCATGAATTTTTAATAACATGTATATGTTTATTCATGTCATTATATTACTTAAAACGAATATTGCACAAAACAACTTATCAACTCTACTTCAAAACAAACAAATTAAATAAGCAAAATGGCGGATTGTGTCAGCGCTACTGAAGTAGCAATCGTGGCCTGGCCGAAAACTATTTCAGCGCTTATAAGCGCTTGCTAGCGCTTTTTTCTGCCAAACGCACCCTTTTAGAATGCTGGCCACAAAAAAGTTTTTTGAATTCGAATTATTCATGAAAATAAAACTGTATACTTTTTAGAATTTTACTCATTTTTACATATGGAGTGGACGCTTAAAAAAGACCGTGTTGCAGTTGCGATTACACGCCAATTAAATTTTTTGATATACTGTAAAATTTGAATATAACCAAAAGATTCGTTTATCGTACCATCAAACGATACAATGAAGACTCTAGTGTAGATGACAGGTCAAGAAGTGGTCGCCCTCGATTTGTTAGGACTCCAGCAGTGATAAAAGCTGTAAAGGTGCGAATTCAAAGAAATCCCAAACGTAAGCAGAAACTGTTGGCCCTTCAGATGGGGTTAAGCAGAACCACGGCGTTAAATGAAGACTTAGGGCTTCGGGCATATCGAAGAAAAACAGGACATCGTTTGAATGCTCGTCTAATGGATCTGAAACTGAAGAGATGCCGCGCTTTGTTGAAGCGGTACGCGGGAAAAATATCGGGAAATTCTTTTTTCGGATGAAAAAATTTTTACCGTAGAAGAGAGCTACAACAAACAAAATGATAAGGTGTACGCACGCAGTAGTGAAGAAGCGAGCAACCGTATTCCGCGTGTCCAACGGGGTCATTTTCCATCCTCGCTCATGGTGTGGTTGGGAGTTTCTTATTGGGGCTTAACAGAGGTACATTTTTGTGAGAAAGGTTAAAAACGAATGCAGTTGTGTATCAAAATACAGTCCTGACGAACCTTGTGTAACCTGTTTTTCATACCATGTTCAATAACAGGCACTGGGTATTCCAACAAGATTCGGCGTCAGCTCATAGAGCGAAGAGCACACAGGACTTTTGCCAGCTCCGTGGCGTAGTGGCTTAGCAATGAGTGGCTGTGCTTGGGGGTCGCGGGTTCGAATCCCGCACGGAACAAGTATTTGTACGACCTACAAGTAATTGTTCCGAGTTTGGATGTTTGTCCTTGTGAAATTTGTGTTTGTAAACTGCCCCCACGATACAGGAGAAAAACCTAGTGTGGAGGTAACGTTCTTTAAAAACAAAAAAAAAAGACTGGCTGGCGGCGCGTGAAATCGACTTCATCCGACACAAAGGCCAATCCAGATTTGAATCCGTTAGATTACAAGATATGGCAACACTTGGAGGAAAAGGCGTGCTCAAAGCCTCATCCCAATTTCGAGTCACTCAAGACATCTTTAATTAAGGCAGCCGCCGATATGACATGGACCTCGTTCGTGGTGAGATAGACGACTGGCCGCGCAGATTGAAGGCCTGTATTCAAAATTACGGAGGTCATTTTGAATAAACTATAGTGTCATAAGAATCTATGTTTTGTTAAGTTCATTTTGGTATATAAATGGTTACATAATGAATAAACTTGTTTCAATTATTTTATATTAAACATGTGATAGAATTTATGACCTGACTAGGTAATATGCAATTTGGGTACAGATGATAAACCAGGGTCACATTGGGTAGCTTTATATATCGATACGAATGACGTCGGTGAATATTTTGATTCATATGGACGGGCACCTGTACGAAATTGTAAAAGATGGAACTGGAATGTTGATAGGACTTCAGTTTGTGGCGAATATTGCTTAACGTATTTGCTATATAAGTTTCAGGGATGTTCAATGCATAGTTTTACGAGTATATTTACAGAGAACACATTGTACGACGATATGTTAGTGGATGAGATGTTTCGCTCCTATTTTATAGATAATAAGTAATAAGATTTTGTATTTTATAAATAAAAATTTTAACAAAATTAGGTAATGTGTTTTATTGTAGATTCAGATTAGTGTTGTAGATAGGAACAAAGGAGTATAATACAATAGCATAAGCCGACCCACACGCTGCGAATAATAGATAATGACGGTAGTCAATCGACAATAGATAAGTAGATAAGAACAATGGAGCGCTAATGACGGTGGAGGCTCGAAGCGGATATCAATTAGATAAGAGTTAATTGATCTGCACATCTCCGGAACCGTGCATCCTACGCAAAAATGGACCGCAGATTCGTGATCAGAGCATGCAAAAACCTTTTTTTTTTTTTTTTTTTTTTTTAGGATCGTGAGTCGACGAACGTCGTACTTGTGACTCAGTGCGCCAGAACTGGTACAACGTAACTACTGGTTACCCACATGTGGGGTGGGCTATCGACCGTAATTACACCTTTACATGTTTCTGCAAATAGGTTAATCCTAGTCAGATTCTCGGGTCATCTGAGGCGACTGGGACTCTGTGACGGACCGCTTGAAGCTCATATGCAGAAGGCGGTGCTCCTCGATACCGCTCGCATTGTCCGTCGGTTTATTTCCCTTTCCCCCCAATCCTGGGCCGTTTGGTCTCCCCTGCCGAGGGCTTCCATCTGGTTGGGTTTTATTTATTTATGTATTTTTATGTGTTTATTTTATTTCATTGATATTTATGTATATTTATCATTTTACAGTTATATATTTATAGAACCCTATCAGATGAGAAAACTATATAGATACCCCAAATAATAATTAATAATTTATTTCTAATTAATAATTTATTTCTGCACCAAAACTTGACGATATCGTGCAAGTACGCAACGTGTACGCGTTGCGTGTGTGCATGTGTGCACATGTGGTAATAATAATAATAATAATAATGAATTATTTGCAAGAAATATGGTAGTTACAGGATAAATAATTTGGTATGGTACAATCATATTTCGCCAGTGGCATGCAAATATATAATTTTATAATTGTCAGTCTAGTGCTATACATTATTTACAGTCTAGTTTTATGGATATCTATGATTAATTATAATTTAGTGATAAACCTAGGAATAAAATGTCACAAGATAAATAACACACATATACATAGACGTTAACAATAAACAAGAAATAATACAAAATTTGATCCAGTCTTAATACCAAAATAAAATAAAATGAAAAAATAAAAAATGTCAAGTTAAGGTGTACATGTCAACAGTTATCAAGGCAAGTCAAGATTATATTAAAATATCACTTTGGTCTATAACAATAAAATTCATCTAGGGAATAAAAACAATTCTGAATAAGCCATTGTTTCAATGTTTTTTGAAAGAAGTTAAATGGCAATTTTCGAATATCGCTGGGGATTTTATTATATACTCTTATACACATATTAGGACAGCTCTTCCGATAAAAGACAGTTTTACACTTTCGTAAATTTAGTCTTGTAACATCTCTATGCGGAAATGTTTTATCTGTATAATTACCAATACATCTTTGAAATAAATGTGGATATTTTTTTACAAATGTTCCAATTTCATACACGTACATGCAACACAATGTCATAAGTTTTAACTGTTTAAAAAAGTGTTTTACAAGAATCAAAAGGTCCAGATCTACAAATCGCCCGTACACATTTCTTTTGGATGAGGAATGCTCTATTAAAAACCGTTGAATTGCCCCAGATCAATAAACCATACCGTAGCACGGACGCTACATATCCATGATAAGCTGTTATAGCAGCTTCTTTACTTGTTATATTGGTTAGTCTTTTAAGTGCATAAACGAATTTATCTAATTTATCACACATTAAGCTTATATAGCTTTTCCAACTACAGTGCTGGTCTAAAATAAGGCCGAGGAATTTTATTTCAGCAACAAAAAAGTTTAGTTTTGAGTAGATTGGGACATAAATTATTACTTTCGAGCCAATTTATTGTAGATGCGACAGTATTGTTAACTTTAAGTTCATAATCAGATGGCTTTTCTTTACCTGTTATTATAACTGATATATCGTCGGCATATAGAGTACAATGTTGATCGATTGCCAATGGAAGGTCATTAACATATAAAATAAAAAGTAAAGGACCAAGAATTGTACCTTGTAGCACACCTTTTGTAGTGGGTTGTAATTTAGAGCTATATGTGACATGTTCATTAAATTCATTAATCCTAGTTATTTGAACGCATTGTGTTCTGTCACTTAAATAAGATTGTATCCATTGGAATGCAAGTCCTCTAATGCCATATTTTTCAATTTTATTTAGTAACAGTTCGTGGTCTACAATAAATCGAATACTTTACTCATATCGAAAAAGACACCAGTAACTTTCATACCTTTATCAATGTTTTCTGTTATGTGCTGAGTTAGTGTGTAATTAGCTAGTGTTGTTGATTTTTCTTTTTGAAAACCGTTTTGTTCTTCTCGTAAAATCTTATGTTTATTTAGAAAACTATTCAGTCTAGTATGCATTGCTTTTTCAAATACTTTGGCTAATATTGGTATAAGAGCAATAGGTCTGTAATTATTAATTTCTTTTTTGCTGCCCGCTTTATGAATTGGCTTAATCACAGAAATTTTAAGTTTGTTTGGAAAGATTCCATATTCAAATGATATATTAATGATATAAGAAAGAACTGGAGATACTAAATCAGCACAAGACTTTAAAATTTTTGTGGAGATTCCGTCATAACCCACTGAATTTGTATTATTTAACCCTTGCATAATTTTTTTAATTTCTTCTGCAGAGCAGGGTTGCAGAAATATACTGTTATTTTTAACATTAACGTACTTTAAGGGAAAACTTTTATTTTTTATCATAGTTTTTTTGGTAAATTTGTAAAGAAGCTGTAAAAGATATTTGCTATTTCTCCAGGATCTTTAATCATAATTCATTTTTGTGAATCGAAGAAATGTCCTTATTTTTCCGTAAATCATTTGATGACTCTTTGATGAGATTCCAAGTAGCTTTACATTTATTTTTAGCTTTTTTAATGAAATTATTGTTTGTGTTGCTTTTTGCTTTAAAGATACAAGATTTTAAGATTTTACTATATGTCCTGACATGTGTCTTCATACTATCTGTTTTGTTTTTAAAAACTAAAGACATTAATTTTCTTTTTGTGCAACATGATTTTTTAATTCCTTTTGTGATCTATTTTGTGACCGAATTGAATCTTTTTATATTAATTCTTAAAGTGGGAAAACAAAGATCATAGAACATTATCAAAGTTTCATGAAAATTATTGAAAGCGGAATTAACATCCTTGTCTTCGATTACATCTTTCCATGAGATACTGGAAAGGCACTGTCTGAATTTTGTAATATATTCTTTGTTATAATTCCTAATAAATATAAAGTAATGTGAATTAAATTTGTGGGTTAAAGCTGCCGGTGTGAATTCTAACGTTTGTGCTGTGTCGTTGTCTGATAAATGAAGTACATGTGTTTACCTATTGCATTAGGAATATTGCTTGCAATATGGTCTAAGCATGATGTTTTGCGAGTTGGGCCCAATATATGTGATTTTAAATTATAATTTGCTAAAATTCCTTTTAATTCTATCAACAATTTATTATTTACAAGAGTATTAAAATTAAAATCACCTGCTATTACAATTTTTCTTATTTTTTATATGTGATAGTTTATTTAATAGTACTTGTAATGTGTTAAAAAAAATGCATTCGAATTTGGTGTTCTGTAAAGACATATTATAATACAATTCCAATATGGTATTTCTACTCCACAACACTCAAAAGATTTTTCTACTGATATTTCATTACAATAGTTTATAACATTAAACTCATATTGTTTCCTTACTAAAATACAAACACCGCCACGGCATTCACTTAATCTACCATAGGAACTAGCAATTCGAAAATTTTTCAAATTGATGTTATTGTTACGAGCTTGAGGTTCGGGACAATAAAAATTACATTATTTTCATGTCCTGATTTAATAAAAGTTTCAGTAAAACAAAGAACGTTCAAATATATGTGTGTTTCAGTAAGTTCATATAACATATTTCTATCATTAATAATTTGTTGAGAAGTCCAGCTATATTTTGATGAAAAATTACAACTTTATCATTTAATTCATTTAAATTAACGAAAGGAATTATTTTTTTGTTTTGAATCTGTGTCATGCAAAGATATATTTGTTGATATTTCTTTTTTATTGATTTTTTTTAAAATAATACGGTATTGTTCCCTTTTGTATGACTTTTGTATGACTTTTGTGTTTCAGATTGATCACTTATGTTTATTATTTGTTTTTTTGTGGATAATGCGTTTTGCATTTTCATAAAATAATAGGGTATAGTACCTGGTTTGTGAACAGTTGACAAGATGGTTTTCGATGCTTTGAACTTTAAAAACTTATTCGAATAATCCTTTGAGTCTATTAACAAATTAATTTTATTACAAAGTTTGTCAAAATATTGTTTCTTACTTAGTAATCTACTTGATAAATATATAAAATTACAATTATTCATGTTATTACACATTATTTTTAGTGTTTGATCTAATTTAACTGTATTAAGATAATTGTTTTTATTTATGCTTAATAATATAATATTTAATATTATAATATTTAATATAGGTAGTATGATTGCCGTAGCTTTCGAACTAAAACATTGCGTAAGTGTGATGTTGGGAAAACGAAGATGAATTAGTTTAAGCGTAAGAAAATTACTTTGTGTAATATAAATGCAACCACCTGATATAAAGTTTGACTATTTAGTTCTTTTTTGAACTTCGTGTACTATTCGATTGTTCACTCCGATGATATCGTTTGTCGGTTTATAAATTGAAATACAGAAAAGGTGACCTTATAATTTATTACAATACCACAATCCATTTGGTCACTAATTAGATGAGTTCTTTTTTTCAATAATTTTAAGTCATGCTGTGCAATCATTTTCAACTGTATTACGAGTAATAATTTCGCTGAGTAATTGGATCTAAAGTTAATCAATCCCACCAACAATAAAAATGTGAAAAAGGCGTATTAAATGATTTAAGGGAGTAAACAACATTCATCAATTCATTTAAAAGATGATTTAAGTAACTGCTACCCCGACGAGACAACCCCGAACGTCGTTTGTACCGTACTTAGCCCCTGTTTTCACATTAATATTTTTGGTGGGATATTATTAATATGGAAAGTTTTATCCCTTTATTATTTAAAAAAAATACATACTTACGCGAACTAAATGAACGAAAACTACTTCTATATTGCATCTCTAAAGAATTTCCGTGCTCGCTCAAGAGTTTTGTCACGCGTACACGAAGCATTGCCCAATCTGGATTTTTTTTTATTTTCCTTTTTTATTATTATATTATAAATTTCTACTTTAATTTCATATGTGCTATGTACGCCAAAATTGTAATATTTAGCAGATGTAAATTCTTACATTGTATTTTTTTTTAATTCTATAGTATAAACTATACTTCGCGCTCTTTCCGATTTAAAACGATTCTAAATGCAGTAGTATTACTACACTACTTCATATATAGGCGTATAGGACTGGACAGTTACAATCATTATTACTTATTATTAGTTATTGAGGACCTCTTATATTAATTGACTCATTGTATCCGTCAATATAAGACATTTATAATTCAAAAATCGACGACTTTAGGTCCACAAAAAACACAAAAGGTAAATTTACGAAGTTTGTGAAGGAGACACATCTGGTTTAATATCATAAGAATAGATGTAACCAGTAAGAACATCAAAAATAAAATAAGCAAATCGCAGACAAATGCTTACTCAGCCGCCATTAACAACGGCTCGCGAAAAGCCGACAAGCCAATAAATCATCTCGGCGTCGGCATCTCTTGTCGATTGCATTCAAAAGCGATTTATTCGCACTGCTTACTTGCTGATAGGAGTAGGCATTTAATGTGCTAAAATGAAACTTGCTGGTAATTTTATTGTTCTTATATATAAATAATATTTCATACATTTTTATATAAAAATACTTTAAAATCTAGCAAATAAGAATTTATGCGGGATAGACGTATGGAACGGAATCTTCCCTGCTTCGTCAATAACCCTCTCAGAAATAAAAGATCTGTGCTAATTTTAGTGTGACATATTATGTGGGCTGTCATAATTTTTATAACCTTTGAATTAAAAAAATATTAACGTCTGTATAATAATTATATATCAGAGGCAATAGACAAAATGAGTCGTCCCACGCCCGGAGAATGGCCACGCTTTTACAGAATACAAACGTATTTTACGTTTGTATTCAGCAGCATTTTCATTTTACCTTAGAATAATTTACGTACAAACACGAAGTCGCTTTTAATAACCTCGTCCTATTTTGTAGTAGAAAACTTTAAAAAGTTTTTATTTCATTAAAAATAATAAGCTACATTTTCTACACAATACAGTGGAATCTCTGTAACTCGAATGTCAAGGGAAATGCAAAAAAAAAATCGAGTTAACGAGTTTTCGACTTAACAAAAACTTCGAGACGTATGATTTAACTGCTGAAATTTCGGCTTACAGAGGCCCGAAGTATATTTTTCGATTTGTAGAGTCTAATTTGAATAACAATTCAACTTAAGTTTTATAGTATATATTTTTTACATATTAAAACAAATTACATATTAATGAAGTAAACTGTAAACTAAAAAATCCGTTATCTTTCCGATTTAAACTATGTACAAATAAATTGATATTGTATGTTTGCCTTTAAATAGATAATTATTATAACATTTAGGTTTAGGTCTAAACTATTGGGTGCGTTTGGCAGAAAAAAGCGCTAGCAAGCGCTTGTAAGCAAAATGGCCAGGACACGTTTGCTAACTTCAGTAGCGCTGACACAATCCGCCATTTTGCTTATTTAATTTGTTTGTTTTGAAGTAGAGTTTATAAGTTGTTTTGTGCAATATTAGTTTTAAATAATATTATGACATGAATAAACATATACATGTTATTAAAAATTCATGATTGGTAAGTTTTTATACGTTTTTTATACTTTACAAACATATATTTAAATTAGGTTAGGTTCCCCGGTTAAAAATAACTTCGTGTCCTAGAGGAAAATAGCTACTTACGATTTGACAGCGCTTACCGCTTACGATCGCCATTTTGCTTACAAGCGCTTACTACGAGTAGCGCTTTTTTCTGCCAAACGCACCCATTTATTCACATTCTTCCTCATTTTACCCTCCGGCAAAAATCTTAACCTATTTTTCTTTTTCGTTACATCGTTTTTTATGACAAATATCGAAAATCACCTTTTCCTGAATGCCGTTTTTGCTACCTATAAATGTGAATAGTATTTTTTGCCCAAATCAAAAAAGATCAGTGTATAAAAATGTTTGATAAGGTATTTCTAAAGCAGGGATACATTTCAGAACCGTTTCTCTACATTGGTTATCAGTTTTTCGAGTTATAAGCAGTTATATTGTATTTGACGGCTCCGTGGCGCAGTGGCTTAGCAATGAGTTACAGCGCTAAGGGCCGCGGGTTCTAATCCCGCACGGAACAAGTATTTGTATGGCCTACAATTAATTGTTCCGGGTTTGGATGTTTGTCCTTATGAAATTTATGTTTGTTAACTGCCCCCACGAGTCAGGAGAAAATCCCAAAAGTGCGAAGGTAACGTTTTTCTTCAGAACAAAAAAATATTATTAACGAGTTATGAAGTTATATTGGTAGTAGTATAGTTGTAGCACGAATGGGTCGGCTCGACCGGGTATAGACCACGCTCTTACAGAATACCGGCGTAAAATAGTAGCTTAATGATGCTGTGTTTCGTATGGTGAGTGTAGAGAATCAGAGACCCTTTTTACTGGATACGAGGCACTCCATCTTAGTCCTAACGGGTGACCGCATTTTGATTAGTATTCAAGGGTAGATGTAGATGTCTACGGGCCACAGCATCCACATACCATCAGATGGACTGTGTGATCGTTTGTCACCCTATCCTATAAAAAAATTATCTTTTTTATTTGTAATTTTATTTCTGCTTTGCATTTGCACAGTGTTGGTGTTCCGTACATTTTTTATTAATTATTTTGTATCAGCTTTTTAATTCCACTGCCAGCCTTTCCAAGATTACGATTAGCTAGAAAGATTTATGTAAAGCTACACTTAGCTAGACAAGCGAATTACTTAATGTAGATTCACCACACTGGTAAAACCACTTGCTATTTACTACTATCTCTATCACAGCAGGATGCAGGACTTGAGTTAATAATTTTCGAATAGATATATTTGTCGTTCACTAGAGTTTTGGTCGTTAGTTATCTGGGTGCAGTACTTGCATATCTATATATACAAATAAAATTAAAGTGTCTGTATGTAATATTGAAGTATCCGTCTTCTGTTAGGTTCAGGGAATTATTTGCATGCTATTAATAAATATTTTTGTCAGTCTGTCTGTATCTTCGGGTTGATATTCGCGATGGCTGAACCAATTGTGATGAAAATTTGTAAACATATACAGACCAATGCCAATGCCTTGATCCTTATAGGCTCTGTCTTTTTTAATTTAATTATCAAATAAAAATTGTTATAAATTTGCTAAGCGGCACAGGGAAAAACCACGAAGGTAGTGTTGTGTGCCGTTCCGTCTACATTATTATAATCCTATTTATTACAAAAATGGGAATAACAGCTACTAATATTTGTTAAGGTAATAACATTTTAATTTATACTTTATGTTAACTTTAGTGACTTCACTTTTACATTTATTATCCAGACCATTTATTAGGCGAGGTGTTACGTATGCGCTGATGCGCTCACCATATTTATTTTTGGATGGTATTGATATTAATTTTTTTTGAATTACTTTGCGGGTCTGAAATGTGTTGTATGTTGTATACCTATATTAAAGAATTGGATTTTATCATGGATATTCAGTACCTCACAGAATTTAAATATAAAATCTTACCCGAAAAGCTTGATATTTTTTGAAAAAAAAAATCAAAAATCGATAAAAATAAATGGTCCTTGATTAATTTTAATTTATATTACATAAAAATATAAAAATCTATATATATATATATATATATATATATATATATATATATATATATATATATATATATATATATATATATATATATATATATACACATATATATATACATAGGACTAAATAATGCCTCATGTAGAATAGATCAAATAGAATAAATTTCTACACCGTTACAGCATTAGCATTTAATTTAAGCGCGCAACGCTTAAATTAAATGCTACTCGAAAAATAATTATAAATTACCTCGTTCCTCGTAAAAATCCGTATTATGTACTCACCGTAGATTTCAAATCATAATCATTCGAAAATTGTTTTCTTGAGGGTGTCTATGACATAAATTAGTTTTTTTTAACTGTATTGCAATGACAACAATTTCTCTCTTCCTACTTACAAAATACACAAGCCAGTGTCGGTTTCGTCTAAATTTCAATTTTCAATTAAAAATGTTTTATTGTACGGCGACTGAGATATTAAATGATTGAGATGAGTCCTAAACAGAGGGACATTTTTAACTTTGGAAATGAATATTAATAACTAAGACTAAGTATGAACTAGGTATGGTGGGTAAATATTTTTTTCAAACTAACAGTCAAGCATAACAGCCTTCGCAACTTATGTGTGAACTGTTGCTATAAGGTAGCAACACGCCTTTCATATCAATTCGTTGCGATCATTTTACTTATGTTATTATTTATTACGATCCATTGTATAATGTAAAATGACGGTATAGGATTCCCAAATAATGAATTAATCTTTTTTTGTAACCAATGAGTAAGTATTATATTTTTAACAGTGGCAGAGCCACGCGGTATGGGCCAGCTCGAATCGGGGTGTTACCAAGACCTCTCGGAAGATCAGCGTGAAGAAGCTCTGCTTCTGCATTTCGTCTTTCAAAAGTCCTTCAAAAGTGTCATTGACAAGTGTCAGAACATATCGGAAGAAGCGATAAATTAGTTCGACTTCCTTCGGGAACACGTGCATTCTTGCCTCTAGTCAAGGCTGTCCAAGGGAACTTCTCTCAACCATCTCTGCGTAGGGAGAACGACTCACTAAACCATGCCGCAAAGGACAAAGCCGATCTGCTGGGCTCTCTCTTTGCGTCCAATTCGACTCTTGATGACGTGGGGAACATACCGCCGACCATTCCGCGGTGTGAGTGCTCCAGGCACGATATGCTGTTTACTTAGCGTCGGTGCGTAGAGTAATCCTCTCTATTTTATTTGACTTCACTATGAAATGATTGCAAGTATTGGACGCATATTGAGATATGGGTATAGACGTAACGAACCCAAACCTGACTGAAAATTAACAACTTGTGTTTGTGTTAGCTTTGTGCTAACTGTTTTAAGGCCAAGCTACACTGCTACATCAACGTTATGCTTTGATGGGTATCATCATCACCGTTACGGCCCTTCACAGCTGTCCACTGCTGAACATAGGGCTCTTTCAATGAATGCCGTTAGTCCCGCTAAAACTCGAAACTGGCTCAACCGATTCTGATGAAATTTTTCGTGTGTGTTTGAGGGGCTCCCTCATAATCATCATGAAGCCAAGGCATGCCACAAAGCACGGTCCTGAGCCACCTGCATCCATCGACTTCCTGCATGTCTTACCAGGTCGTCACTCCATTTAGTGGGGGTCACCCTACACTTCGCCTACCGGTACGAAGTTGCCACTTGAGAATATTTTTAATGGGTATTGAGTTAATATAATCCAGACAGTGAGGTATCCTGTCTTGATCCTATGAGACGAGTACGCACCTATAGCTTTTTACGATAGAAGTTGTTTTGAAATGTCCATGTGCATTCATAGCCTTTTACCGTCAGGTGTACGGTTAGCACAAAAATGCACAAATAGTTTTAGTACAAATTTGAACGTTTGCTCCAAATCCATGTGATTTTTATCACTATTATCACAAATACACATATTATTGTCGTGTATGTGCGATAAGTTAAGGGGGAATGCAGTTGTTTCATAATACCTCGAAGGCAATGTATAATGCAAAAATCTTTTTATTTTCTCTAAAGTTTTTTATTTACTTCTTATAACACAAATAATATTATGTACAGCGTTTTAATTACAACATATTGTTACAATCCCTTAATATTAATAGTGTGTATGTTATGTTACATGATACTTAAACTACAAAATTGTCCCTGATACAGTGATTAATTTTAAATAGTAGTTTACTATAGCGGCTACATCACGAGTGTAATTCATGCAAATAGATTGCTCTCTAATAAATTTATTAGAACCTAGAATACTAGCCTCGAAGCGAACTATAAATATTCTTTTCATTATCTTAACTTAATGAAACTGGTGAGAATACGAAAGAATATTTAAGAAGAAAGGAGATCGGTTCTTTGGGTTATATAATAATTTTGGAGACATTTGTTTTTCTTGTTTTTCTTTTGTATTAACATGTCATAATGGAAATCTGATAGGCAAATACGTGACAGCCGTTTTACTATGAAACAGTTTAGTTCACTTAATCGGTCAGTATTTACATGGACCTGTCTTAATAACTTAGGTACTAAATACATAAATATTTATCTAAACTGAAGCAACGTAACAGCATAAATAAAACAAACATTTCGGTTGATGGCTACATTTATCTGTGAAACTTTGCAAAATTATATTCGTTACGCCTAAGTAATAAATCGTTGTGAAACGTAAGGAATAAATTACGTGAATACTGTGTTTCAAAATAAATTCATATTACACAATACAAAATCCCACATAAGTATTTTACCATAATAAACGAATAATTTAAAAGGTCAAGTTATTTTTATTTAGGCTTTTCGTTTGTTAAACGCATATTCCTCGAAAATGAAACTGATCAAGTATTTGTTATTTGTGATATATATTTACAAAATCAATAAAAAATCCTTGGCACTTATTTAGTTTAAAGTGAAAACATTATTATATGCATTGTACATTGTGGTATAAATTTTGGTTTAATTCGTTCATGACGATCTCTTATTTCAACTAACATAATTCCCTCCAAATTCACTTAGCAAATTCATATATTGTATTTACAACGGCACATATTTGTTTAAATGTTTATAATTATTTACACAAAACTTATTTCAAGTAAGGTACATACGTAAAAGTGTTTCGGTTGCAGAACAATTAATAACAGTCGCAATAAGAAGGCCTGACTACAATTAAATAAGAATACTTTTGAAAGGACTCCAGAATCATCAATGAAAACACAAAAATAATTTAAGCTATTAAGAATTTCCTTTTTATTATACGTAATTGTAATTGAAAATTTAATTTTACTTAAATAATATGCTATATATTTTAATATTAAAATGCTGTATTTCGTTTAAATTTTTCCTTACTTTTTGTTTTCGTGATGTTTATGTTATGTATCAAAAATTTTCTTATATGTATGTAATTCATTCAAGGTGACAAAAGATTTTTATTATAGTTCATTGTTAAAAAAGAAAAAAAATTTCTTTAAATTTTTCGAAAAAACCTTTTTGTAACACTATATATATTAATAACTAAATACCAACAATATATGTGAAGACAATGTTTAATATTTTTAAAACGAAATTTACACTTTTTAAAGCTTGAGTCAGGCCTTCCAATTATGTATGAATTGAGTAGTTTTTTAACATTTTTACAAGTTTATAATTATTTTCGCATCTGTTCTATCGCTGCTGTTTTTATTCATTATTTTTTAAATATTCATTTCTAATTTCGACATTTTTATCAAACTCTAACAAATAAGTTTTCAATTATTGTGATCCTATTAGAAGAACAGTAATACTTACTCGTTTTCGAATTTTTACATTTCTTTTTGTATTTGTTTTTAAATACAATGTTCAAAATTTCAAAGGCATCTAACGTTTCGTTATAAATGTGCTAAAATATCGATTTCAGATGTGTGAGTAATATGGGTTTCATTCAGCGCTGGTGAACCGGAGACTGTCACTATGACAGGCTGTGCGTCTGTGTGAACGATGGTTACGAGATGCTCGTCTGGGTCCTTCTCTTGTTCTGTGGGTTTTGGGAGAGATTCGATCGTGTCTTCCGCATATTTCAGGTCGATGGGTGTGAGTGAAGGAACGTCAGTGACAGTGGCGGGAGGGTCCGCTCGCGGTGCTCGGTATGAAGGAGGGCCGCTATACTGGGAACCACACCAGGTCGCGCCTGTCGTTCCTCTGTGAATAAAAAAGATAATAAAAACAATATTCTTAAAGTTAAATTATTACTACCCCTTCACGTCCCTTGGATGTCGGAAATAGGGGTAAAGCCTCAAGTGTTAATATTGAGCAACGTCAAAGGTAATATTTGGTATTGCGATCTTCATCCACCTGTCAAGGGTGGTAATTATGGCGAATTATCATAATCACTGTTGACCCTGGCAAGTGTGGACCATTGTGGACTGATAAAATATAAAAAAGAGTCAAAGAAAATTATTTCGATTTGAAAGTTTAAGCGTAAATGGGAAAATCAACAGAATCATGAGAATTCTTCACTTCGAGCTACTTTCCAATATTGAGGATTTTAAACTTGATACCATTTTTCGTAAGCATTCTCACTAAGTGTTAATTCTTCACAATCCGTAGTAATTAATGTTCTACTAATAGTTCCTCGTTATATACACCGTATCTATCGAAAAAGTGAGAATATTAGCACGTGTGGTAATGTCGGAATTTGACGAAGTATACATAGTTTGTAATCGATTAATGCCTACTAGTGTGGCGCTGCGTAAAATAGCAAACGAAACAAGCAATTTAAACGCTGCTTTTTTCATTTTTTTCTTTTTATACTAAAAGTTTTATAATATGTTATTTATTATAATATAAAACGAAGTCGCTTCCCGCCGTCTGTAGGCTCAGATCGCGGTTTTCATCAATAGACAGAATCATTCAAGAGGAAGGTTTATAATATGTATAATAATTGCATATTAAAGTAGAGAAAAGGCGAGAATTTCAAAGATTTGCCCGGTAGATGACGCTGTTGTCGAGATCCAGGAATCACCCGTGCAAAATCGGGGCGGGCCGCTTGTGTTATCATATTGCACACCTCAAACTCGAAGTGATATGGCGCGTCCGCACGTTTGGCACTGACCGCAAACTCCCAAATCTCTACAAACGTTTGGCTTGATTTTGGGAATCAAACGTCGATATCCACACGCTTGCGAGTGCGTTGGTTTATTCTGAAGAGGCAAGCATGAAGGACATAGAGGTTGTCGTTTCGGATAAAACACTTTGCTTAAGTTAACTTTTCTTATGTATGTTTGTATAAATCCAAGAAAACAAATGAAAGAAAACGAAAAATACAACAAAGAAGATGGTGTGATGTGATGATACATACATACATATAATCACGCCTCTTTCCCGTAGGGGTAGGCAGAGACCACTTCTTTCCACTTGCTACGATCCTTACATACTTGTTTCGCTTCGTCCACTTTCATTATTCCCTTCATACATGCTCTACGGTTTAGGGTACTCTTAACCTGGCCTTTTTTCAAGACGTCCCTAATTTGGTCTAGAAAAGTCCGCCTAGGTCTACCCCTTCCAGCACTTCCATTCACACTCACCTTATACACTTTTTTCGTCAATCGTTCTTCATTCATTCTCTCGATGTGGCCAAACCATCTCAGCATACCTTTCTCAATTTTTGTCACTACATCTTCTTTCAAGCCACAACGTTTCCTTATCTCACTATTTCTTACCCTGTCACTCAGTTTAACTCCTATCATACTTCTTAATGCTCTCATCTCAACTGCATTTATTCTACTTTCATGTTTCTTCTGCCATACCCAACTTTCACTTCCGTACATGAGTGTCGGAACCAACACCCCCTCATGCACAGCCAAACGAGCCTTGTTAGACACCATCCGACTGTTCATAAAGGAGTGCAAAGCTCCATTCACCATGTTTCCTGCATTCACTCTTCTTTCGATATCACTCTCACACTTTCCATCTCTTGTAAACTTTGAACCCAGATACACAAACTCTTTCACCTGTTCAATTTGTTCATCTTCAATCACGATATTGCAGTCTGTCAGATGTGATGATGATGTTAAAAATTAATAAAAACCATATGCATATATATTTTCTTCACATGACTGAGTGCCCACAAACGTGTAAGTCTTATCTATGTAAGTATGCGACACTGAAGGTATATAAAATTAGAAATAATTATATTTTAATATAAATTCTTTGTTAATAAAATTTGGGATATATTATTATGGTTTTAAGTTTTTTAAGTTAATTGTTTAATAGTAATGTGCCGAATTAATAAACCATTTGTGGCACCAACAGTATAACAAAGGAAAGAGGAGACAATGAGTATCACGAGAAAAACGTATCAAAATCTTTGTCGTAATATGAAAACTATTAAGCTACTGATCGAATTATTTTTGCTTTGCAAATTAGCTGTAGTTTTAATTAACGGATAAGATGAAGATGGAATTAGTAATTTATTTCCACTGTGTGTGTGTATTGTGAGATCGATTTGTAGTTCAAATTTTACAGTTCGTGAAGGGTCAATTTTATTCGATCATTATCTCATAGTTTTCCTAACGGGAAAACCAATTATTTATGTGTTTCCCGCCATCTTCCTTTTCTATATTTTTGATTCTCACAGTATATTTATAGTCTTTTGAAAGTTTTCAGTAGGAATAACTCAACCCAATTTCTTAAGTAGACAATATAAAAATGAATTAAAAAATATTTAATTAATTTCATTTGCATTTCAATATTCTTATAGATTAATGTAACAAAATTGTTATTTTTTTGTAATATCCATTAAAAGCAACATTTTTATAAATTCTACATAAATAAAGTTTACTTTTAAAATAATTAAAGTAATTGTATAATCGTACCTGACTAGACTGGCTGAGTTTGATCTGTATGTGGGTGGTGGGGACACCGTGGGTGCGCTTCTGTCTAGAAGGAGTAACCTAAAAATAAAATAAAATTCGTATAAAGAAAATTTGCTAGTCTCATTATGTTCCAGTAGAAAGTAGGTAAGCGTTTTTTAATATAAGTCTTTGGCTATATTTACAACATAATTCCGTACGGTGTAAGTTTGGATCAGAGCCACGTTTGATTAACACTGCCAGACACAGGCCTTACCGAACATTGGCTCATAGAGGGGATATTTGCCATAGTTGCCAAGCGTGGGCAAGTCGGTTGCCAACCACAGTTTTTTATTTTAGTTAGAAGGAATATGCTGCTGCTCTTCTTCTGATTTATTTCCCTCAGTTACCTCTTACGACACTCACGGTATGATATAGGGTAGTAAATATTCTTTTGGTTCAAATCCCGGGTCAAGCCAAAATCAGTTATACTCAATAAAGTTTTTGTAAAGAAATTTACAGTAGCAGCACGGAGTCAGTCAGTCAGGAAATTGGCGTTGTTTTACCCCCCGTGCCTCTAAAAGCACCTTGTTTTATCCCCGTGCCTCTAAAAGCACGTTGTTTTATCCTCGTGTCTCTAAAAGCACTTTGTTTTATCCCCATGCCTGAGAAAGCACCTAGTTTTACCCCCGTGCCTCCAAAAGCACCTTGTTTTATCCCCGTGCCTCTAAAAGCACCTAAAGCCAGCGATGGCTATTTATTGGTCCAGCGATCGATTTCTCTCCGGTCGTGTCGGATTAACGTGCTATCTAACTACGAGAGTGAGTCAATAGAAAGTGCTCCCGTGTTTGCGCATACAACAAACTTAAATTAAATAAACTTAGTTACGAAAGTTAATTGAGCAGAAATGTAGGTATAAAGCTTTTCATTTACCCATAACTGGAAGATTGATATTTAATATTATAGACTTAATTATTATCACTAAAATTAACGAATAAAGAACAACACACGCAGAATAGAAGTGCTTCCGGAATAATATTATAAAATTAAATTTCACTACTCTTAACGTATTCTGGAAATATTTCGAAGCGATATATCTTATAAACTAGATAACAACTATACACTCTTTGTATCGTGTACTATTTTATTTGGAGCCATGATAGCTTAGAGTATAAGCACTTAATATACATTTAATTTTATTATAAGCTACTCGAGTTTGATGCACGATAAAATTGTTAAGTACAATTATTTGATGTGTTGAATTAAGTGATCAGCGGTCATGAAAAATACCGTGAGGAACTAGATTTGTAAAAAATAACAGAATATTTCGAGGATATGTTTAGTTCGACAACCGTTACGTACTGTTCGTAAAATACTTCTAAGGCCAAGTGGTGTAATTACGTAAAATAAAAAAAGAATCCATCGCCTCTTGAAATTGTCTAAAGAAACGTTCAAACTTTTTTAAATCCAGGAATAGATGACTGTATAACTATATTTTTTCCAAAAGTGTGACAAACAAGCACTCAGATGATCCACCTGATGGTGAATGGATGTTGTGGCCCCAAATCTACATCTATCCTCGATAAACAATCAAAATGCAGATACGTTGTCACCCTCTTAGGAATTAAGATAAAAGTAACGAGGCATTCGTTACCATTAAAAAAGGTCTTCTGTATTCGTCACTCACTATACGAAACACAGCAGCTTGATGCTGCTTTTATAATATTATATTAGCTGCTTTTATTATATTATAATGGTATCGTCGGCAATTAAAACCTGTCTGCAACTGAGAGAGAGGAGAGGCCCAAGTCTACCAGTGCACTTTTACTATTAAGAAGAAAAAGTAGAAAAGTAAAAAATTACCTGAGTCTGTACTCTTGCATTGAAGCTTGATAGGTGGGTGGCGGTGGCCTATAATGGAACTCGGGATACAGCATGGCTGCATATGGGTGGTGTGGTCGTGCATAGCTGGGTGGAAGTCGGGGCACAAGTCGGCGGCAGGATGCTCGTCGAAGCCCAAGTAGTGCACAAGGGGTATCTCGTGCACCAAGTCTCCATGCGAGCGCTGCCGCTGTTACCAACACTACTCCTATACCTAAAAAAAACCTTTGTTTTATTATTTTAATAACAACACTAGCAAATGCTATTTACACTATTGTGTTTTAGGAGATGGTTCAAGCCTGTAGTCGAATGATAAGATTTAACCCGACCCGTTACAACTGTTTTAATTTCGCAATCTGTACCCTAACATTGATGTATGAATTTTAAAACATATATTATGTAATTTTAAAACATATATTATATATTTTAAAGTCTAGGAGTTCTAATTTTAAAATATATATTATATATTTTAAAATGTTTTTACGTACATTTATTTTTGTTTTAATAGTTTAATGCACGCTTTGAACACAGATATACCAGGGTGGTCTGAAAAGTTTCCAACCTCAACGTGAAGATGGCATCACTCGTCAATAAAATCTAGTGAATGTAGTCGTGCATCTTTTGACAGTTACGCAGCAAAATATCGGCCATTTTGGACGCGTAGCTTTTGAGTGAGTCGATGTGAGTGTTTTTGTAAAAATAGAAAACATTGAGTATCGAGTTGTCATTATTTTTTTGTTTATGACAGGCAATAAGCCTGTGCAAATCAAAGATGAGTTGAACTCTGCGTATGAGAACTCTGTACCTATCATCATTTACCACAGTGAAATTTTGGGTAGCTGAATTTAAGAGGATAGAGTAAGTCAGCTCAAATTCTAATTTCGTCCCCATTTGCCCGCGCGTCGTATGCTATGTACCGACATGTTTGTAATCACTAATACTGTAAGTAGAAAGGTCGTTAGACACTTATTTCATTAGGTTTATCATATTTATGCCTGTTTCTTAACGCCAAGCCAGCCGCTTCTTATTTTTATCACGGTTATTTCCCATTTTAATTTTACGTCGTACTGTTGCGTAATGTATATTCTGATCGTAAGCGACACAACCTCCCCGTTCAAAGGCCGAGGCGAAGTGACCGTGCTGCATGAATCACGCTTCAAAAGGCCGATAGTTTAGGTAATTTCTTTTTACAGTGAAAATACTGGTATTTTAAAAAAAGTAAATAACATAAGCACTGCTTTATAGTTAGTTCAGTTAGTATGCAAAGTTTCATGATCTTATTTAAAGTATTTTATAAATAACAGCGGTTTATTGTTTATTTTGGAGGTAACTTTGGATTTTTTTTTCTATCGAGAAAATTTTACGAAATCGTGTTTTCGTCTTACATAATCCTTAACATTAATCCTCAACTTTACCATATATTTATTTCAAAATTAATGCTGCAATATTTTCGGCAAAACGAAAGATCTTGCTAAGCCATTTGACATTATATTTCCCCTTAAGACGTGGCCATGAGAGCTTGGGAGACGATGAACGTTCGGGACGTCCTAAAACTACAGCTACTGACGATGAGATCGCTAAAATTCACGTAGGAGAGGATAGCAGAGGCTATGAAAGTGTCCAAGGAACGTTTTTGCCACATATTGTCACGTTTGCTCACGTTAAACCAAAAACGTGTTCGGATGCACTTTTCTAACGCTTTGTTGGCGCAGTTCAGGCGCCGATTTATTACTGTAGATGAAAATTGGATGTGGACTACAAAGAGGGTAAAAAAGCAAAAAACTGTTTTTTCGGCTGGAACAGTGAGGGGACTGTTTTTTGGGATAGTCACTGAGTTATCTTAATCGATTATCTTCAAAAAGGAAAAACCATTACAAAAGCATACTAAGCATCATTACTTGACAAACTGAAGTCAGAAATTGCGAAAAAATAGCCACATTTGCATAAAAACAAAATCCTGTTTCACCATGATAACGCGCCGTCTCACACCTTAGTGGTTGCTGGTTGCAATGGCAAAAATCCACGAATTACGGTTTGAAATACTTGACCATCCGCCTTACTCACCAGATATAGCTTCAGACGACTTCTTTTTGTTCCCTAATCTAAAAATGGCGCTCGGAGGACAGAGATTTTCATCAAATGAGGAGGCAATCACCTTGATGAACAATTATTTTTAAGAGAAAAACGCCGAGTACCATTTGGACGGGTTTGAGAGATGGGAGCTTTGCTGGGAGAATTGTGTAGGGTCACTTGGATACTATGTAGAAAAATAAAAATAAATTGTAAGAAAAAAGTTCTTATATCTTTGTTAGGTCGGAAACTTTTCAGACAACCCACGTTATTAAAAGTTAAAAAGTTAAGTTACAGTCATGCACAGAAGTCCTCTCATTTTAGAGAGGGAAAGGAGAGCAATAAATTCGCCGTGTTAGCGGTCTTCACATATCCTCGAAATAATTTATTCCTTAGACATGTAGGTTTGCTCACGATGTTTTCCTTAACTGCCGTGTACGTGGTAAATCCGCACTTAGAACTGCAATTACCAATTTCATTTGTGGGTCACGTTTCCAAATTATTATTCTTGTAATAAGACCATCTTTTTAGTCAGAATTTGTTAACGAATGAATTGTTTGAAATTTTATAATGGTGCTGTTTTAAAATATTCTATTGTGCAATGGAACACGTGCTCTTAATTTATTATATTTGTTTACAGCCTACGATCACAAACAAAAGGTTTTAAAACATCGCTTTTACAATGTTCCATAACGAAATGAGTATGCATAATGTATTGTATACATATACAGACAATATATTTGGAAAGCTGCGCCATTTCGTCGATGTCGATGCATGAAGTTACGAAGTGACTGACGCGTACAAATTGCCACAGCGGGCAAACAATAGATCGCTTGTCTGTAACAACATCATTTGTCCCTAACACTAATGAAAATCCAATTAATTCTGCCCCAAAACTCATTTGAAGTTTAATTGAAAACTCCGCCCGCTTAGAGTGAGTGCAAGGCTTTGTGAATGATATATAATGAAATCGCGCCCAGACGTTTTATTATCATATGCACGTCGAATATCCAATGAGTTGCTACCGGTTGGGTGGCGGTTAATTAAGGCAATTAATTACGACTACCATTTTGATAACATTATGAATTAGAGTACAAATTACATTATACTGTAAATTTCTTTTTAAATTTACTTCCGGTTCCAGTTACTATTCCATTGTGCAGTGAACCCTTGATGGTTATAAAAAAATGCTAAAGACAAGTGATAGGTTCAACGATCAAAGGTTATCAACAAAGAACAGGTTATATAAATGAGTAATTCCATTTGCTGAATAATTTTCCTTAGTTAATAAAACTATGACGATATACGTCCAGAAAGAAAAAAATCGGACAAGTGACTTTGAAGGTTTCGTATAAGCTTGGTTATGAATACAGATAATTCGTCCATCGTGCCAATTATAGGTAATATAAGATTAACACTGAACATTGATCGACATTAATGGCGCTTTGGTGCCGGCGCAGGTGGGCGCAGGCATGTGAAGTTATGAATAGGGGAAATTGTGTTGTCCTATTACGAGGAAAGGGCGACGGTACTGGTGAGACCGCGGATTTCTGCGAAAGCTTGCCTTAACCCATCCTTGACACCGCAAGGCGGGTATGCGGAGGTTGTTCCCATGAAAAATGGTGTCTTCCAGGCAAGAGTCATTGTTGAGCTAAGCCAGTACATATAACCATTTTCGGATACATCCCGTGTATCAGCAGTGTATTTGTGTAACTATGATGAGAATCGTAGTTGGGTTCGTTTTGACGTTTGTCGTTTAAGATTCGTTGTTATGGGTAAACTAATAAATTAAAAGGTAATTTTAAAATCTTTGTAATGGAGTTGCAAGTATAGAGTGAAAGTCGTTGTGTTTCCGTGACATTTCAAAAGGTATTCAGCGGTCAATAAGAAAATATTTTAATTTATTATTATTTATAACAGCTTATCATACGTTCACTGCTAAATATAAGCCATCCTCATAGATTTTCTCACAGGCATTGTCACTCTTGGCAGGTCGGTTGGCGACTGCAGTTTTTATTATTTTGCGTTGTTATGAAAAAGCAACTTCTTGATACTGCCTCTTCAGTTTCAGATTATTTCTGTTACCTTTTACGACACCCACTGGATGATATGGAGTAGTGAAATCTCTCATTACGCCGCAGAAGAAAATATCTATGAAAACCCTAACATATGAAAATCTTATATGGGCTTTATGATTTAAAGGACACGAAACGTTAGGAATTTCTTTATTTCTATGTGTTCAAAGTGATAAATCGCTCTATATAATATTATTCCTAACCATAACATAAGTGATCTCTGTATAATATATACTAATTGCCAGGTAGATTCGGGGGGGGGGGGGGGCTGGTGACCTGTAATTTGAACCCACCCTGGCACCAGTCTCCCATGAATGACATAATAATGTTAAAATAGAGATGTAACACTAATGTATCTTCCATGTCGTTTGTGGTGAGAAATAAATAAATTATTATTATTACTATTAATTCAAATGTAGAAATCAATATCTCACCTATCATTAGTAGCAGTAATGTGAGGGGTGCTCTCGGGTGTGGCCTTAACGCACCCAGAACTGCCCCAGCGGCTACTAGACAGGCTCCCACGACACCGAGGAACAAGACGCAAAGCCTAAGGGGGGGTCGTCCACAGCACGACTTGGGGGCATTTCCTTCGCCTTCTGAACAGGCGTACGCCGCGCCCCTTCCAGATCTGAAAGCGAAAAATTCTCTATTAATGTAATCTCATCATTCATCCATGTAATTACAAGATTAAAATTTTACAGTCACAAAATTAATAAATTAAATTTTTGCAGTGACGCCTTTCTGATATTTTTCTTTCGTCTCGCTCAAATATCGCATATATTTCTATTTAATTCTGCGTTATATTAATTGCTGGATGTTCGGCGTTAAACACATCGCGGTTTGTTGAAATTTGTCATGTTCAAAACAGAAAGAAATGACTTTACAGCGCTGTATAAAATGTTCTTCCCTTATATTGCAATATTGTAAATTCTATTTAGTTAACAAATAATTGAAACACATTGTCAATCGATTTTAAAAAAGGAGGAGGTATCAGTTAGGCTGTATGTTTTTTTTTGTATGTATTTTATGTGATTTCATCGTCAATTAATAACCATTCTGATTATTTTAAATTAAATGGGTTATACTTCAAGGATGGTTTCTTATAAATTTGGATAAAATTTATTCCCTATTTGGGATGAAACCTTAATACAAATATTTAGACGAAGACGCCACTCCACTCCACCGTTATTATTTTGTGCAGACTGTTATAAATATTTGGATATGTTTGGTCTTTACCACATATCTACGAAATTGCTGTTTGGTTGAACAGTTATCAGTTTGAAGTGGTGTAGCTATGATAAGTATGTTTTAGAAAAGTAACTTTAAATAAGAAGTGAATGCCATCTAAAAAGAACTAAAAAGAATTATCAATTTCACATCGTGCTAACACAGAACACATGGCCAGCGTATCGCACTCACTGGCACAATTGAACGATAAGTAAACTCATTTTTAAATTTATTTTTGTTATATAATATATTTAATGGTTTCCGCAACCATTTCATAAATGATAACAAATCTCCAAATGGATAGCATATTATGAATTTTGAATAAGCCCTTATAGTTTCTGATATTGCAAATATATTCCTTCGAAAAAAAACAATAAGTTAATTGATGACTGGTCTCCAAATGGTGTTTTCGTTCGTATTGCTAAAAATATGGTTGTGATGGTAAATACACAACGTTATATTTTTATGATGAATAAAATTAACCCATTTTTAATACATGGGACTCATCTTCCCATGTATAGGTAGTGTATATATTATAGCATTACGCAAAAGTTTTTGACGCCAACTAAAGTTAATAAAAATCAAACCATATCTATATTAAATGTCAATACGGGTTTGTATTCACCGTCCTATGAAAATATATACCGTGATTAAATTTAGTTGCGAAAATTGACAGTTAGTATTCGTTGCTCTATTGATATAAATAAAACTAGAAAAAAAAAAATACGTTTTAGTTGCGCACCTACGAGGCTAAAGTGGAAATGTGATTTTTAGAAAACAGTATATTGTTAAAATTATTGTCAAATTGATTTTATGTTTTTTATTGTTAACTTTTTACATCTTTACTTTATAGACCGGGAGCTGGAGACAGGTGACGTTTCACGATTTTGTCGTGCATGCCTTTTTAAGGCTTGATAACTAACCCTAAAATATCAAATATTGTCTGGGCTTTAGCCCCCCGCGCGTCCTGTTCATAAGGAAAAGCGCTTTTCTTTGTGTAGCGAATTTTCGTGTTTTTGTGTGATAGTATACTGCATGCCATTGTAATATACGGAAGTTCAAGCAAATTGAAGCTCTAATACCTAGGTGGATTGAAAAGTACTCGGCCTAACATAGATCCATTCAATTCTAAAAATCAAATCTACAAACATTATTTAGTTCAGTTTTGGACTAGTTCATTGTGTGAAGTTCGAAACGTGTGCGATAATTAGTTGTGATTTTATAAATTTATTAACGAAGTAATCGGACATAATTTCCGCGAATGGAGCAAATCGAGCAGCGTGCCGTCATTAAGTACCTCCATAAGAAGGGGCTATCATCAAAAGCCATCCATGATGGCATGGTCAGTACATTAGGCGATTGTGCTCTGTCATATTCATCCGTCAAAAAATGGATAGCAGAATTTAAGCGTGGTAGAGAGAGTGTGAAAGATGAACCCCGCTCTGGAAGGCCTTCGACGTCAACTACTGACGAAAATATTAAAAAAGTACTTGATTTAATAATGGGAGACCGCAGATTAAAAATTAGAGAGATAGCCGAGATTATAGGCATCTCTTATGAACGAACTCAAAACATCATTGTCAACGAGTTGGGTTTCCACAAGGTGTCTGCGAGGTGGGTTCCGCGACTGCTTTCAGTTGAACAAAAAAGGACGCGATTGACTATTTCACGCGACTGTTTGGAGTTATTTGAAGCCGATGCAGATGATTTTTTGAATATTTTTGTTTCTATGGACGAAACATGGGTTCATTACTGTACACCGGAAACAAAACAACAATCAAAACAGTGGAGAAGACCTGGTTCACCACCCCCTAAAAAGGCTAAGTCGATTTTGTCGGCAAATAAGGTGATGGCTTCAGTATTCTGGGACTCGAAAGGTGTGATTATGATTGATTATCTTGAAAGGGGTCAATCTATAAACTCTGATTACTACTGCACCTTACTACGTCGTTTACGAGAGGAAATAAAAGAAAATCGTCCAGGAATGCTCAGAAGAAAAGTCCTGTTTCATCAAGATAACGCCCGTGTTCACACGTCAGTACGGTCAATGGCTGAAATTCACAACTGTGGCTTTGAACTGTTACCGCATCCGCCGTATTCACCTGATTTGGCAACATCAGACTTCTTTCTGTTTCCTAACCTAAAAAAGCACTTGGAAGGTCAAAGATTTTCGACAAACGACGAGGTCAAAGCAGCTGTAGACGCATATTTTGACTCTAAGGAAGAATCATTTTTTTTCAACGGTCTAAATGCTTGGAAGGGGAGGTGGCAAACGTGTATTAAACTTGATGGTGATTATGTAGAAAAATAAAAATATAACTGATTAATTATGTGTTTATTTTCTTGGTTAGGCCGAGTACTTTTCAATCCACCCTCGTAATTGATGACATGCACTCTGCAGCGGCCTAAGATGACCAAAGGGTTCTGAAAACCTGAAAAAAATTAAAGGGCAATTCCGTGTTTTCAAATTGCATGCCGATGTAAAAAATGGAAGTTTTTGTAATAAAAACACTCTGGAAAAATTGGCATGCACCCCTCGTATGACCATGGCATGCAGTTTGCAATCACGGAAAATCGGAGTTCAATTTTTACAGAGTTGGTAATACGTTGGTAATACGAGGGGTGCATGCCAATTTTTCCACAGTGTTTTTATTACAAAAACTTCCATTCTTTACATCGGCATGCAATTTGAAAACACGGAATTGCCCTTTAATTTTTTTCAGGTTTTCAGAACCCTTTGATCATCTTGGGCGGCTGCGGGGTGCATGCCATCAATTATTAGTGCTTCAATTTGCTTGAACTTCCGTATATTACAATGGTATGCAGTATAATATCACGAAAAAACAAAAATTCGGTACAAAAAGAAAAGCGCTTTTCCTTATGAAGAGGACGCGCGGGGGGGCTAAAGCCCCGACAATCTTTGATATTTTAGAGTTAGTTATCAAGCCTTAAAAAGGCATGCACGACAAAATCGTGGAACGTCACATGTCACCAGCTCCCGGTCTATTAGTACAGCAGCGGTTAGTTGAATTAAGTAACATCAACCTACCATCAGGTGGACTATTTGTTCGCATTTTACTGTATTTAAGTTGAATAAAAATCTGCATAAAATCGCTTTGATAGCATCTCGCAGTATTCGAAAAATGCCAACACGACGTGGTTAAATTAGCATTACCAGAAAACATAGCGATATCGAAGTTTTTTAATTGCAAACCTTTTTTTATATTTAATTAGATACTTATGTCACATGTAACATAAAAACAGTTTATAGATTTTTCAATTTTTTGTAATAATCCAATTTTTGCCAAAGTCTTCTATATATTATAGTTTTTTTTGCAAATGTGAAAACGATATTATTACATTGAGCGCCAATACAGCAAAGTAAATGTACTGTAACTTTAAATGGATGCGACGAGCGATGTTCCAATAAAGCCGATTAAGCCCGCTATTGAACTAAGAGCACAGTTGAATGCACAAAAGAGTTCATCGACCCTTTAAGAAAAGGGTTCTTATAATTTTAAACCTAGTAAATAACATACGAATAGACAAAATACAGTAAGTATCTATTGTTTAAGTCACGCTCGACGACCATTCAAACTATTGATTTATCTATTGAATTTAATTTAAATATATTATAATACGGCCTTACATAAAACAAGTAATACCGATTGCTCTCATTGTCAATCAAATATAGATCAGAAGGCTTAATAATTAAAGTTTCTTATAAGGATACGATCTATTTGACTCAATATCTAATGAAAGCCCGGCTATCAATGACAAAAACATCTTCAGCAATGCCCCTAATAGATCCGTATTCCAAGCACAAAAGCTATAAGACTAAATCTTCATTGGACAAGTTCCCGTATAAAGCAACGGCGTGATGGTTGTCGGCCGGAACGGACGACGGACATTTTGATAAATTACTATTCGTACAATAAAATTCATTTCGTTCGCGAGCGAGGTTTTACTGGCGTTTGTAATTTGACTAGTCATAGCTACGCCCTTGAAAAAGTGCTTTGCGTTTTTGCCTCTACGGAAAATGATCTTTCGTAATGATCCATTGATGAATGATCTGGTTTTGTTTCCGTAAGTACTTTGTTTTGTATTCATCTTAACAAAGTATTACGACTACTTCTAAAAACCGTCGCATTTGGATCTATTATTGGTCCTTCCACTACAATTCTTAGTGGCGATATTAGTTGCTTAACTAATATCGCCAACCAACTACAATCAACCAAGTGTTTATATTTATAACCAAGTGTAAAAACCTAGTGTTTAAAGTATGAACATATTTTTATGTACACACATTAATTTTTTATAAATATATTGCGATGCCAAAGATTATTTTATTAAATTTTTCTCTAAGGAACTCTTTAAAATTTAAGTTATAAATCGCCCCGTACGGCTACATTTTACAAAACAAATGTGACTTCAAAGTCAGTTGCATTACCTGAAGGTAACTAAAATAAACTAATGTAGCTGTCTCAACATTGGTGAGACTTCTAATCTTTCTTACAGCATATGCTGCAGAACTATGTCTGCCTGCTAATTTAGTAATATGGGGGCCCCATTGAAGCTTCGCATCAATAGTAATACTTAGAAAGTAAAATTAAAAGCGTATATGGAAATATTACATACTATCTCCTTATACCCTTTAAACCAAAACTCAGCAGTACAAGCATTGCTAAGTAAGAGGGTTGTATCTACTCAGACGTATCCAACTGGCATGAAGTCTACTCTGGTCGTTACATCTTAATCTAATAAACTTCTATGTTTTAATATTTCTATCAGCTGTTTTAACTATATGACTTGTAGGTACATATGACCACTAAAATTATGCTGAACAAGCAATTTTATTTAATAGGATAGGGTGACAAACGAGCACAGAGTCCAACTGATGGTAAGTGGTTGCTGCGGCCCCTAGACATCTACATCTATCCTCGATTGCAAATCAAAATGCAGCTGCGTTGTCACCCGTGAGGGCTAAGATGGAGTGCGGCGTTTCCAGTAAAAAGGGTCTCCGGTTCCCTACACTCACCATACGAAACGCAGCAGCATTAGCTGTGAGAGCGTGGTCCTTCCCCTGTCGAGCCGACCCATTCGTGCTGCAACTATACTACTAATATAACAATTCAACATAACAAAGCATCAACTGCTTGCTTGACTTGGACAATTGTCAAAAGGGCGATTACCGTTTGTTCTGGTAATTCAGGTCTTTATCACAAGTCTATATTGATTTTCTTCAAACAATCAGTCGCCAGAGCCTCGTCCGGCAACCAGCAATATATTATTAACAATGCCAAGAACACACGCAATGCGTGAACTTGGCGTTTAGAGGAAAAGTTAGTTGCATCTCGCTAACTATACCTTTAGCATCAACATTAATATTCAGTTACAAAACAAACAGTTTGGACAAATTTTGGCTCCGGTTGCCATTTTGGGCTGAACCCTGATTCCTTGAAGTAAATAGTATAGTCAAAGCCCCCTGTACCTTGTTTGCCGATGATCTTTCTGTAGTCATACCTTTCGACAATAATACTAACAACAATCTTAACAACTGTCTAGATAGTGTACTTACAGATATCTCTAAATGGTTAAAAAATCACAACCTCGTCATAAATTACACAAAAACTAAGATAATACAGTTTAGGCCGTATCGGAAATGCCCCCTATCTATAAATTATTCTTACAACGATACTAAACTAGAATGTGTTGATTCATATACATTATTAGGTTTAAACATAGATTCAGGTATAAATTCGAAAGAACACATAAAGAAAGTATCATCTAAACTTTCCCGTTTCTCGTATGCACTATACGAACTTAAAAAAGTTACAGATTCAAGACCAGCCACGTGTGCATACTATGCTTATGCCCATGCATGGCTCAAGTACGGCATTTTAATGTGAGGAAACAGCACAGACGTAAATAAATTGTTTATTTTACAAAAAAATGTATCCGAATAATTACAAACATAGATAGCACTGACAGCTGTAAACCCTACTTTATTTCATTAAAAATATTAACAATTACATCTATATATATATATATATATATATATATATATATATTGTTTTTTTTTTCAATATACTCCCGGCCTCATTTTTACGTCCTAGTAAAAAATTAGCTCCACCTATCACAAAATTACAAACAGGTAAATCAGGACCCCATGGTATGTGTGTAAAACTTTGTAATAAAATTCCCAAATGTCTACAAAAAGAAGAATCGTTGTATAAATTTCAAAGAGAGCTTAAAAAATATTTAATTGAAAAAAGTTTCTATTCGTGTCAGAGTTTTTCGGTGAAAAATAATAATTGTTTACTTTGAATATGTACACCTCTCTACTCTTTAATATCGTTGTAAATATTGCAAATGTTTATTAAACCTAAAAGTAATGTGGTGGTTTAAGTAAGTAGTTTAAGTAAATAAAATAAAATTCGTCTTTCTAAATTGATTAGATTAAATTGATATATAACATAATAATAAAATGTTTGAGTTTGAGTTTAGTAGGACGCGGCCGTTGTTGTAATGGACTTCGATGGTGACATATTTTATATTTATTACTGAGATATTACTGACATCTGTTTGTTCAGAGCACGTGGCGATAACCCAAGCATGAGGTGATTCACTAATTATCTTAATAGATTTGGTCACGCGACCCGAGTTAATTTTCCCTATATTTTATATTGTTAAACAGCCTGTATATAAATTTTTTATGATACATATACATACATTAAATTGTAATGTGCAATATTTATTTTCTGTTTGCATAATAATTGATTATGCCACAAATGTTGGACGAATCTAATATTAAAAACTGTATTAGGTATTTTTTGGCTCGAACAGATTTAATTCAAAAACAATATGAATATATCAACCAAAAAATATAATTTTGGTTCCAACTTTTTTTTAGGACGGAAAGGTAGCGTAGTGCATAATATAAGTGATTTGGGCTTCGAAGTTACAGGACCGCCTGTCAAATCCCTACAAATGTGTAATTGCTTCAAGTACGAGTTTGGTTGTTTGTGCATGTGACATTTATGTACGTAAAACGTCAAAGATACGGGAAAAAATTCTGGTTTGAAATGGGATAACGATAACAAAACCCATTGTATTGAAATAATTCCTCAAAGAGTTTCAAATATGTTTTGTTAATGTTTATCGTACATTCGCCTGGACGAATTTTCGGGTTTAGGTACAATTTACAGTATTGTATATATTTGAGAGTGGCTAATAAGCTTATCAACAAACTGATGGTAAATATATACTGTATGGACACCCACCACATGCTTGGCTTATAAAGTAAAATAGCCAGAGATGCGTTCTAATCGCTGAGGATAAAGGAAAAACTCACAATTTATAACTTAATAGGCTACTAACTATTAAAGGGGAACATATCAGTGAGTACACTGCACAAATAGGAAGGAAGCAACCCTCGAGTAACACCTAGGCCTAGGCGGTTATTGAGTTCAAACACTTTTTTATAGAATGAGGGTGACAAACGAGCACACAGTCCACCTGATGGTAAGAGGATGCTGTGGTTTATAAACTTTACCTTTTTAATGATTAAGAATATGAAAGGCAGATGCTTTGTCACCCTGAATATAAGATGGAATGCCTCGTTTCCAGTAAAAAAGGATCCCCGGTTCTCTACACTCACCATCCGAAACACAACAGCATTAAGCTGCTATTTTCCCCCGGTTGAGTCGACCCCTTCGTGCTACAAACACGTCAAGTACGTAATGTAATTATAATATCTTTCAAATCAAATTTCACAACAGAGTCTAGCCATCTGCGTACGATAGGATTTTAATGCTCAAGTGTGTACGCAAACATAGGTGTACCCTCTATTCCCCAACTCTCGAAGTACGATGTAACTGACGGCAACACTAATGAAGGAAGATCAACTGCACGGCCGACGGTCTTACGTGCTTTCTGAGGCACTGGCTACTCAGAAGTTCTTGGTAGCAAACACCATCAACTTTATCTTGGCTCGAGCCGGATTTCGAATCCAGGACCTCACGATCAAAACTCGCGCTTATGACCACAAAAGACGCAGTTTTCCATCTTTAAATCACTAAGTATAAAATAAAATAATAGAAATAGTGGAATTGTTAGAACATTCCAGCTCGAAAAGAGGGGGTAATATTTCAGCTACTTTATTCTAGCTGCTGGATTTAACAAAATGAAATCCATGGATGTCTTATGTAATTTGTTAAAATTACGCGAATAACACAGGCTGTATTATTAAGTCATCATTAAAAATGGCGGACATGAATTATTATTGTCACATATATAAAAGTAAATAGGTAATAGACCTTTGTTTTTAAAAACTTTTAGGTAATCAAAACAAAATCAAACAATATTTTCAAAAATAATTAAATTAAACTCCCACCTACCTCATATTTCATGAAGTAGAAAACTTTCAAATTGCTTTTTGATTTATAAGAGCGATATCAAAATGGCGCGACTTATTGAGTCATCTAAATGCTGATATAAATACTAAGCGTTATAAGTATTATTAAAGTTAATTAAATTTAAGTCTTCAACAATATGATAACAAAGGATAAATTCTTAAGTATAAAAGATTAACCTGCTATATAACTTTGAGCATTTCGGTCTCCTTACACAGGCTTATCCTCAGATGAACCATCGAATGTATTATGCGCATATTCAACCCACATAACATCTGGAGTGGTGTGCCGCGTAGCACGAAATTTATGTTGTTAATATGAGACTTTGGGGGTTAATTAGCTGATTTATTTAACCCATATTGCGCCACTCCCGCGCACGCGCTGTAATAACCCTCTGTTGCTGACAATTTAATGACCCTCGGCATAACGGCGCCGTAATACGGCCGTCCGCGGCCATAATAAAAGCAAAAATTTAGACGATGATGACGTGTGACGAATCGGAACCGCCCGTAAAGGGAATGTTTATTTTTTCAAGTCAGTCATAAACAGAGTTCGTGACTCGGTTAATTATCTCTTGATGGAGGCGCGGCGGAAAACACATGTACTCTATAAGATGACATGTAATATTAAACAATTCAGACAGAGTTTCCTTTTAAGTAAGTTGTATTTAATTTTAATTCTTTAGAATTTTTAGTAATATTTTGCTACTGAATACGTATTTTAGATATACAGTACAATTTTTGGCACGACGTTATGTTGGAGGAATTTTTCACAGTACGCGAGCAACTCGATTTGGATCCCCGCCGGTGCCAATAAATTTGTAATTGCAAATTTAAGTGCTGATTTACCACGTGCTCGGTGGTAAAGGAAAGCATCGTGAGAAAATCTTCATGTCTGAAGTTATTAATAAACAATAAATGTTACTAATGAGGAGTAGAACTACATACTATGTATCAAATAGCAGAAATACGCATCCTACTCCTCCTGTGTATTAGAAATAAGCACTATTGTTCTAAAAGTTAAAAATTATTGTGGCAACTGACAATATACTCCCGTCAGTGGGGGTGTACCCTCCGGTGGAAACCGTAAAAAAACCTACATATCTGAGAAATAAGAAAAAAAATATTTATAATACATGTGAAGTTCATCTACACGCATTGGACGTATGTAGGCTGTTACTTTTAACTTTTTAGTTTTTAACATAACGATCATTAAATAGTTGAACAATTCTAGTGATAGTACTCCGTTTCTATCTATGTGTCCTCTTACATATTTCCAGTTCGAAGGTTGTAGCTGTCTACCCGTATATTTCATGCAGTGAGGCATCACACCTTAGTCCTCAGAGAAGCTGCAGAAGCCACTTACCAACTGAACTGTAAGTTTGTTTGTCACGTCAGTTTCATGAAAAATACATCAGAATAAAGTTTATTTGCAGGTCCGTTTTTAAATCAACGTGGGATGGTTTATAAGAGGTTGTCTGTATGTGTGAGTGAGAATAAATAACGATAACCGACGTCGGAGTGATCGATTTAGAAGTTTTTAGCAAAATTGGATGAGTTTTTATTTTATCTGTAAATGGACTGAAGAAATTAATGCGGTATAGTTGTAGCACGAATGAGTCAGCTCGACCAGGGAAGGACCACGCTCTCACAGAATACCAGCGTAAAATAGCAGCTTAACCCTGTTGTGTTTCGTATGGTGAGTGTAGAGAACCGGTGACCTATTTTACTAAAAACGAGGCATTTCATCTTAGTCCTCACGGGTGACAACGTATCTGCATTTTAATTCGTAACGGAGGATAGATGCAGATGTCTATGGGCCACAGCAACTACTTACCATCAGGTGAAGTGTGTTTCGTTTATCACCCTCATCCTATAAAAAAAAGTCGAACTAACCGAATTTCACACTTGAAAATCGGGACTATTATTTCCAGCACGTTCTGAATTTGATCAGAGAATTTTTTAAACCAATGCCAACTGAGAATTCTGTAAGAGCGAATCTCCCGCAATTTTTTTAAACTTGATGTTTTCTAATACACATATTGCCTTAGTGTTTTCAAAAACTGGTTTACTAATTACACACTACTAAGTAGTAGTGATGGAAAAAGTAATCGAATATTATTATTTTCAGCAATGGTACAGTAGCCTAATGACAGGGCGCGGACCGCGAACTCAAAACGGTCGTGGGTTCGAATCCGCCATTCGACTACAGGCGTGAACCACTCGTAACACAAGCAATTTAAGCTTACCACGAGTGGTTAAGGGGAATATTAGTAATGTTTATAGCATTGTTAATATTCTTTTTATTAAAAAAAAAACATATAAAAAGGAGACATCCAGGTTTTCCCGGACAAAACTAATTTGATGGATTTTATTGTGTTTTACTTATAATTTACTCTCAGCGTTTCGAGAACTCTGCAGCACCTATGGTTACGGGGACTGAAGTGTTTGACGTACTGATGTTACAGTTAATCCGGTCTAACTTCAGCTTCTAATTATAAACTTAAGTTTGATATACACAGAATCGGGCTTACTGTATGTTGACATCTTGCAGTGATATGGTTGGATTTGGATTTAATTTTATCAATTGCAAACTATTAAAAATTTCAAGTCTGCAAAATTCGCCACGAAATTAGTTTAAAACAAAATCATTAGATCTTATTTATTGATATCAGAATATAAGATTACCCATTCATTGCAAAACTTTTTAACCATCCATCGATTATTCCTTAATTATTTGTTACAGAGAAAAGTTATTTTTCCGACGATTAATTTTCCGAAATAAAATGCGACTCGTGTCTGAAAAGTCTCTGAAATGTCCTGAAATTTTTATTACGCCATTGGTAATAATAATTTTATTTAATTTTAATATTTAAATAAACATGACAAAGGCAAGGAGGAATAAGTCTTTTAATTTTCCAATATAATTATTTGATATTTAAGTTATTGCTTATATTAGTTATTTAAAGAATAAAAATAGTGTCAAAACAATTTCTCATCAATTTTAAAATCATTACTTTTTTAGTGATTTTGAAATCAAACGCTAAAAGACGCTGGTAATCGTTTTTATCATATAAATAAAAAAGCTAATTAAAAACAAGGCTTTATAGGCGTACTTAGTGTCAGCATCTGGGTCCATCGTCGGAGTGATGCCGTGACGCCGGGTGAATTTTCATCGAAGTTAAATAAGCAAAATCAGTCGATCAGACGCCGGATCGGTGCTTCAAAATTAATTACAAATTTTAAACCGTAAAACAACGCGAAAAAAGCAAGTTACCCACTTGCTTTTTTCGCGTTGTTTTACGGCCTAAAGCCAATATATGTTAGTTTTTTTTTTATTTTATGATCTATTAAATGTGGTTTGTAAACTTTAAAATAATAACAATGGGAATTTCTAGATAATTACTTACGACCGCAAATTCATTCAATTTACGGTTGACCGACGGCCATTTTAAAAGTGATGTTCCATATTTATGTTATTCCAACAACCGCTGTCAGATAATAAATCAAAGGTCTACGTAAATTATGCCTCACGAGACATCGTCGGGAAACGTGATGATATTTTTGTCGTATACTAGTATTGCGTGGCTAATGCTTCGACCACACTAGCAAGAGGAAGCGGTCGAAGACAGATCAACGTGAGCAAGTCGTTAGTGACAAGTTAGAGTTTCGTGGTATCGAGTAATACGCATATAATTTCCTATTCACGAACTACGTTCACACATAGTTAGGTGAAATACTTAAATAATAAATGTTTTTGTAGGATTTGATGGGTTACTTTATTATGCAATTTTAAATATGAAATATTAGCTTGAACTGTCGCAAAGTTTAATTCACCAACTTTATTTTTTCTAATTTAGTCCTATACTCTACTCCACTGCTGCGCACAGGACTCTTACGATTTCTAGAGAGTTATGGTACAATAGTGCCATTAGTTGTTGGTGGACTTCACCGCATGTTCTCGAATATTTTATTACTAGCTGGCCCAGAAGACGTTATTCTGCCCTTTCTGGTTGGTTACGCGATGACACACACACACACACACAAACACACACACGCACACGCACACACACACACACACACACACACACGCACGCACGCACGCACGCACGCACGTACGCACGCACGCACGCACGCACGCACGTACGAACGCACGCACGCACGCACGCACGCACGTACGCACGCACGCACGCACACCAAACTTCATGGAAATTCTCAAAAAACTTTTTGCGTGAATCGTAAACAAATAATTTTTCTACAGATTTATTATGTGAGATTCAGATATGTCGGTTTCCCACCCATTTCGTTCGTCAGTTGGGAATGAGCATATTACTGCGAATTGTAGGGCAAGCGCTCACGCCCTGAGCTACCACGGTTCAATGAACTTATACGCCCATAGTTGGACACGGCTTATCGCATTGTCTGAAGGATTCACCGCAATTATTGCACTGACAGCAGGTAGATTGGCGATCGTTATGCTAGACGTCTATCGTGTTTGAGGCCCCTAGCCCTAGCCACTGCCAAAAATTTTACTGGCGTATACTTTTACGTCATCGTCTATTTGTTTGAGTTTTACACCTACAAATTATACTTGTATCTATTTTTCTCCTAAATGAGCTGTCAGTTTCTTGCGAAAACGTTATGACAGCTAATCAGACCGTTATTGTGAAGTATTGTTTGATAAGGCGATTGGCCGTCCGCGTGATAATGCAGTAATTATATTAACTACAGAAAAAATTAAAATTCGGCTTCGTTTTTTAATACACAATATCTTCATGATTAGTCTCAATCGATTTTGCTGTTTCAGTAAAAGGGCAGATATTACAATGCCCTGTATACATTTTAACCAGATACGATGGTAATTAAAGCCGGTTCATATATATTTTAAAATCATTCAATAATTTATACGTTCCGGAAATGATTGTTAACGGGCAATTAAAGTAAGTACGTAAATTATAATGTGTGTTATACAACAAGATTTCTTAAGGGGAAATATAATGTCAAATGGCTTAGCAAGATCCTTCGTTATGCCGAAAATATGCAGCATTAATTTTGAAATAAATATATGGTAAAGTTGAAGATTATGTTAGACGAAAACACGATTTCGTAAAATTTTCTCGATAGAAAAAAAATCCAAAGTTACCTCCAAAATAAACAATAAACCGCTGTTATTCATAAAATACTTTAAATAAGATCATGAAACTTTGCATACTAACTGAACTAACTATAAAGCAGTGCTTATTTTATTTACTTTTTTTTAAAATACCATTATTTTCACTGTAAAAAGAAATTACCTAAACTATCGGCGTCTTGAGCTTGATTCCTGTCGCCCCGTTAGTATCGCTTAGGCTTTTGAAGGAAGAAGTTGTGTCGCTTACGATCAGAATATACATTACGCAACAGTACATGCATGATAAAAATAAGAAGCGGCTGGCTTGGCGTTAAGAAACGGGCATAAATATGATAAACCTAATGAAATAAGTGTCTAACGACCTTTCTACTTACAGTATTAGTGATTACAAACATGTCGGTACATAGCATACGACGCGCGGGCAAGTGGGGACGAAATTAGAATTTGAGCTGACTTACTCTATCCTCTTAATATAATATTTTTAAAAGCCATTTTCATATGTAGGTACGTCTCATATTTCGCATTTTGCAAACATTTCGGGCATATTGAATAATATCTACGAATTTTACGAAAATTTTACGAAATCGTGTTTTCGTCTAACATAATCTTCAACTTTACCATATATTTATTTCAAAATTAATGCTGTAATATTTTCGGCATAACGAAGGATCTTGCTAAGCCATTTGACATTATATTTCCCCTTAATCAAGCTTAATATGTCGTGGGCTAAAAATATAATTATTCTAAGGTAGTGTCCTTTTGATGAAAAGAATATTAGAAGATCAAAAATGTTCTTACCTTTTAGTGAAATATTTCTATTAAATCAAAAACTTAAATTTTGTATTGATTACCAATTATCTGAGACAACCATACATTATTAGTTCTATGAAGATATATCGGCTAGTGTGACAACAGGATTTTCCAGTGCAATTTTTTTATTTTTTACATTAATATACAGCCTTATTAGTAAATATATGATTATACTTCACAAGATACAGTTTTTATTATATGCGTGAAAAAGAAGGGGGGAACGTATATGATAAATTTTTTAGAGAATTAATAGTGGTCTCTCATTGCACACGTGCATTAAATTGATGGCAAACCGTTTCGTTTCCAAACTTGAATTAAGAAAATAGAATACTACCTTCGTTCTAATTTATTTTTAATGTGAGTGAGCTCAATACTGTCGTAGTTATATACAGGATGAAACAAAATTAATTACTTAGATGTATAAGTACTATATACAATATCTATTAATAAATACAAGTGTATCTGTCTATTTATTTATATTTATAAACAAAGGTGCACTTGTAAGCTATGCTTATTTATTATAGTAATTTTCGGAATAAAAATTCTGATGTAATTTTTAATATTATATGTATATTATGAAAAATTTAGGGTAAGTAATTGTAATAAAGTGTAGTGTAAATGTAGGCCCATAAACAATGGGCCACAGCCAACTTCAATTAGAATACATTTATAAAATAGGTCAATGGACAGGTGAATTGCTTCAATCTTTTAATATTTATATAGAGCGATGCTGCAGCTATATTATGGTTGTAGCACGAATGGGTCGGCTCGACCGGGTAGGACCACGCTCTCACAGAATACCAGCGTAAAATAGCAGCTTAAGAGGATAGAGTAGGTCAGCTCAAATTCTAATTTCGTCCCCACTTGCCCGCGCGTCGTATGCTATGTACCGACATGTTTGTAATCACTAATACTGTAAGTAGAAAGGTCGTTAGACACTTATTTCATTAGGTTTATCATATTTATGCCTGTTTCTTAACGCCAAGCCAGCCGCTTCTTATTTTTATCACGGTTATTTCCCATTTTAATTTTACGTCGTACTGTCGCGTAATGTATATTCTGATCGTAAGCGACACAACCTCACCGTCCAAAGGCCGAGGCGAAGTGACCGTGCTGCAGGAATCACGCTTCAAAAGGCCAATAGTTTAGGTAATTTCTTTTTACAGTAAAAATAATGGTATTTTAAAAAAAGTAAATAACATAAGCACTGCTTTATAGTTAGTTCAGTTAGTATGCAAAGTTTCATGATCTTATTTAAAGTATTTTATGAATAACAGCGGTTTATTGTTTATTTTGGAGGTAACTTTGGATTTTTTTTCTATGGAGAAAATTTTACGAAATCGTGTTTTCGTCTAACATAATCCTTAACATTAATCCTCAATTTTACCATATATTTATTTCAAAATTAATGCTGCAATATTTTCGGCATAACGAAGGATCTTGCTAAGCCATTTGACATTATATTTCCCCTTAACGCTACTGTGTTTACGTATGGTGAGTGTAGAGAACCGGAGACCCTTTTTACTGGAAACGTATCCAAATATTCCATCTTAATTCTCAGTGGCGGCCACGCAACATTTTGATTCTTAGTCGAAGGTAGATGTAAAAATGAGCTCATTTATCTAGTCAATTCTAATTTTTTTAAATTGTGCTAATAAGCTGTACAATTTTAAAATTTGAACAAATCAGTCATAGTAGAAATCTTAAATTTTAAACTACATGTTTGAAGAACTATTATATCTTAACTATTTTTAGACATACCTATGCAAGGTTTTTATAAAGCACCGACAATATTATGTGACCTATTTTAACATACTTTCACTAACTACACTATAGTTATCAAAACACTTTTATAACATTTGGTAGCAAGTCGTTTATCTATAGTGTAGATTAACAAGTATAATTAACAGGTATATTACAATCAGATAATTACTGAAAAGAATGAAGTAACATATTATTTAATTTGCTATATTTTTCATAATTGTAATACATAATCTTAATACATAATCATTTTGTTCCTATAATACATAAATCTTATCTCTAATTATATAATATGTAAGTAACTAATTATATAGCTAATCTACGCAAAACAAAAAAAGTATTGTTTTAAATCAGGTAACTTTATGTGACTTAATATAATAAAAAACCGATATTAATGTTTTTTGTGCGCATTACAAAAGCTTCCTTTTTATCGATTACCGAACTAAACGTGAAATTTGGACCTTGCGTAGGACAAAATTACATGTCTATGACAATATCACGTCCAAATCCCGGGAAAATAAATTGGGATAGGCGATAAGCGCTCCCTTTGACGAGCCCCTGTCTTCGGATTAGGGCGTGAAAAATGATAGCTTTAGGTATTACCTACATTGTCGCATACGGGGCCACGTAAGCAGCTCGTAACATTTGTGTCATTGAAAAATGGTGATGACTTCACATTTTATATGAAACCTAATGTTATTTTTAAGTTAGCATATAGTTTTCTTATTAATATCTAAAATGCCTTTCTCTTTGCGCTATAGAAAGTATTTTTTAAACTCAATTAGGTGTTTTTGAAAGTTCTTTTTACATAACGCGGCTAAAATATCCACTTCTGGACGTGATTTCACTATCAAAAGCCACGGTCACCCTTCGACGGCTTTTACGACACTCATGGGATAAGTTGAGGATAATAGAATCCACTCCGCTACATTGTAGCATCATGCATCATGTAGCGGAGTAGATTCTATCATCATATCATAATTGATCATATCATGGCTTACTTTATATTTTATTAATATCGCGTAAGAGTAGATTAGGTTTAACGTACGAGCGTAGTACGAATTGTAACTGTGCTCAAAATATATAAAAACTTATAAAAATAAAGATTATAAAAGTCTTACTACTAAATAAAAAGTTTTAAAAGTAAATTAAAAAAAACTCAAGTATAGTGAAATAATTTTTACGAGCTGCTGAACGAGGCATTAAATCTGCCCTTTGTAATCCAAGGTGTTTGCAGTAAACAATAATATAATAAGAATAAAAAACATTTAAATTTGAAATTGTATAGGGATATTAATAAATGACATCATAGATGTTTGCAGCCAAAGAAATTATAAATTTGTTTCATCTATCCATCCATGTTCACTACTGCTGAACCCCTTCATAGATTGCCTATTTAATTTTAAATAATATTTTATTATATATCTTAAAATATAAAATCTACCAAGTTTTGGGACCACTAAGAAGCAAATTCAAATTATAACATGGTTTTGTAATTTATTATCAATTTTTAACTTCATTGCTATGCTTATATTAAATTTAAAAATAATGGAACAATTACTTTTAATCTGACAAGAAAACAAAACCAAGTCTTAAAAACAAGGTAGATTTAATTTAAATTAATTAGTGAGACAAACTTGCCTATGCTACTGTATTGTAGTGGATGCTGTGGTTCACAGTGAAAGGGAGTTCCCTCAGCTTACTTCTTCTTGTTTTAAAAGAAAATTGGCTTCATTGTTCTACCGATGATTATCTGCCAAGGTCAAAGTTGAGATGTACAAGGGGATATTATACAAGCAAAAAAGAAGAAAAAGAACTGGTGAAGTGTATTTTGACTACGTTACCATCCTGAAAGGTTAAGATGATGTGGACGAAAGACCAATGGATGTATGAATACAGTGCAATACTACGATCATTATATACTTCATATTACTTACACAAGAACGCAGCGTATCCTACCATATCAGTGGGTGAGATATTACAAATAATGAAGACAGTTCCAATTTTATTTCATAAAATCGTTCATTAAACATTACGGCAACATCGAAAAATGATTCTTTGAATTTTAAAATGAGTCATTGAATTTGATTGTAGTTATGTTTCACTTTATCATAAAGTCATTGGTTGCGTGTACAGTTATATCACGTACCAAATTCATATAACTTTGTCATGCAATCTGCGTTACTTTCACATAACTTTAGTCTAAGAAGATCTAAAAACGCGAACACTTGTTAAATATATACGTAGTAGAGCAACGCTGTCGCTTTATTACGGTTGTAGCAAAAATGATTCGGTTCAACCGGGGACCTCGGATGAAGTAAAAAAAGGTAGATATCGCACCTAGAACAAGAAACTGTAACCAATTTTATAACTTTGAGTGAGTCAGAGAAGTACTGCCACTTTTTTTTAAAGTCCCTGAAAATCGAGATACAATACTACAACTATAAGAGATCTGTCTGTTTTAATAAATTTCAACAATTTGACAATCCAAAAAAGATGAAGCACGTAGGAGGCGTCTGTAGATAATTTAAAAGTCATCTTGATGGATTGTCCAGGGAGCATGTAAGCATCGATAAAGTATACAACATATATAATGTAAAACATATATGATGTAAATATATAACATATATAATGTTTTAAAAAAACATGTTTATTATAAAAAATTACTTAATACTAAAAAAAACCAGTTGGAATAAAAAATAAATTTCCATGGAATTAAAAATATACTTTTCTAAACGAAAAAAGTATATTTTAGTAAATGCAAAATAGAACAAACTCCAGCCGGGGGCACAAAGGAGTGTTCTAATTTGTACCCCGGGTAGGAGAGATATGAAATATCAGCCGGAGAGGACACCTGAGTCTCGGCAAAAAGAGCAAGGCCGGCTTCGCCGTCTGCGTGTGGTAGTGGATAGCATTAAGATTGGAATGAAGTGTCCTGATGTTGCGAAAATTTACGGATAGCGTGACAGGAGTTGCCTTGGTCTTATTGCTCCGCTTGCCCCTAGCAGTTTTAGTCGCGAGCAGAATTCCCTCCCACCCTCCCCCAGAATAAACGAAGCAGCCTAAGCACCCACGCTCAGGAAGAGTAAAGTAGCTTGATCGTGGATGCTCAGCGAAGGATTCTCCGTTACCAGGAGTAAGAGTACCCTTTTGGGAGAGATTTTATTTGATTCCGCTACGATGTTGGGGAGGGGGAATTGGGCCTCCAGTTCAAGTGAACCGCAGAGGTAAACCTCTACTTCACGCAGGTAATCTGTGAGATCGTAGTGCCACCCCGGTTCAAGCTGAACCATCCATGCGACATCAATAGTCGCTATGTGGCTCTACCACTGTCAATAGGAGAGAGCTGAAATGAACGAAAATGGCAGCTAGCCATTTTCGTTCATTTCAGCTCAGTGTTATAGCAGCTACAAACGAGTATACAGTCAATCTGAGGTAATTAGTTGCTGTGGCCAATAGATATCTACATATATCCTCGATTACGAATCAAAATGCAGATGCGTTGTCAACCGTGAGAACTAAAATGGAATGCCTCGTTTCCAGTAAAAAGGGTCTCCGGTTCTCTACACTCACCATACGAAACAGCAGCATTAAGCTAATATTTTGCGCTGGTATTCTGTGAGACCGTGGTCCTTCCCCGGTCGAGACGACCCATTCGTGTTATGACTATACTACCAACAGTATAACTGCAGCATGGCTCTACCACATAAAAATTCATGTCTTATTAAAATATTCGTTGGTAGCCTAAAATTACAAATATTTTTTAAAACAGTTTGTAAGTACTCAACAATTAAAACAGTAACATCAGCGACTAACAAAATTAAATATTTACCTTGACTTTAATTTGATGTAACATAATAACAACTGATAAAAAAATATGCTGACTACATATTTTTATAGCTTAGCCTAAAATTAATTACCCAAATCTGGGACTATTAGAAATAAGAAATACTGGCAACATTCTCCCGTTACGTAATCTCGAAATATTGACGTTCGTGCTTTGAATAACCTTCAAAATTGTGTTGGAATAACAAATTAAAACTGGTTAAATGAGTGTTTATGAGTGAAACGATATTGATTCAGACTTTTTGTTCACTTTAGTTTTGTTTTTGCACCATTTAACTACACAGGACAGCATTTTGTAGGCAAATTTACTGCACGACGCCCCGGGAAGTACCTACTGAAAATGAGCGTAGCTTGATGCACGTGTGTGCGTGAACGCGTGTGCTTACATAAATGAGCGGAGTTTTTTGGCTTCACCAATAACGAAGGCCGCGATGTATCTACCTTTTATTACTTCATCTGAGCCGGGGACATGCCTGACCGTCATAAAACACCAGCGTAAAATAGCAGCTTAATGCTGCTATCTTTGGTGAGTGTAGCGAACATCAGACCTCTGCATTTTGATTCTTGATTAAGGATATATGGATGTGTCTATGGGCTACAGCATCCACCTACCATCAGGTGGACTCGTAAACTCGTTTGACACCCTTATTCCATAAAAAATATAAACGATGGCTGCTTTTATTTTGAGAGTTTATTTGTGTCATATTTAGCTTTCACATTCTCTATGGTGGTAGAGTAAAATAATTTGTCACACATCTCGTTTTGTGCGTGTCGTATAAGTAGACTTAGGGAACGGCCAGGAAGATACGAATACATATACCGGCTCCCGTTTTTACCTTGAGGAAAAGATAAGGTGTATTAGGTTAACCAAGTAGAAGACTACGGTATAGACATTTTACTATTGTTTTTTTTCCATTTACATTTTATCAAATTGCTCTAACGATAAACATTACTGATTTGAAGGTAAACTTTTATCTAGACGCTAGTTTAAGGTCAAGGGCGTTACAAATTCATTGACATTTACCATGCTTTTATTTGTTTTTAAGTTTTTTCTTAAATAAACAGTTTACTTTAAATTAAATCAGTAATATCAATGATATAAATCATGAGGTGAGGGTACAAGGATATCCACTTCCCCACATCATTGAATGATGATCATCCCGTGGGTGTCGTAAGAGGCGACGGAGGGAATCAAATCAGGTGATGGACACTAGCGTTTTCCTACTAACGGCTAAAAATAAAAAATTAAATGCGGCTACCAGCGCGCTGGCCAACCGTGGCAACTATGACAAATATCCGCTCTATCAGCCCTATTAATAAACACAGACTTGATCGAGATTAACTCTACTCCTAGTTTAAAGCTTAAAATATTCAATTTCAGTATTAATAAACATAAGGTAAGGAGGGAGTAAACTAATCCCTATCTACTCTCGGAATAAAAGTTAATCCTTGGCGGTACTTAGTTTAACGACTGAGTAAGCATGGACTAGTCGCGTATTTTGACATTTTGTAAGACTTTACGTTGTTAAATTCATAAGTTGTAAGCACTAGTAACAAAAACAGCATAATGGATTAAAATGCCAAGAAGTGATGTGGAGGAGAACAAAGCGTTTGCAAGTTTTTATTCATTATGTGGATTTAGACAAGTAATTGGGGCTATTGATTGCCACATATTCTAATCCCGAAAGTCGCTGGAAACATCGGACAATAAATACCTACTACATAAACAGGAAAGTATACAGTTCAATAAATGTACAAATAACTTTTATAGCACCTAGCTAGCCCATCTTTGCCATATAGTACTTAGTTATTTATCTTAGATTCGATACAATCACCTCAATCTATTATTTCATATTAAAGAAGTTATTAGTGCTTTGTTCCAGGTTGTGTCAAATGCAAATTTAGAGTTCATGAATACAGTGGCATATTGGTAAGGCAGCACACATGACTCAAGAATATTTAATGAAAGTCGCATTAAAACAAACGTTTGAGCAGTCAGAATTTAAGGGCAGACTTCTCGGAAATTCTGGTTATGCATGTACTCCTTATTAATTCACTCCTATCTTGCGTCCTAATAAACAAAAGGAAGAAATGTACAACCGGTCGCACATCTGGGCCCGTAACACTGTAGAAAAATGCTTTGAAGGGAAGTAAGGGTTTCGGTGTTTACTGCGAGGACTAAATACTAAATAAGAGCGTACAAATTATATACATTGCAATGAAAAACTGCAGACTTCCCGGAACGTTGATGCTTCACATCAGCTGTTTGTGATCATATCCTAGACGGCCCCAACCATTACATCAGATTTGATAGACCACAAATCCTCGCGAAAGAACACCGATTCCTACCAAGGATGATGCGTGAGGCTATTGAAATTGAAAAACATCCTAATTTCAATAGAGAAGGAGGCTGGGTACTACCACGTGCTTGGGATCCTATAATCAATAAAATTAAAACTAAACCCAAGCATACCACTGCAAGACCTCAAGACATAGTCAGTTCATTTTGCATAGATCGGACCATAAACAATAATTAAAATAGCTGAAGGTATTCCGGGTTTAACAACGACATCGGGACGTCAGTCATCTCAGTCCCCCGTGACCATGGGTGCTGGAAAGCGACCGAAACGTCGGGAATTAAAAATAAAAAGTAAAAATAAACGCGATAAAATCCGTAAAAGTAGTTTTAATCATGTGTAGTGTTCGCGTAAATATAAGAAATCATTATTTACTTTTTTTTAATACCACTATTTTCACTGTAAAAAGAAACTACCTAAACTATCGGCATCTTGAAGCTTGATTCCTGCCGCCCGGTCAGTTTCGCTTCAGCCTTTGAAGTTGTGTCGCTTACGATCAGAATACACATTACGCAACAGGACGACGTAAAATTAAAATGGGAAATAACCGTAATAAAAATAAGAAGCGACTGGGTTGGCGTTAAGAAACGGGCATAAATATGATATACCTAATGAAATAAGTATGTAACAACCTATCTACTTACAGTATTAGTGATTACAAACATGTCGGTACAAAGCATACGACGCGGGGGAAGTGGGGGCGAAATTAGAATTTGAGCTGACTTACTATATCCTCTTAATTCTAAAATTTCATCACAAATAATATTAAAAATGATTATATTTAGAACTTAGTTTTTCCACCGAGTCCGAAAACAACACGAGGAACAAAGAACAACACGTAACGCTTATCTCTTGTCAAACTCAAAATATTGCCTGTCACTGTCATTAATGTCGTCATAAACATTGAGTTCATTTACTAATCATTCACTGACTCACTCTTTTTACTTTTAAAATAAGTGGGTTGCCATAGCGCAAGCGTTAATCCCGGCGTAAGGAATATATAGTTAGTCCGAGGTTACTCCATGTTTATTAACAACATTGTAATAAAGAAGTAAATAGTCAGTTACTCTGAGATTAGCTAGTCCAAGTGTAACTTGGAATTAAGCTTGGAATAAGCAATTTTTATTAATAAGACGGTATGAGACTATCTATAGGAAACATAGGCCTATGTTGAGCGATAATGCCTAACGCTTCTATTTCGTTGGTCAAATAATCATTTTTATCTCACGGTAAAACACTTTATTGTTAAAAGACTAACTTGTACTTACATATTAGCTTTTCGTATTATTTGAATTGTAATTACATTTTGTACTCCACGTACCACAATAGACATATTAACTACGGGTCGACCGGTAAACAATGCCTTTAGGAATTAAGTCCAATCCTTTGTACGTTAGTCATATAGTATAGTTAGTCACATAGTATATAACAAAAATAATAGGATTGACAATAAAATAGGGTTAAGTATAAAATAAACCTAGTACTCGTAACGCGAAATATTTTTACAAAATATTAAAACGACTGCAGAAGTATTTGAATTTTGAACAGTGATCGAACATTCAACAATAAAACACAACGCAGGCGAGCCTAGTATTTTTTTGTGCGATACCAAAAACACAAAAGAGAGGCTCGATCGCGTCACACTCCAGCCACACTCTGTATTTTAGTTAAAACCTATCAAAAACGAATGACAGCAGACGCTAGGGGTGACACGTGTCAAAATTTGCAATTTGCGAAACTTTTCTGCCCTGTCGTGTCGTTACGATGATACAAAATATTTTGAGATATTTATTTTTAATGATTTTATATATTTCTATTTGTTTACACTGTCATTAGACGGTGAATTACGACGGTGATCACTAAATACCATAACCCCTTATGGTCCCATAGGCGAAGTAAGAGGCGACAGGAAAATGGAACAGATGGGCAGCAGCGTCTCCCTGCCAACAAGAAGAAAATAAAATACTCCGGTTGCCAACCCGCCTGCCAAGCGTGGCAGCTATAGCAATTTAATAAAATTTACTTACTTACTTACTTACTTATCGTCACGCACAATCCCTAACGGGGTAGCCAGAGAGAACAGATCGCCAAGTGTCACGATCCTTACATACCTCTTTCGCTTCTTTCAGGTTCATTAACTTCTTCATACATGCACGTCTAGGTATCCGAGTACTCTTGACCCTCCCCTCTTCGAGCAATTTGCTCACATGGTCTTCGAAAGTTAGTCTCGGTCTACCTCGACACCTTTTAATATTTACTTTCGCTCTATATATTTTCTTCACCATTCGGTCTTCACTCATTCGTTCAACGTGCCCAAACCATTGGAGTACGTATTGGAGTAAATTTAATAAAATTTAATTTTTTAAACACAGTGGAGTAATTCAGTGTGGTTTTAATATTAATAAAATAAATGACGTATAAAATTTAATAAAATTTTATTTTTTAAGCACAGTGGGGTAATTCAGTGTGGTTTTAATATTAATAAAATAAATGACGTATAAAACAGAATATTTATAAAATGAAATATTGATAAATATTTGAAGTTAAGGGTAACAACCTATATGCGTCCCACAGCTGGGCACAAGCCTCCTCTCATTTCTAAGAGGGTTTTACGGCAAGTAAATGTCCGCGGTTCTGACCCTACGCGTGTCGGCGAACTTCACATGTCTTCGAAATATTTTTGTATTATTTCTCAGACATGGAGGTTTCCTCACGATGTTTTCCTTCACCGCCAAGCACGTGGTAAATCAGCACTTAAAATTACAATTAACAATTTCATTGATGTCGGCGGGTGTCAAGCCCGGGTTGTTCGCGTACTGTCAACTTCACAGCCAGCGTTTTGCCCCTATATAACTATCACGGCTCAATAGAAAAAATATTGATGGAATTTAAGATAATGTTGATTTCTACCACGGCTACAATTTCGGATTCCACATAACGATACCAAATTATACACAGCCTTTAAAAACCTACTTAACTACGACCACAAATATTTTTGCGAACGAGATCAAATTCACAAATACAATACCCATTCATCCAAAAATCATCTGAATAAAAAACACAAATACTGACTTGGACGAGATTCAAAACAATATAGATAACATACCACCTAATCTTCTAAAACATACTCAACTCCAACCACAGAAATAGGCGCGGACGAGATTCACTCATTATCTCAACATATCCATTTCTTCATGTTGATTCGGACAGTACTTGAAAGAACTATTACAATATACGCAATCCTCAAAAACTTAACTACAACCACAAATATTCGAGATTCAAAAATGTAATCACAATTGAACTCATTCTTCAAAAACCAACTTAATTATCCCTACTCGTACAAATATTGCATTCAGAAAACAAATTGAAGTCGCTGTGATTGCATTTGCAGCTATCAGCATACTGAATTACATCATTATTTTTTTCATAGATTAAGGGTGAAAAACGAGCAAGCAGTCCACCCGAAGGTAAGAGGACGCTGTGGGCCATGGACATCTGCATCTATCCTTGATTAATTAGCAACATGCAGATACATTGTCCCTCCTGAGGACTAAGATGGAATGCCTTGTTTCCAGTTACAAGGGTCTCCAGTTCTCTACACTTACCAAACGAAACACAATAGCATTGAACTGCTATTTTACGCTGGTATTCTGGTCCTTCCCCGGTCAAGCCGATCCATTCATGCTACAACCATAACATAGCTGCAGCGTGACTCTTCCACGTTTAACACGTTTAACATTGTAACAATAAACCTCGTAATTTTGAAATAAACGTAGTGAATAACTAATTACACGAGCACTTAGCAAAACCGGCGTCAAAGATGGGTTATCAGAGTAAATGATGCAAATATGAGTCGGACAGATAGTTCTATATTTGTGCTTATTGCGTGTGGAGAGTATCGATCTCTTAATTCCGCGGTAGTTTCTAGAGGTTTTGTAACTTCGAATTTGAATAGTATTTCTCTATATATTTTTTATTTGACCTATTGTATTTTATTAATTCTTTTTTTTAAATGGTTATTAGTTATTAAAATTATTTATTAATGATTTCTTAAGTTTAACGCGAACACTACACATTAAATAAAACTATTGTTTACAGATTTTATCGCGTTTTTTAATTACTATTTTAATATTTTTTTATTATCCCGACGTTTCGGGTGCTTTACAGCACCCATAGTCACGGGGGTGACTGAGATGTTTGACGTCCCAATGTCCATAGTCCGGCTCGGCTACCTTCAGTTTTTGAATATTAACGTCGTGATAGTAAAAATAAATTAAAATAGTAATTAAAAAACGCGATAAAATCCGTAAATAATAGTTTTATTCAATTATTTATTATTTAAACCACAATTGTTGTTTAGTAACTATGGGATTAAATTTACTGCATAAAGATTTACTCGGAATGAGCTGTTTCTATCTAAACGTTACTTATAATTTAGATAAACGCTAAAACAAAAACTAACTTAAGCATTGGCATTCATAAATAAATCTTCGAATCGATAAACGCAAATTATTGAATGGCGGCTTAAAATATTTTGTAAACGAACAGATAACTACAAAACATCTGTTTTCTCTCAGTCTGTAGCTTTGCGTGGGTTCCTATAGCGTACCGCTTTAACTTATTAAAACGACAGCACGCGATTTGCAATCGTATTGTAATAGTAAAAGAACTAATGTTATTTGTATATACGAGTATATTATAATGAAGATATGCTAGACGAAGGTGGGCATTTGTACGCAATTAATTGCAGGATGTTTATGTGCACGATGGTAAAAGTACGATGCAAATAGCAAAGTCAATGTTTATGGTGAGGAGTGAAGTAAATTAACAACATCGTTTGAGAATATAAGACGGAGTATCTTCCATATTTGTCTTACAGACTGTAAGAGAATTGTTAGCGATTTAGCCGAATACGAATATTCCGAACATGCCGAATACCGAATATAAATCGAATATTCGGCCCATCTCTAGTTTTTATCTTATATAATAATAAAATAAAATAAATATTAGCAAATACCCAAAATAGTATACAAAGGTTGCTGCTGCGGCGGTGTAAAGAAATGTCGGTTCCAAATCCAAGTGGCAACGAAGTTACGGGATGTTCGATTTAATTTGGTAGAACGTGAACAACATACTATCGAAAATCTGTGCTAGTTTTATTGAAATTGCTATCCACAAATATAAGGTAAGTCTTTGAGCGCTCATTTTCCCCAAATTTATTTGTAAAATAAATATATCAATTAAAAGATGCATGCTTATTAATATGTGCAGCGTGATGGATCTTTGAGTCCATTTTGTTTCCAAAATTGAAAGGTCTGTGCTTAAAAGTACGAAGGTTATTTATATACCTCTGTTTTTGTGGAAAGATCACTTAAGGGGATTTACTCTAATGAAATTATTGCACAACTTTAGTTAAAACTGTTCTATACCTAAAATGATTTGTTCGAAGTGGTATATCCGGTAATTTCAATTGAAGCTCAAAAATTTTGTACGCAAAAGTCGATTCAATCTCGTCGTTGAAACTAAACTTTGTTGGTCCCAAAGTCTACCTATGGCTTATTGTTTATTCATTCAGGTCAATTTCCCTAAAAAATTGGATGAAACAGCTTTGTATTTCTTATGTAAAGTATTGCCTATCGATACCAGTATTCTTTTCTATTTTAAACAACTTTTAAAGAGTAAATAAACGTGATTTTAAAACGAATTTTCAAAAAATTCATGTATATTTGTATAATGAAGAAATATTAAATGATTATGATATTTATGATAAATGGGAGCCGTGGTAGCTGAGACGGTTAACGCTCGCAGTAAATATAACAAAACGCGAGCAACCCGGGTTCGATCCCTGCCGACACCAAGGAAATTGTTAATTGCAATTTTAAGTGCTGATTTACCACGTGCTCGGCGGTGAAGGAAAACATCATGAAGAAACCTGCATGTCTGAGGAATAAGAGAAAAAATATTTTGAAGACATGTGAAGTTAGCCAACACGCATTGGGGCAGCGCGGCGGACACTTCCTTGCCCTAAAACCCTCTCAGGAATGAGGGGAGGTCTGTGCACAGCAGTTGGACGTATATAGGCTGTAACTTTACTTTACTTTATAAACGATTGGACTGATTTTGATGTCATTTTTTGCGCGTTTGATTGAGATTTTTTGACAATTAGTTGTGTCTGAGATTCATAAGACCCACTAGCTGGTGTTGTGAGATCCAGAAATCATCCGTACTAAGCTGGAGCGTTCTGCTAGTACCTATAATATATAATAGAATGTTATTAATAATATTACACAAAAATGCACTGGAACAGCATCGAACTAATTGCTTCATAGGCTTCTCAGAGAGGATACCCACGAGTGCCCTACAGTGAATTGCGTTATATTATGTAGGCTGTAACCTTTGATTAATGAATCGCAGCGGCGACCATACATTAATCTAAGCCAGTACCTTAACAAACTTTAGATAAAAGACTGACATTGTTAGTTACGACTTACAAGATCACAACCTATTTGATAATTGTTTTACGAAAATTGAACAGATTTTATTTTAATATTGTTATAAATTGCCGTATGTTGGTTTACAGCTTTAGGGTATTCTTTTTTTATAGGATAGGGTGACAAACGAGCACAAAGTTCACCTGATGGTAAGTGGTTGCTGTGGCCCATAGACATTTACATCTATCCTCGATTAGGAATCAAAATGCAGATGCGATGTCACCCGAAAGACTAAGATGGAATGCCTCGTTTCCAGTAAAAGGATCTCCGGTTCTCTACACTCACCATACGAAACACAGCAGCTTTAAGCTACTACTTTATACTGGTATTCTGTGAGAGCGTGGTCCTTCCCCGGTCGAGCCGACCTGGCCTAACTGCAGCATGGCTCTACCACGAATTCATCATCATTCATGTCCTGTAGGTGTCGATAGAAAGTCTATAGGAAATACTAGAACGATTTCATAGCTTCCAGTAGATGTTAGTAATATTATAACGCTTTCATCCAGATCCAATCCGCTCACCAAACATAGCTACTCATAGATGTTATAGCGTATTCTTCCTACAAGGGGTGAGTTCGATGTCCAGCGTCATCATGTTTTGGCTGATGAAGAAGAAGAACAGTGTACCTAAATGTTAAAGTTTGTATGTTTGTCGTTCAGTCATACTAAAAAAAAGGTAAACGGATTTAATTGAAATTTGGTACAGGATAAATAGCACAAAGGATTTACCTTTTGTGCAACTCTCTTATAAGGGCTAATTTCAATCGAGTGAAGCTGCAAGAAAAAGCTCTCAGAAATGTAATCAAAAACCGGACTACCCGTATTCCGTATTACCGTCATTCACTAGTCCTAATTTTTAGATTTTTTAACTTCGACAAGATGCTATAATTTTGTTACAGAACACTTGTTAAATCAACATTTAAAATTGTATTTTACGATTTCAATTGGTGCGGGCGAACATATAATATTTAAGGTGAGCTCTCATCATCTGAAATGGTTTGACACAGAAAATATTTTGTTATAAAAATGATGCAATATGATTTATTCCGGTAATAAATACTCGATGTACGAGTACTACTATAAAAATAAATTTAGATTTCGTAAGCGGCATAAATATATTTAAGAATCCTCATCTCAGGTAGAAAAATGTTCCCCTATGATGGTACAAACCGACGCGACGCTACAAAAAATGATAATCCTCGGGTTTTGTTCGGTCCCAAGCCAAGGGATGCTTTCTATTGAGATGGACGAAAGATAGTTTTTTTTGAACTAACCATTCCTTGTTCTGTGTCTACTGAGTACTGACAAAAACCATATGCAACACACAAAAGACTTTGAACATAAAGACTGAATATAATTGCAAAATTCAATGTTACATCTTTATACAATGAATCAAATATTTATACAGGTATTATGTTCATTATGAAATGTGATAATATATTTTTAAAATCTTGTTACCAATTATGTCTATTTCTATTTCAATTAGGTAAAACTTAAGGAAGATGTTAATTGGTTACGAATCCTAATCTCCGTCCTTTACCATATTTAGGTACTGATGTAAAAAAGTTAACCGCATTTTGGTAAAGATGATGTAAAACATATTAAGTATTATATTTTCACTTGCTTTAAGATATAAATACTCGAACAAAAGCATACAACGGTACAACGTAATGAAAACTGAAACCATTGAATATTCAACGACCATTCCTTAAATAATACTTTTGACAACAAAACACTCAGAGCTTATTTTGGGTCAGGATTACAGAAAAAGTATCCTCACAAAGGGCCGTCCCTTTACCCTGCCTAGTTAGGAGTAAGTAAATTACATATTGGCGAAATAGCCGCGGTCCGTATTTAAACGTCGGCAAATTGGGGGACCCTCGTCTAGTGGCCCACCCTAATGTGATCCGAGTGGAAACATGTCCGGACGATGACCACTCGGACACACTTGATTGAGGAGATAAATGCTCCGACAGGTACTCACTGTGGACATCAGGAGTGAGCCAATGGCTCAAAGAATGACATATTCAGGCTTTTGGGCTAACTACTCATATACGTTTCACCAAAAAAACATATAATTTTCGATTTTTTGTTATAATATCCAAAGCGTTTTGCTGGTACCAAATCTGAATAGCATTAATATTAATAGTACTGTAACTTTAAATAGTTACTGAAACAATTGTAAACAACCTTTAAGTGTCATCATGGAAGATGATTGTAAGTGGTTCATTTTGCCAAGTCAGATTAGCAACTGTTTGGTACTGCGTTAGCGCCTGCTAGCCATGGAGATTACGGTAGATATTCCTATTTTTAATTATTTACAACAGTAGATTTTTATATGCTGATGATGAAGAAAATATATGTTGTCACTTTCAGGAACACTTAGAGTTTTTGCGCAGAGGAGTTCAATTTATCTGTTCACATAACAAGCAGTAAGAAGCATTTAAATTAGAGATCGAATTCCAAATAGGTAAATTAGTAGGTTTGATATTATAAGGAGAAAATCATTGTCATTTTTTGTTTTATTGTAATTCCTGATTATCAAATTCAATACACACCATTTTATTTGACGTTTAAAACAAATACCGCAAAACTTTCCGTGTAACACTTTAGTATGATAACGAAAATATGTTAATTTTACTCTATTGATTGTTATTGAAAGTTTTTTCTGATTACGTTATTGCTTTTATATGTGCTTGTATTTCACGAATGTTAAACCTTTTTGGAAATTGTAAAGTCTAAATTTATACGCTTAATTTCACCTAAGAAAAATAAAATATGGAACAAAATTAAGAACCTCCTTCCATTGTAAGAATATCCGTTAAGAGCCGAAAGGGAGGCGATAGCAACGGATCCCCCGGATATTCATGGACCTCGATTCAATTTACCATAACGCTTGGGGCGGTGAAAAATTTTCCTTTCAAATTATAACGTTGTCACGATCTACATTAATTAAATTATGATCCATTTTATTTTTAACCTTATTGAAATTGTAAAATGCCTTTTATTTCAGCACTTATGTGATGCTTTGAACTAGTGCTAGTGCTAGTGGACAACTGGCAGTCTTTTTTATAGTATAAAGGTGATAAACGATCACACAGTCCACCTGATGGTAAGTGGATACTATGGAACATTTATCCTCAGTTAAGAATCAAAATGCAGATGCCTTGTCACCCCTGAGGACTGAGATGGAATGCTTTATTTCCAGTAGAAGGGCCTTCGGTTCTCTAAACTTACCTACCCTACACACAGCAGCATTAAGCTACTATTTTACGCTGTGTGAGAGGGTGATCCCACCCCGGTCCAGCCAACCCATTCGTGCTACAACCATAATAAAACTGCAGCGGGGCACTCCCACGTTTAAAATTAATTAATTAATTAATATTTAAGCCTATTATTATATTATAGGTATTATGTCTTTATTTAATCTTATAGAGACGTAAAAATATACTCGTATTTGATGAAGATTTTCAAGTTTCTTTTTACATAAAATTTTATGTGTCGTGTTTGAACTACCCTCTTACCCTATTTCTAACGTTAATCAGTTCCACCTATTGCTGTATTCCTATATATTTAAGTCCTTCAGAGGATGACAACATATTTATTGCTTGCGATACACTGCAGATATCCGTCTGTTGGTAGTTTTTTATCAACAAGCGGACGGCGGTGAATTCATCATGAGAGCCATGGTAGCTTAGATGGTTAGCCCTTCTTGTAAATTTCACAGAACGCGATTTTACGTGCTGATTTACGATGTGCCCGGCGGTTAAAGAAAACATCGTTAGGAAACCTGCATGACTGAAAAATGAGAAAAAAAATATTTCGAAGACATGTGAAGTTCGCCAAAACGCATTGGGGCAGTGCGTTGGGCACTTCCCTGCCCTAAAACCGGCTCAGAAATAAGGGTAGGCCTGTGCCCAGCAACGGGACGTATATATGCTGTAACTAACTAACTAGCTTTATAGCAATTTAACGCTATAATATTTTATAAAATACCAAGTTAGTAATATACAATAATAAACACATAAAATTCATGCAATATTTCACGGTAATTGCTATCGAATAAAATATAACTCTAAATATCCTTAAAATCTTCTTAGAAATGAGAGGAGGCCTGTAGGACGAATATAAACGAATATAGGCTGTAACTTGAAGCAGACTGTTGGCTCCTTTGTCACTATGTATGGATACCACAGAAATATAAATAATAAGGTAATATTATTTATATTTCTGGGATGGATACCAACATTATGGATTTGCGTTATATAAACGTTATCTTCTTGTCTTTTATAAAAAGTTATATAGGTACAACAAATCAAAACATTTCTACGTTTAATAAAGTGTACGGCACGTATTGCTGTGTGGTAGTGATATGAGAGAGCTCATCGTCCCATTTTATCTCTAAGGTTAAATAGGGGTCAAAACACCTCGGAGGACTAATAAAGAAGAAAAATACCCAACTGATAGACTTTGTTCTTCTAGTGTTTTAACATTTTCAGTTAAAAGCGAAAGAAATAAACAATATGTGCGTAATATACCAAAACTTTGGGATCTGGTGTGATGTACTTAATATAATAAAATATATTTAATACGATATCTCTATGGGCATGTATGTATGTTATACGTACATAATACACGTATTGAAGTAGAAGTTTTAAATAAATAGTTCGAATGCATGTTCTTTGTGTTAACATACAATTTTAAGATCCGGCGAGTTTGATATATTAAAGTTAAGTAGTTACCTAAGTAGTATTTATACTACAATAGTCTGTAGCCATGTTACTGTCTTTGAGCTAATTTTTTGGTAGATTATTGACTGTCGAACTTTTAATTTCTTCGAAAGAATTGAAAATTTCCAGTAACGTATATTTCCTCATGACGTTTTCGTTCATTATCGAGCACGTAGTTAGTTAGTAATTAAAATTGGGATTAAAATGCGGTACTAACGCAGGTAACTCACTTAAAAAATGCGAACGTTGAGCACCTTTACGAGACTGTACTTAGGCTGTTACTTACACAATAATAGCTATTGTGGTCAAAATGGATGTCAACACCATCACATTGAATACAATTCGGCATGTAAAAATTTTAAAGGTGTCGTGATTATATAAAATAATTTATGTGAAAACTTCTTTGGGACATAAAATTGATTAATGTTGAAAATCCAGCTGATTAAATTTTATAGAATTGATGTTTTTTTTTATAGAAGAGGGGGCAAACGAGCATGCGGCTCACCTGATGCGATAAAATACGCAAAGAGATGCAACATCTCTTCGCAGCGCCAGTGAATCGAGCCGATCGGAAAGCACTCGGTCGTCGACGATTCGAGCCGCTCTGCGCTGGATGCGGTCAAGTGGAAGGAGCTGGTACTGGGGAGCCCCAGCCCAGAGATGGGAACAGTATTCCATGTGCGGCCGAACCTGCGCCTTGTAAAGTTGCAGGCGGTGTGCCGGCATGAAATACTGTCCCGCTCTGCTGAGCACGCCAAGCTTTTTAGAGACCAATTTGGCCTTCCCTTCCAAGTGACCACGAAACTGCACGTCACTCGATATGTCGACGCCGAGGATTCCGATACTGGCTGAGGCAACAAGGGGAGTGCCTTGAAACTGAGGGGATACGACGAAGGGGTTCTTTTTAGCGGTTAACGCGCAAACTTGTGTCTTCTGGGGGTTAAACTAGACTAGATTTAGTCGTCCCCAATCCGAGACTCCGTTCAGCAAAGACTCGACTTCAGACACAAGTTTGTCCCGGCACTCGGAGACGTTTTCCCGAGAAATATTGGCTCGGCCGGTGTAAAGAGCATCACCAGTGCTGTCATCCGCATAGCGATGAATGTTACCGGTATGCAACATATCATTGATATGCAGAAGAAACAGCGTTGGCGATAGCACGCAGCCCTGTGGAACACCAGCATTAATAGGCTTGCAATCGGAGCTTGCACCGTCTACAACGACCTTGATGCTCCGATCTGCAAGAAAGCTGGCGATCCAATCGCACAATTTCTACAATTTGTTTGTATTATATACATATTAATCATACTTTTTCATGTTGACTGCCTCGTTGGTGTAGTGGTTGTAGTAGTGCGACTGCTGATCATGAGGTCCTGGGTTCGAATCCCAGGTCGGGCCAAAAAATTAATTATTGAGGTTTTCTGTCAAGAAATTTTCACTAGCTGCCCGGAGTCAGGGAGTTGGCGGTGTCTCAACCCCTTGCCTTGGAAAGCACGTAAAGCAGTTGGTCCTGCGCCTGATCTCTCTCCCGGTCGTGTCGGTTTACCGTCCCATCGGATTACGAGAGTGAGGGAATAGAGAGTGCACCTGTGCTTGCGCATACACTTGGGATCTATAATTCTGTCCTGCGCTGATGGCTGGCCTCCGTTGAGGCAGGCCGCCGTGACCGAAATTCGGTCTGGAGGACTTTTTCATGTAGAACTGTTTAATAAAAATAACGTCTAATATAAACACTTCCTAAGCAAATATTTCTTAACAACGCGATAATAATGTTTAAAAGTTTGTGAAGCTAAGAATTTTTCACTTCTGACGTGCAGTCCTATGACTGACAGTTTTTTATAGAAGAGGGAGCTGGAGAGCATGCGGTTCACCTGATGGTAAGGTAACACAACGCTAGAGGAATTGCAGGTGCGTTGCCGGCCTTTTAGAAAGGAGTATGTTCTTTTCTTAAAGGTCCTGACTGGAATTGTTATTACAATTTATTGTTATTTCTTTCAAATAAACAAAAATATTAATTAATATTTGTTTTCTATAGCAAAAATAAATTATTATAATAGTATTTCAAACTTTTGCTATGATGATGCCATGAAGTAATTTGAAGAGTACATACTCTACAAATAACCAACATTGTTTTTCGATTAGTTCAATAACCTATGAGTAAGAGGTTAATTTGAAATAATAATTGGTGTAACACAAATAACTATTATTTACTTTGTATATTTAGGCGGATTTTCCTCGCACAAATGTTGATAAACAATATGTATGAAAACACAAAGGTATTTACGCAAACATTACACATGAAACTAATTTTACGAATTTTATTGCGTTTAATTTTAACTTTTTAATTCCTGATGTTTCGGGTGCTTTACAGCACCCATTGACACAGGGGTAACTGAGGTGTTTGATTTCCCTATATCATAGTTGCTACCTTCAGTTCTTGAATATTAATTTTTGTTTCGATCTACGCTGAACGAGCCTACAGTATCTTTAAGTATTGCTGTAGTATGCTTGGATTTGGATTTAATTTTATTAATTATTAGCTGCTATCCGGCGCGTTGCAGCCAGAGAATAGAAGAAATAGTTGCGGAAATACGGTTTTAAATTTGGAAGAGTAATATTATTTAATGAGAAATTATAATACATTCATTGCAGTTGAATAATATACAAATTTCAACGATACGATACGCGCGCCTTAACCATGTTAGTTAATTGTACTACGCCTATAAACTTCGCGCAAATGCAATCAATAAGTTGACAAAGTTTTACCGCAATCTGACGAACGCTATGTTAACGCATAAAATACAAATATTATTTCATTACTTTTTTTATTACTACGATACATTTTTTTATTATTTTTATATATTAAACAGGATTCCAAGCTGATGGTAGCATGATGGAACTTTTAGTAGCTTCAGCACGTCAATCAAGTATTGCAAGACACCAAGCATCGTAGGGGACCGTGTCCATGGGTACTAAAGCACCTGAAACTTCGGAAAATGGGATGGTGAAATTCAAAGCGATAAAACTGGATAAATTAGTCTCATTTAAAGTCAACGTTATTATGAATCAATGAAATAAAAAGTGGTAAAATTAAAAAAAAAATTGTACAACCGACTTCAATATTAATAAAATGAGAACGTCATCAATGTATTCGAAGTCTACTAAATACGCATTAACTAAGGATAACTCAAAAAATACCGATCAGATCTTAATTAAATTTATATGGTACCATATATAAAGACCTAGCTTTCAAATATAAAAATAATCATCAAATTAGGTTCACGTAGAAAAAAGTTCTGAGCACACTTAAAAAAATACAGTCGAATCAAGAATCTCCTCTTTTTTCAATTCGGTTGAAAAATCAAGCCAAGGCATAATCGCGTATTTTAAAACAAAATCATAAGATCTAAATTTGAACACTTTAGTAAAGAAAAAAAAATGGTTTTAAAATCACTGGAGTTTGGCCTCACCTCAAACAGCCCACTTTAAGACATCATTTAGAGTTTAAAAGAAGATCTTTTACACTGAAGTGAAAAATAAATTTACATTTCACCTGGCTAGTGGCTACTGCATCAGTTCCTGGATACCTGCAGCCTACTTCAAACGATGAAGGTTATAGATACATTGTCACCTCTGAGGACTAAGATGGAAAGCTACACAGCCTGTAATTGTACTGGCTTTCTATACCCTACAGACCGGCACGTACTTGTAGCAACATCTTTGTGATATCTTTTTAAGGATTTCATGCATTTTGCAAAATTACAACATACCTTATTTTTAAGACCTTATTCTGTTGATCTGGTCCCATTATAAGACCTATATCTATTTTAATAGAAAATGTATTACGATATAAAATAAAGTTCAGATATGAACAGTCTTGAAACGATTTCAGAAACATGGTTTAGAATGTTTTAAATAGTTACTCGTAATTGTACAAATTTTAATATACACAGGAAATCTTAAAAGGGTAAATATCTCTACAATCTCAAATGCCTTTAATCAAACTTCATTGATATTTAGCAACAAGATTGAAATACTTCGGTGTTTAAATTAAAACGTAGCGTCGACGTAAATGAATGTTGGGAGTGCGGGGATACATAAAGCGGGGTGCTGACGAAAGACTAATTGGTGCGGCGTAGCCTGAGATTACTATATGGCTGCCGATAAACTCAATTATAGTACAAAGGAACAATAGAATAATCACATTTACGTCGCATCAGTCATCCAGTCATTATAACGATATTGTCCTAATGGTTCGATCGATTGTTAGTTGAGTCATTTTTTACCCTCCGTTATCATTACAGCCTATTAAAGTTCACTGCTGAAAATAGGCCATCATCATATCTCCAACTATGGGGGAGATAGATTGCCTCATAGAGGAGATATTTGCCATAATTGCCACGCTTAACAAGCGGGTAGGCAACCGTAATTTTTTATTTTTAGTCGTTATTACGAGGACTTTGCTGCCCATCTTCTGATTTGTTGCCATCTGTCGCCTCTTACGACACCCACGGGATGATATTCTTACACCATCACTACATGGTTGTAACCCTAACTACATTTGAAAACTAAAGAATGTCAATTGAAACATTGAAACTACAAACTATTAAATTGACGAAAAACATAATGAACTTATTTTATTTATTAATATCATTGAAATAATATTTTTTATACATTGTGAGCAATATCATTAGCAAAATTAGTTCTAATATATAAAAAATAATCTTTTTATAATCTGAGTTACCGTTTTTCATTCATATTCTAAAGAAATAAATTACATTAATAACAAATCCAACGAAAGAGCCGTGGTAGCTCAGATGGTTAACGCTCGCTGTAAATATAACAGAACGCGAGAAACCCGGGTTCGATCCCCGCCGGCACCAATGAAATTGTTAATTGCAATTTTCAGTTCTGATATACCACGTGCTCGGCGGTGAAGGAAAACATCGTGAGGAAACCTGCATGTCTGAGGAATAAGAAAAAAAAATATTTCGAAGACATGTGAAGTTCGCCAACACGCATTGGGGCAGCGCGACGGACACTTCCTTGCCCTAAAACCCTCTCAGGAATGAGGGGAGGCCTGTGCCCAGCAGTGGGACGTATATAGGCTGTAACTTTACTTTACTTTACTTTACAAATCCAACCAAAACTACTCAAATAATTCTGAAAAAACACACTTTGGATATTATAAAAATTGCTAATATGAATGAGATAAAATTTATCGTAAAATACTAATGCAGTATTTAAGTACTAATACTATTATACGTGCTAGTGTCAGAAAAAGTAAGTTCGAAGAGCTTATCGCCAGGATATTAATCATCGCAGTCGGTATCGGGCGGCGCTGCCAGCCGGGTTTTCAGACTAATCCAGTGGATTATTTTCCCACAACCCGCTCGCAATTACTTAACAATATTTAAGGATTTTAATTTTCGCGTTTGATTAATTTCATTTCTTCTTTTTTAATAGGTATTTATCTAATATATAATGATTAATATTTCTTTGTTCGTATTTTATGCGCAGCCATATCGTTCATCATATTGCACTAAAGCTTTGTCAACATATTCTTTGACATTTCGCGAACATTATAGGTATAGTTGAACCCGGTATATGGATTTATTGTAGAATCCAGATTTCACCCGTGCGAAGCCAGGGCAGATTGCAAGTATTTAAATCACTTTATATACGTTCACATTTCTAGCATTACCATTACAGAACATCAAATGTCAACTGAACATAGGCCTCCTCCATAGATTGCCTTGAAGGGGGGATATTTGCCACAGTTGCCACGTTCAGCTGCCGTGACGGCAACCGCAGTTTATTATTTTTACTTAGCTGTTACAAGGAAGATGCAGCTGCCCATCTCTTGGTTCTGTTTCCCTCCGTAGCCTCTTAGGGCACTCCGGGAATAATTTGGAGGGTATTGGATATTCTTACACCGCCACTTCACAGTTAGTTCACGCTACTAATTTGATATTAAAACAAATATTGGTAAAATATTGTTTTGCTTTTTTGGGGCATATGCCGAATACAGTAGCAATAAATACTAAATTAAGGATAATCACCAAAGCGTTGTATGTTTGGTTACGGATTATGCAATACATTACACATTTAGTTCCGGGTAATAGGTATGTAGCTTGCACAATTATTATGCTAACTACATGCTATATATTTATATGGTACTGGATATAAGCTATATATATCTAGTATCATGATTACCTCGTTGGTATAGTGGTTGTAGTAATGCGACTACTGATCATGAGGTCCTGGGTTTGAATCCCGGGTCGGACCAAAAAATTATTGAGTTTTTCCGTCAAGAAATTCTTAGTAGCTGCCTGGAGTCAGGAAGTTGGCGGTGTCTCACCCCCGTGCCTCGGGAAGCACGTAAAGCCGTTGGTCATGCGCCTGATCTCTCTCCGGTCGTGTCGGTTTACCGTCCCATCGGATTATGAGAGTGCACCTGTGTTTGCACCAGTGTATGCACACTTGGGCACTATAACCTTTCCTGCGCCAATGGCTAGTCTCCGTTGAGACAGGCCGCCGTGGCCGAAATTTGGTCTGGAGGACATTATTATTATTATCTAGTATCATATCAAAAATGGGATCTACAAGCACGAAAAGGTATGAGACGTCGGGTATTGTAATCATCAATACCGCACATGGAATACTGTTCCCATCTCTGGGCTGGGGCTCCCCAGTACCAGCTCCTTCCACTTGACCGCATCCAGCGCAGAGCGGCTCGAATCGTCGACGACCGAGTGCTTTCCGATCGGCTCGATTCACTGGCGCTGCGAAGAGATGTTGCATCTCTTTGCGTATTTTATCGCATCTATCACGGGGAGTGCTCTGAGGAATTGTTCGGATTAATCCCAGCCGCCAAATTTCGTGAACGCACTACACGGCAAACGTCCCGATACCATCCACACCATCTGGATGCTTGGCGGTCCACCACTGTACGTTTCATAAGGAGTTTTCTTCCACGTTCCACCTCTCTGTGGAATAGTTTACCACCGGCGATTTTTCCGGACCGATACGACCTGGGGACCTTCAAGAAAAGAGCGTACTCTTTTCTAAAGGGCCGGCAACGCACCCGCAATTCTCCTGGTGTTGCGGTTGATCATGGGCGGCGGTAGTCACTTAACATCAGGTGAGCCGCATGCTCGTTTGCCCCCTCTTCTATAAAAAAAAAAAAAATACAGATGTCAAACGTGGCGATTTTAAGTAAATCCTCCCTCTCATGAGCCCTAGTGATGTGGAAAAGTCGTGGGGGTTGAGGGGCCTAGTTCTCGCTATAAAATGCACTGATGTATATATAATGTGTATAATGCACCAGCAGGCATTATAGCAGCGCAGTTAATTGATTACTCACAGAAATGGGAAGCCTATTATATAGGCTGTAAACTATAGGTCCGGGATTCAATAGCGAACTAATCACGAGCTAATAATTAAAAGGGGGATGCCCATATTAGGGCATGGAACGCCCAACAATGTGCATTTGTTAAAAAAATATATCTTTATTTATGGTTATAAATCGCGGTATTCATTTATCCTAAAACAATGGGAATATTTTTGCACAAATTAAAAGTACCGAAAAGATAAAAATAAAATGTTGAATCGTTTTTTGCTATGGTGCTTAAAACGTAGGATGCATTTTATTATTGAGGTCGCTACTATCAAAGAATATTTTATTCGCTAAACTCGTAAAGTACTTGACCAACTTTGAGAATTCTTTCACCACTAGATTGTTATGTATAATTTTAGATATCCAATATAGGGTTAATTTTATTATAGAGGGCGCTACTTTCAATGAATACGTTTTTTGGCTAATCTCAAAAATTACTAGACCGATTTTGAAAATTCTTTCACCATTACATTGCTAATGAGGGCGTTAGCTGTGTGATAAATTTATATTATTACAATAAATGATTGTGAGATTAATATTTTCTAAATAAATAAAACTAAATACCTACCTAAGATGTTCAAATTCAATTATTATTTTTACAATTTAAGAATCGTATTTACACACTTTACTTACTCAGATTGATTATTATAGATAAAGAGGTAATAAATCTAAAGTAAAAGAGCTCCGTTTAAACGAAAACACTATTTATTAGAATAAAACTAAATGTTGAAAAAAAGTGGTTCAGTGCGAGTCGGACTCGCAGGCCCATGAAGAGTTCAGTAGTAACAAGCATATATTTTAAATCGAGTCAAAATACCACTATCATTATCGCCAGCAACAAATTATTTTGTTTTTCATAGTGTTTGTATAAATAACAAAGTTGTTTTTGCGGTTCTTTAAAATGTGCTACTTGCATCTAAAAAAAAGGACTATAATACATTATGGGGGTTTCTGTGGTTTATTCATTACCAAAGAGAAAAAACTTATTGCGCAAAATAGGTTTTTATCCATTTCAAGTCATCAAAAGCGGCAGTCAACCGTTAAAAACTAAAACAACCGTTGTTATAGGCTCGGTTGAATTCATTGACAACCTTCACATTTGTAGTTATGATAATTAAACAAGCGAATTACTAGCAGATTTACCAAGAATTCTTTAGAGTATAACAAAACGCTACTGCACAAGTTAACTGTTATTCTTATCTGTTTTTAACATAACATTTAAAATGGAATCATGTTATGATAATTCAAGAAGTTAATTTCCAGCTGATTTACCACGAATTCTCTAAAACATAACAAAACAATACAGCACAAGCTAACTGTTCTTAAAAATACATTTGAAATAGAGTTTCAATAAATAAAGGAAATTATATTTTAAAAAGCGTGCAGAACTTAAAACGCGTCAAAGATTATTCTTTTTATGATATTATTAATCGAATAAAAATCGATATCATTTCATAGATTTTATGACAGTTAAGTGGCAACATCGAATCTGACATGTAGGCCGCTGTCACTGTTATGTCACAAGAATTCAATTGCGTGTTTTCGTGTTATTTTATTTTGTTGGAAAATGCAATTGTTGATCTCTCAACAATTGGTTCGAACACAGCAGGTAAATAGTTGGTACATATCACGATGTGGCATGTCTTCCTCTAAGAAATGCTTTATAACTGAGTTTACTTGAATAATATCAATATAATAATTGTAGCTTCTTTATTAGGTACAAGTTTCGAGTACAGTGAACGTGTAGTGTGGCACTCGCAAAATGCACCAATAGTTCGTCTTGAACATGTATACATCAGCTGTGGCACTGACACTTATGAGAATAAGATCACACACATTGTTTGGGTTCGATTTTCCACGTGAGGAATTATTTGCGCTACGTGAGGTAAGTGTTTAACATTTTTCAATTTATTAAATGTGATTCATATATATATGATAATTATACATGTTTTTACACTGATTGTATATCAACTCAAGAACTTGTTTTATTTTTTCACATCTGCCCTAGCTATATCTGACAAACATACTAGCTTATTTATGAGATTGACCAGTTTTATCAACTACCAAGAAAGGAGACAGTTGATTTTTCATTGTTTTTGGACTGCTGGTAGTCTGTCAGGCCTTAATTATTAAATAATATAGGGCATTAAATCCGTCCTTGTGCAGTAACATTTAACTTGATAAATATTTTATTTATATTTGAGTTTGAAATAAACAAATCTATTTTATTTTTATTTTTTCACTTTGACTTCATTTTTTGTATTTTACATTATTTCAGTTGTCATGCCTTGTATATCATAATTGCTGGCAATGAACTGATAGAATAACATCATGTTCAACTGCAGAACGGGAACCATCTGAATCATCTAGTCCGTCCTCGTTGCAATCTGAAGTGAGTAATGTATTGCACCCAGAACAACAAAGCTTAGATCATACATCACACAGTGTACTGCTAACTAATTATTTAAAAGCACAATGTTTTTTACCTGGTTGTAACAGTTCCATCAGCATTGCGAGTATGTCTCTTTTGTGATTAACTACATTTTGCGATAACAAACATACATAGTGACAATTACTATGTATGTGTGTTATACTTGATAGAGCCATGCTGCAGTTATATTAGAAGTATAGTTGTAGCATGAATGGGTCGGCTCGACCGGGGAAGGACCACCCTCTCACAGAATACCAGCTTGAAATAGTAGCTTAATGCTGCTGTGTTTTGTATAGTGAGTGTAGAGAACCGGAGACCATTTTTACTGGAAACGAGAAAATGATCTTAGTCCTCACGGGTGACAACGCATCTGCATTTTGATTTGTAATCGTGGATAGATGTGGATGTCTAAGGCTCGCAGCAATGTCTCCAGCAGATGGTGAATCTCAGTTAATGACAAGATATGCTAATAAATCCAGAGTCGTGACTATGTGTCGATATGGGTAGTAGAGGTGGTGAATGGCATTTTTAAAACTGAATTTAAAATATTTCATCAAAATTACTTTAACAGGACTTCTACACATTTGATGATAGACTGCTGTGGCTTCTGCTATAGTTAATAAATTCCACACAAAAATAAGGGACAGGGATGATGCGGCTCAAATACTTGAAATAGTTCATCAAAATATGGAGACAAATAATGATTTTTCTGAGTATGCTAGGGAAAACAATCTAAATAGAGCTAGGGCAGGCAGACTTTAGAAATATAAATGAAGACTTTAAAATGTTAGGGAATTTCCTGTTTTAACTTACAGCGACATAATATTAATTGCTTGTGTCACATACCAATTAAAGCAAGCTCGCTACTATTATGGTGAGCGTATAAGATTTAATGGTTGCTACCGGATAGAACTCTGTAATAACCAGAGGAGCAGCATTATGGAAGGAATAAAGTTAAGCCCTAGCTGATCTTTACTTAGGGCTAGAATTGCAAGTCATCACTATTAGTCGTAAAGTGTATTTTATTATATAAATTCTATATAATATCTAATATATAAATTCTTTTTTCAATAGAGAAGGAGGCTTGGTACTACCACCTGCTTAGGACCCTGTAATTAATGAAATTAAAATTAAACCCAAGCATACCACTGCAAGACTTCAAGACACAGTAAGTTCATTCTGTAGATCGGACCATAAATAAAAATTAAAAATCTGAAGGTACTCCGGGTTAACACTGACATTGGGACGTCGGTCATCTCAGTCTGCCGTAACCATGGGTGCTGGAAAGCACCCGAAACGTCTGGAATTAAAAATCAAAGAAATAAAACGCGATAAAATCGATAAAAATAGTTGTTAAAAAAAACTGCATTTGTGAAAATAAAAACTTCAAATATTTTCAAAACCCCGACTTTTTTTAAAGCAATTCCTTTACCATTTCATTGTTTTAATTACATATTATCATATCTATATGCTTTTATATGTGGGCACTCATGGCCGAAGTGTCTATGAAGAGTGGGCATTCCCCTTTGTACATAAAATACGTAATATATGCATAATATACACAATATTATGTAAGAAGGTATATTATGTGTTAACTATTAATAAAAAATATTAAACAAAAGTATCTTAACTCAACTTTTAATAAAAAATATGATTTTCTTCATGATAATCATCATAGCGGACTGAATTATCTGCTATTCAGTTATGAACGATTTAACAGAAATAGTAAAGCTAAAACTATGTTATCGAATACACGAACCATACTAAAACTAAGGACTGATCGTTGAATTGATTGAAAATAACGGCGGGGCAATAGACAGCGCGAAGACAAAGTAGTATCGCAATAATGTATCAATGGTGATATAATTATATTATTTATGAATACTGTGCACAGGCGAGAGTGCGCACGAGCAAGGGAGGTATGTCAGGATCGTGCCAAATGGAAGTCCATAGTCACTGCCTACCCCTCTGGGTGCCAGGCGTGTGTGTTTATGTGATAATCGAAAAAATATAAAAGTTAATATTTGTTCGTAAGATATAAGAAAATTGAAATATCATTTCATTTATAACGTGGTAGAGAGACACGCTGCAGCTGTACTATGGTTGTAGCACGAAAGGGTCGGCTCGACCGGGTTACAACGCATCTGTATTTTTATTCGTAATCGAGGTTAAATGTAGATGTCTATGGGCCACAGCATCCACTTACCATCAGGTGGAATGTGTGCTCGTTTATCACGCTAATTCTATAAAAAAATCAGTCTGTAATAATAATTGAATTTTAGTTTATAAAAAATAATTTTCAGGTGTTTTAATACATGTGAGCCGTGGTAGCTCAGTGGTTAACGCTCTCTGTAAATATAACAGAACGCGAGTAACCCGGGTTCGATCCCCGCCGGCACCAATGAAATTGTTAATTGCAATTTTAAGTGCTGATTTACCACGTGCTCGGCGGTGAAGGATAACATCGTGAGGAAACCTTCATGTCTGAGGAATAAGAAAAAAAAATTCGAAGACATGTGAAGTTCGTCAACACGCATTTGGGCAGCGCGGCGGACACTTCCTTGCCCTAAACCCTCTCAGAAATGAGGGGAGGCCTGAGCCCAGCAGTGGGACGTATATAAGCTATAACTTTACTTTACTTTACTTTTAATACATATAAAAAAACTTACAAGCGACTTTTATCATAGGTTGTACCTGTTGTTTATATGATCTGAGGGTTGTACAAAATAAAAAGAAAACGTAACGAAAGATTTACATATCCGACGACAAGTAAATCCAATTTGTGGAAAACTTTTACATAATATTCTTATGGTAAGTACCTATTGCGGTTAGAAAGGAGCGTTGTGCGTTCACTGACAACCAGTGTAATTCGACACGTTTCATATCTTATCCAGTTAAAACAAGGTCTTTGTTAACAACATAGGTGTGTACTTTGCTTAACCTAAAACATTATGCAAGAAAAAAATATTGTCCACATTATTGTAAATTAGTCAATGAGTACGCCAGTTAAACATATTTATCTATTATGGGATTTTCCAGTGGACTTCCCAAAAATATGTTTAAATTTGGGAAAAGCTTTTAAATTATAATATTTACTCAAACGTAGTAGTAGTACCATAGTAGTGCCATGCTGCAACTATTTTATAGATAGAGCATGAATGGGTAGCCTCGAATAGGTAAAGGTCAGTTTCTCACAGAATGCCAGCGTAAAGTAACATATTCCGTGAGTTTGGAGAACTGGACACCATTTTTAGTGGAAATGAGGCATTCCGTCTTAGTACTCAGGGATGACATCAATAAAAATACTATAGAACTATTAGAAATAAAAAATACTAGAGAACAGAATAGAAATGATGTTAATAAAACGGTGACATGACATTTGTCTTCATTTTAATTTAGTTTTTCTTTTCATAATTTTACCGATTTTTCAACACTTTCATCTCGATAATTTGTGATAAAAGCACGTGTTAATTTATAGCATAAAGGTTTGCCCGACCTCTCCCAGTTTACAAAAAGCTCCCTATTTATAAAACAATGTTCTTGCAATAATCACTTACCGAAACCGGTAAACGCTAGCGGAAAAAATAGCGAGGTTTAGGTTGGCCAACCATTTGATTTATACAGGAATTTTCGTTTCTAACGTTTAAAATATTTTATAGATCTATTAATACTACTGTAAAGAGGAACTGCATCTAAAAATATCTTATGTTTATATCTTAACATCGACCATGTTTTCGTTGCTGATTCTCTATAGTATATAATACAAAAAATAATATTTCTTAAAATAAAACAAGATATACATGAAAATATGATTGAAATACAACTTTATTTACTTATATTAATAAATATTAGTATTAAATCATAATTGTTTGATCATTAAAAGTATGATAGAAGTGAGAATAGCCTTATAACTACTGTCGTGAGATACTTTTGATATTTTAAGCTGAGTTTAATTGGTTAATGAGCTTACTACACAAGTGTTTTTGAGAGAAAAAAGAAATAAATCGTTGCTGTTCATCATAAAACAATCCGGCAATTCATACCCGATGCCTGGCTACTCTAGCCCCACATCCCAATCGACAGCCACCGTGTCCGACGAAGCATGACATCCTGTAGTGCGGTCGTGCCATAGCACGCGGCTGGGGCAATGAGGGCGTCACTTCCCTACAACTGCGGATATCGCCCCAACTTCTTATAGTAACTATTGCCAGACCGATCCGATCCAGAATCTAATCAACAAACATTTTAAGATTACCAAATAAATCCATATTCAGCAGGTATTTTAAACAGTTTATATCACAGTTATAATCACAGCGCCCAAATTAATCTTTCGAAGTTATCCAGCGAATCCTCGCAAACGTCCGTCGTCTTTATGAATTCGGGTAGTTATTAAAAAAAATTAGATAAACCTTTGCTACGATGAAAATTTCCATTGACACAGTATGAAAATAATTCATTAAAACGCAACGGAAACGTGTTACGAATGGGTCGGCTCGACCGGAGAAGCGGACTATTTTTACTGAAAATGAGTTATTCCATCTTAGTCCTTAGGGGTTACAATGCATCTGCATTTTGATATATAAAAAAGACCTTACATAAAAAAGATGTAGATGTCTATAGATCTCAGCATCCAGTTACCATCCGGTGGACTGTGTGCTCGTACCACTCGTAATCTATAAAAATCATTAGGCATATTCAAACATTGTGGCTGAGAATATATTTTCGTACACAACTAATACCATATACTGGCACAAAGGTTCTTTGTCCTACGTCGAAAGCAAGCCGACTATTTCCTAATATAGAAACTGTTAAACTTTTATGGTGTCATCCATCATATTAACGGACAGTTCTGAAAATGAAAACACTCATTGTCAAGCCATATCTGAAAAGTGAAACATTTACGTAAAAGTTGGACCATAGATAATTAAGTCCTAATTTTTAGAGCACTTACCTAAATTAATAGTGATTGAATAATATAAGTGATAGATATAATGGTTGCGTTGTGTAAAGGTCTATATATGGGCACGATTATATCAGATCACAATTCAACTTTAAAATAAGAAAGTACTTATATCTAATATATATAAAATACCAGCATAATTGCATACTCGTAATATAAAAGAGAAGAAAAAAATTGATATAAAGGTGTTATAATACCTGTGTTAAAAAACAATAGTAGTTTGATCTAACGCTAAGCCTAACTTAACAAGCATTTAGTTATTTAATTACCTAATTTATCATTATTTTTTTAAACTACATATATGCAACGCAATTCTATTTTATTCATTATCGAACCTGGGAATATCGAAATAGATGATAGCATTATTTACAAACCATTGTTGTTTATAGATGTTATTTTGCTTATTTTTTTTTTGTATTCAACTTTGAAATGATAAATAAATTAAAAAAATCCTATGCTTTCAAAGAAAAATCCTATCGAGTCAGATCTTGACACCGATACCCATGCTTTTGTCGACATAGTGCCATGAGCAGATACACATTGTTCTACAGTATTGATTTAAGGCCGTAGATGTAACAATTTCTTAGAGTAACGGCAGAAGTGATCGCTGGAGTGCGTTTCCTTTTATATTGATAGCTTAGAATTTGTTATGTGACAATTCTGTAATAGAACTGAATACGTGATGAATGAGATGGAATGAATATGTGACAAAGCTACTAATTCGTCACTAACTCTGGTAATATTTAGGAAGATGTATTAAATGAAGTATGTATTACAGAAGTACTACGGTTTTATTGTAATATGTAGTACCTATATTTTTATTTTCTTCAAGAAATCTACTCATTCGTCTATATAACAAAGTTTAAGGGAAATATAATGTCAAATGGCTTAGCAAGATCGTTCGTTATGCCGAAAATATTGCAGCATTAATTTTGAAATAAATATATGGTAAAGTTGAGGATTAATGTTAGTGATTATGTTAGACGAAAACATGATTTCTTAAAATTTTCTCGATAGAAAAAAAATCCAAAGTTACCTCCAAAATAAACAATAAACCGCTGTTATTCATAAAATACTTTAAATAAGATCATGAAACTTTGCATACTAACTGAACTAACTATAAAGCAGTGCTTATGTTATTTACTTTTTTTAAAATACCATTATTTTCACTGTAAAAAGAAATTACCTAAACTATCGGCGTCTTGAGCTTGAATTCTGTCGCCCCGTTAGTATCGCTTAGGCTTTTGAAGGGAGAAGTTGTGTCGCTTACGATCAGAATATACATTACGCAACAGTACGACGTAAAATTAAAATGGGAAATAACCGTGATAAAAATAAAGAGCGGCTGGTTTGGCGTTAAGAAACAGGCATAAATATGATAAACCTAATGAAATAAGTGTCTAACGACCTTTCTACTTACAGTATTAGTGATTACAAACATATCGGTACATAGCATACGACGCGCGGGGAAGTGGGGGCGAAATTAGAATTTGAGCTGACTTACTCTATCCTCTGTGGTTAACAAGACAATGTTTATATTTTTATGACAGTTATTTAAAATTACAGCCTATATATATCTTTGATTATATATCAGTCCTATATACATACCACAGCTGAGCATAGACCTCCTCTCATTTCTTTTTTTTTATAGGATAGGGTGACAAACGAGCACACAGTCCACCTGATGGTAATTGGTTGCTGCGGCCCATAGACATCTACATCTATCCTCGGTTACAAATCAAAATGCAGATGCGTAGTCACCAGTGAGGATTAAGATGGAATGCCTCGTTTCCAGTAAAAAGGATCTCCGGTTCTCTACACTCACCATACGAAACACAGCAGCATTAAGCTACTATTTCACGCTGGTATCCTGTGAGAGCGTGGTCCTTTCCCGGTCGAGCCGACCTTTCCTTTTATATTGATAGCTTAGAATTTGTTATGTGACAATTCTGTAATAGAACTGAATACGTGATGAATGAGATGGAATGAATATGTGACAAAGCTACTAATTCGTCACTAACTCTGGTAATATTTAGGAAGATGTATTAAATGAAGTATGTATTACAGAAGTACTACAGTTTTATTGTAATATGTAGTACCTATATTTTTATTTTCTTCAAGAAATCTACTCATTCGTCTATATAACAAAGTTTAAGGGAAATATAATGTCAAATGGCTTAGCAAGATCGTTCGTTATGCCGAAAATATTGCAGCATTAATTTTGAAATAAATATATGGTAAAGTTGAGGATTAATGTTAGTGATTATGTTAGACGAAAACATGATTTCTTAAAATTTTCTCGATAGAAAAAAAATCCAAAGTTACCTCCAAAATAAACAATAAACCGCTGTTATTCATAAAATACTTTAAATAAGATCATGAAACTTTGCATACTAACTGAACTAACTATAAAGCAGTGCTTATGTTATTTACTTTTTTTAAAATACCATTATTTTCACTGTAAAAAGAAATTACCTAAACTATCGGCGTCTTGAGCTTGAATTCTGTCGCCCCGTTAGTATCGCTTAGGCTTTTGAAGGGAGAAGTTGTGTCGCTTACGATCAGAATATACATTACGCAACAGTACGACGTAAAATTAAAATGGGAAATAACCGTGATAAAAATAAAGAGCGGCTGGTTTGGCGTTAAGAAACAGGCATAAATATGATAAACCTAATGAAATAAGTGTCTAACGACCTTTCTACTTACAGTATTAGTGATTACAAACATATCGGTACATAGCATACGACGCGCGGGGAAGTGGGGGCGAAATTAGAATTTGAGCTGACTTACTCTATCCTCTGTGGTTAACAAGACAATGTTTATATTTTTATGACAGTTATTTAAAATTACAGCCTATATATATCTTTGATTATATATCAGTCCTATATACATACCACAGCTGAGCATAGACCTCCTCTCATTTCTTTTTTTTTATAGGATAGGGTGACAAACGAGCACACAGTCCACCTGATGGTAATTGGTTGCTGCGGCCCATAGACATCTACATCTATCCTCGGTTACAAATCAAAATGCAGATGCGTAGTCACCAGTGAGGATTAAGATGGAATGCCTCGTTTCCAGTAAAAAGGATCTCCGGTTCTCTACACTCACCATACGAAACACAGCAGCATTAAGCTACTATTTCACGCTGGTATCCTGTGAGAGCGTGGTCCTTTCCCGGTCGAGCCGACCTTTCCTTTTATATTGATAGCTTAGAATTTGTTATGTGACAATTCTGTAATAGAACTGAATACGTGATGAATGAGATGGAATGAATATGTGACAAAGCTACTAATTCGTCACTAACTCTGGTAATATTTAGGAAGATGTATTAAATGAAGTATGTATTACAGAAGTACTACAGTTTTATTGTAATATGTAGTACCTATATTTTTATTTTCTTCAAGAAATCTACTCATTCGTCTATATAACAAAGTTTAAGGGAAATATAATGTCAAATGGCTTAGCAAGATCGTTCGTTATGCCGAAAATATTGCAGCATTAATTTTGAAATAAATATATGGTAAAGTTGAGGATTAATGTTAGTGATTATGTTAGACGAAAACATGATTTCTTAAAATTTTCTCGATAGAAAAAAAATCCAAAGTTACCTCCAAAATAAACAATAAACCGCTGTTATTCATAAAATACTTTAAATAAGATCATGAAACTTTGCATACTAACTGAACTAACTATAAAGCAGTGCTTATGTTATTTACTTTTTTTAAAATACCATTATTTTCACTGTAAAAAGAAATTACCTAAACTATCGGCGTCTTGAGCTTGAATTCTGTCGCCCCGTTAGTATCGCTTAGGCTTTTGAAGGGAGAAGTTGTGTCGCTTACGATCAGAATATACATTACGCAACAGTACGACGTAAAATTAAAATGGGAAATAACCGTGATAAAAATAAAGAGCGGCTGGTTTGGCGTTAAGAAACAGGCATAAATATGATAAACCTAATGAAATAAGTGTCTAACGACCTTTCTACTTACAGTATTAGTGATTACAAACATATCGGTACATAGCATACGACGCGCGGGGAAGTGGGGGCGAAATTAGAATTTGAGCTGACTTACTCTATCCTCTGTGGTTAACAAGACAATGTTTATATTTTTATGACAGTTATTTAAAATTACAGCCTATATATATCTTTGATTATATATCAGTCCTATATACATACCACAGCTGAGCATAGACCTCCTCTCATTTCTTTTTTTTTATAGGATAGGGTGACAAACGAGCACACAGTCCACCTGATGGTAATTGGTTGCTGCGGCCCATAGACATCTACATCTATCCTCGGTTACAAATCAAAATGCAGATGCGTAGTCACCAGTGAGGATTAAGATGGAATGCCTCGTTTCCAGTAAAAAGGATCTCCGGTTCTCTACACTCACCATACGAAACACAGCAGCATTAAGCTACTATTTCACGCTGGTATCCTGTGAGAGCGTGGTCCTTTCCCGGTCGAGCCGACCTATTCGTGCTACAACTATACTACTAATATGGCTGCATGGCTCTACCACGTAATAAGATTTAAGAATTAGACCAAGGAAATGTCCGCTGCGCTGCCTCAATGCTGCGTGTTGGTGTACCTACTTCACATGTTGAATTCGAAATATTTTTTTTATGTTTTCATTCACCGCCGAGCACGTAAAATTACTTACACTTAAAATTGTAATATTTAAAATTGCAATCAAACATTTCATCGGTGCCGGCGGGTATGTAATACGGGTTGTTCGTATACTGTGAAATTTACTGCGAGCGCTAAGCCCATGAGCTACCACTGCTCATTTTATGAGGTTCCATCTAGATGTTTATCAAAGAGAAAGAAAAAAAGCCGTAACTATACTTTCATAAGAACGCTTCGTTAAGTGTATAGTTCATAATGAATGATCGGGGGATTCACATTTTTACATACATATAAATAAGGCGCATAGTCCACCTGACGGTAAGTGGATGCTGTGGCCAATAGAAATCTACATTTCTATCCTCGAATAAGAATCAAAATTCAGATGCGTCGCCACCCTAAGAACTAACTTAGTGACACTTCGTATCCAGTAAAAAAGGTATCCGCTTCTCTACACTCGTGGTACAACCACAATATAGCTGCAATATCTCTACCACGTAGCTTTTCTTACAGGCGTTTTATTCTATTCTATATATATATATATATATATATATATATATATATATATATATATATATATATATATATATATATATATATATATATATATAGACTACTGATAAAGAAATGGAAGATTAGATAGGAATAATTTGCAATTAACTTCCCGTGCTTCTCGTTTGCTTTTCACTTTTGTAGAAGTCGACTAATGTAAAACAATAAAACGATCGATTGTCTCGTTGTTTCCCGACGGTACTGATATCATCAATATTCGTCGCCAATAAAGATGTGAACACGGCTACATTCTTCATTGCACCCAGTGTGGAACTATTTTCCTGCCGCAAAGGTGTACATATAGAAAAGTAACAGTAGTGAAAAAACGGTCGCTTCTTTGATCGTCCGTGAAACTTAATCGACCGTGCTACTAAACTGCTGCCCTGAGAGCAATTTTGTCCTTAAATGCCATTTTAAGTCTTAAAAACGATTTCTTAGGAAGTCAAAATTTCAGATATTCATATTTATATTCAAATAGTATAATTTAAATCACTACGTTGATTTAACAACTTCCGCGTTCGCGAAAGATTTAGAAAAATAGTTAAAAAATTGAAATGATAATATATGACGCGGGAAAATGTTCCCACTGCTAATTTTATTTACGTTAGTAGTTTTAAATTTCTAATAAGGCATTTTTCACGGGGGCAATTTACACAGTAATGATAGTGACCGTCGATCAAGCCGTCGCAACGGCAGTTCAACGGGCACACATGCGTTACGACTTCGTCGAATGGACGATCTACGAAAAACGATGAAACGTCGCCGTTGTCTGTCATTACTTGTGAAAAGTGGTGTACTATACTGCGTAAATCATTGTGTTATAAACAAAAAAAATTACAAATAATTTATTTGTTAGCTAATAATAATTTATTAGTTATTGGAATGTGTGGCTTAAAGAGAAATTGTATTATCTTGTCTACCTACTTTCTAACATCATCTTTTAAATTTACTATTTAGTAGCCACCTATTTTTTATTTGTCCCGAGGAAAAACAATTTGAAATTTTTACTGTTAGTTTATGTTGTTGTATGAATATAAGTTTATATCGGCGTATGTGTAAAATACAGTACAACAATATATTCTCGATCATAATTCTCTTTAAATTTTTTTCGACCATTTTTATTTTGACACACTTGCACTTCCTTTCATTAACATTAATCGATAGACTGGTAAGCTTAATCCTTCGAACACTGCAAACATGAACATAATATACGCTACGACAGATGCGGTCGTGTTAAACAACCTTCATATCGAAGGTTGTTTAACACGACCGCACGACAGATACCTTGGTCGTACGGATTGCTCGACGATCAATCAATTTACAATCGAATCTGTAACATACGACTGAAGTTCGTGAGATTTCTTTACATGGTAGAGCTACGCTGCAGCTAGCAACGGTCGTAGTACGAAAGGGTTGGCTCCGAGGCGACCGAGGAAGGGCCACGCTGTCACAGAATACAGTATGATGGTATTAATAAAAGACCCTTTCTACTGGAAACGAGGCATTTTATTTTAGTTCTCAAGGATGACAACGCATTTGCATTTTGTCTTTTAATCGAGGATAAGTGTATGGGCCACAGAAAAAATTTACCATTAGGTGGACTGTGTGCTCAATCGCACACTCATTTTATAAAAAAGATGGTCGGAACGACCGTCGTTATGTGAAGGGCCTCCTAAAAACTTTTTTTTCTAAAACAACAACAGACTTTAGTTACAGACAGACAATAAATCAATCATAAATAAATATTTTTGCAGAGTATTCTGGTTTATTATATATTATTATTCTGCACTGACACAACGATAAAGTTATTATGTAATAATAATACAGCCCTAAAAACAGTCACGCGTCATTTAATGGCAGCTCTATTATAAAAAGTTATGTCCTCTAAGATGGTCACAGAATCGACGCTTACCTTGATAGTGATCTTGATTGTTTTTAAGTCAAGTTTTTATTGCTTCGTTGTAGTAAAAAAGTGGTGACAAAAACGAAAAAACGATTGTTAAAGTATACGATAATATTTTAGATAGAAATACTTAAAGGCTTTTTATTAAATAATACTAGTTTTTTACGGATTATATCGTGTATATTAACTTTTTTTTATATACCCGACATTCCGAGCACTTAGAACCATGGTAGTTTTATATAGAATAAGGCTGACAAATGAGCACACAGTTCACCTGATGGTAAGTGGATGCTGTGGCACATAGACATTTACATCTATCTTAAATTAAGTATCAAAATGCAGATGCGTTGTCACTCCTGTGGGCTAAGATGAATAGCCTCGTTTTTAGTAAAAAGGTTCTCAGGTTGTCTACAATCATCATACGAAACACAGCAGAATTAACCTGGTATTTTACGCCGATATTCTGTGAGAGCGCGGTCATTCCCCAGTTGAGTCGACTTATTCGTGTTGCAACCAAAGATAGCTGCAGTATATGGCTCTACCAAGATCAATTTCTTAATATCTGTAATAGATAATTGATTCATTCATACCTTCACTACATCCATGTTATTTACACAAAATACACAATAACATGACTGGCGGAACAGAAAATTTACTATTCATAAGCATAAGAACTCCTATTTCCCATGATCTACTATATAACAATAAATGTCCTAAGTTGTTATAAGCTAAGACCGTGAGAACGTAGCGGCCTTGCTTCTAATATGGTTGCTGCACAGTTATATCTATTTACTTTTTTGTACCCGTTTTTTTATATTTTTAATTCACGTCAACCGCTTTAGTGTGCATGCTTAATGATCTGTGAGGCGACGTTTAAATATTTATGTTAATATTTCTACTAACATTTCCTACAAGTCTAAATATATTGTAACTCTCTCTGTTTCCGAAACTATACTTGAATTTTCTTATGATCATTTTGCATGCAATAGTGGATACGGTAAGTGAGCATGATTGAGAGCTTAATTTCTGCTGATGTGACTGATATAAATTGATATATTGTGGTGTAGTAATTAACAACATTGTTTAATAATTGTATGAAAAAGAATTACTTTTTCTTTTCAAATTCCAGTAAACTGATTACGATACTTCAGTTTATGGTTAACGTTAACTTTAGTACTGAAATAAAAACATTGAGTACTGTAGATGAATACAGTATATAATCTAATTAAATAATACTCGCGTTTAATAAATTTTGGACTTATCTTTTTCGAAGTAATGTAATTTTCCACAATGGTCAAACACTGAAAGCAATTCTTTCAGTGTTTTTTACTGTGGTGTTTTTTAATATTTATGTATGAAGAAAATATAGAAAAGAAGAATCTATACTAGCAAGTAAACATAACTTTAAGCATTCATTTTATTTATAAAGCGTAATGCGTCATTAAAATTCAATTTAACCATCAATCGATGTACGGTTCACTTTTTTTCAAATTAGCGATCCGCCCCGACTTCGTACGGGTGATTTCTAAGATCAGCGCCATCTACCAGGATCCAATTGAGTTATTAAACCATCTAGGGCCTACTCAAATACACACACAAAAATCATCTGTTGCTGCTGTTTTCGGGTTTCAGCAAAACTAACAGACAGCAATTTGTTTTTTATATATAAGAATAAAATGCTTAGTCCTTTAGTGCGGGCTTACCGGTACCATTGTAGATCAAGGTGAGCACTTTTCTTTTGCCTTTTAAAGTTCTTTTATGTTTAACTTTTTTACTATTGTAAATTTAATACATACATTAACATTTATTTTACATAGTCATTATTACGTTTTACATAATATTATCAATTATCATATAATTTATTATTATTATGTTATGTTTGTCATCCAGTATACCCACAAAAGCTTTGAAGTACTATATTAAAACCAATTCTCAAGAAAATACAACTTTTTTTTATTAACTAGCTTTACGGATCTGGGTCTAACCCTTCTGACTTTCTAACCAATGTATGCTTCAACCTCGGAGACGTGGTTATGTACGACTACAAAATAGAAAAATGACTTATAATTTTATAGACGATTATTTAGATTAAAATATATAAACATATTTTAATATAAATATCCGTCTATCATATTGTATTGTATATACAAATGTACAAATGCTTAATATAATACAAAAATAAAAGTTTCTGAGTAAAATAGGTGTTTCCCAGTTGATGGTGCCTACGTAAGGTTTAAAGTCTATTTGTTATTCAGTATTCAGTCTACCCATAAAATATTTTATAGACTATATTAATACCAATTCTCAAAAACATACATCTGTAATAACTTCTTTTGGGTCGTCATAAGGCGCAGTTACGTGGTACCGTTTGACTCAAGGTTTACACAAATTAAAGCAGGCCAATGACTTGCGTGATGTATGAAGATTGTGCATGCATTAAAATAAATTAAAAATAAGAACAAAGCTACTGTACGCTTACATAACACATGTAACGCTGCCGCATTAACTGCATTAATTATTAAATGTATTTCATAATCATAACGTATTTCATTTATATGTTTCAAAACATCTTTTTTCTGTTTTTGTAAAACTTAAATTGATCATGTGTGACACAATTTATAAATACTACACCACTACGGGAACTTGACCTGACGGATTACTGCTCTTGTTATATTATATAGTTTGAATTTAAATTGGAAGTGGATTTTGATATGTAAAAGTAATGCGATTTTGTGTATTATGACATTATAAGCTACGATGTTGATGTAAAAATTAAGTTAATTTGTCCCCTTAGGAATCTGAGGTACCGACGTCAACAACTGTACCCCTAGCACGAATATTTTGATCTATCGTATAGTTTACGCCACAGTTTAGTTTCAGTTAAATTTTGTATGGGAATTTGAACAGCGCTCCGTGGACGTATTTGGAACTAAAATTTAGAAGCACGAACATCTACCGCTACGTTACGTATCGCTTTCGTATAGTTTAACGTATAGTAAGACACAAAATGTATGGGAATCGGCAGCACGAATCTTTTTTTGACGTACGTTATCGTCTATACACTGTAGAGAACTACGAAATCATTCTCACCGACATTTTTACGGTGAGAACGCTATCGTGAAGTCTTACTTTTAAATTTCTCTAAGTCCTTCGTTGATTTTAGTTTAAAATGTTTTTATTAAGAAGAAATAGAATGAGATCCACGGCTTTTTATTATTTCGCGTGGCGTTTGGCAGTCGAGGCAAGAAAGCAAAGACGAGAATTAAGGTACATATAATTCCCTTAAATTAATTATTTAATGTATTAGTAATATTTTTTATAGCAGTTTAAATGAAATATATCTAAATAATTCCAGTGGTGTTACACAACGCGTTTTTCTTCGACGAACTGAAGACCCTATGGATATTTCTGAATTGGAGTTTAAAAAAAGATATAGATTGAGTAAAAATGCATTTAAATACCTTTGTCAAGAACTTCGCTCTAAAACAAACTTGAGAGATAGTAAAAGAATAAGTTTAGAGCTTAAGGTATAAAACAATGCTCAAAGTTTATGTACCTGTCGTAGTTATTCTGTGACCTAAAATGTATTATTTATTTCATTTATGTTTTAGGTTCTTTGTGCTTTATCATTTTACGCAACGGGCTCATATCAACGTTTAGTTGGTATGGGTAAACATTTAGGCCAAACAAGTGTTAGCAAATGTGTTTCTCAAGTTACGGAGGCACTTAACAGCCAAATAATATGCAACAATTTTATCAAGTTCCCCACTTCAAGGGCTGAGAGAGACGTCATTAAGCAAAAGTACTTACAAACTTAAAATGTTGTGTTTTTAACTTTGTTAAATTCTCTAGTCGAATTAAATTAAAAAAATAATTATTTTTCACAGATTTTTGACTACATATAAGATACCGGGTGTCATTGGCTGCATAGATGGATCACATTTCCGCATATTTACACCACAAAAAGAAATTGAACACTTATCTTATTGCAGAAAGCATTTTCATTCCCTTAATGTACAAGTTGTAAGTTTAATTTGAAGGTACTCCATGTAGCTTGTAATCTAATGAGTAGTGGCGATATGGGAATATCCACTACCCCATATCTTCCGTTTCTCTAGTCGTAAGAGGCAACAGAGGGAAGGAGATGGGTAACAACACTTTCATAATAATTAATTAATGAAAAAACTGCGGTTGCCAATCCATTTGCGGGCAACTAGGTACGCCGTAACTATGACATTAATAGGCTGTAATGATAATGATTATGGTAATGAATTTTGAACTAAGTATTAAATTAAGTACATTGATATTTTATGTTATTATTTGAAAACTAACAAAAAAATTATTTGTAGGTTTGTGACAGTGAATGCCGCATTTTAAATGTGAATGCAAAATATGGAGGTGCCACCCATGATGCTTTTATTTGGGATAATAGCCTAGTAAACCAGTATATGCAAGAATTACATCTTAACAATGAACAAGTATGGCTACTTGGTAAGTTGTGTTATTATGTTAGCTTCAAAAAATGCTTTTTACAAGTAAATTAAAAGTCCTTTTTAGTTTTCCAATTTAATTTTTATAATTATTTTTAATACTTTTTATAATGAATATCATCCTTTTTATAATATAAATAATACATTTTCATAATTGGTGCAGGTGATTCTGGATATCCACAAAGGCCATGGTTAATGACACCCATTCCGGATGCTGTAGAGGGAAGCCCTGAAGCTAATTATACCTTACTTCACGGGAAAGCGAGAGTGGTTATAGAAAATACCTTTGGAAGATTGAAAAATAGGTGGAGATGTGTAAACAAGGATCGCACTCTGCATTACAAACCAGAAAAATGCGCCAAAATAATTATAGCTTGTTGTGTACTACATAACATAGCTATGCAATTTGGCGTACCTGACCCAGAGGCAGATGTATATGATAACAATTTAACTGAAAACGTAAATCAACCCACTTTATGTATTAGAAGTGATAGTAGTCAGAGTGATTTAATAAGAGGCCGTGCTATGAGAAGAATTCTTGTAGGTAGACTTACTGCAGCGTAGTTCTTCTATACATATGTAATATGTGCATATGCCCAAATTGAATTTTATATATTAATAATAATGATTTATTTATTACTTTTTTCTTAATTTACATTAATTTTTTAACAAAATTTCGTCCACTGACAACTTCACAAAATTTATTATTTATTTATTTTTTAAATTTATTAAATTTATTTTTTTATTTTTTTTAAGCATGTATTATATAAAAATAGTTATTATAATATTAAGGAAATAATGGATGCTAATTACCCCTGGGAATGAGGTAGTCGCTACCAAGCCATTTCTAATATGATTTGTATAGTTAATTATATTATATAATAATTCACTGTAAACATTTTTTTTTAATTTACCTTGGATTTTGTTGCTAATATTTTTTTACTTTACTTCTTTATTTTAAAAAAACGTTACCCCTCACTAGGATTTTCTCCTGTATCGTGGAGGCATTTTACAAACATAAATTGCACAAGGACAAACACCCAGAGCCGGGACAATTACTTTTAGGCCATACACATACTTGTTCCGTGCGGGATTTGAACCCGAGGCCCTCAGCGCTATAACTCATCGTATTTTCCGAACCAGTGGTAAATTAAACATAAAAGTGACTTTCAATAAGTAGGTACTCTTAATATGTATTGAACAGAAAAACGTCTATTTCTATTGAATTTGATTCCATGTTATGTTGTATATCTATTTAGTTTGAAAAACGCTTTGAATTGTTTTGTTATTACGATTTTAGATTTTAAGTGTTATTTATTTTTATCGGTATTAATATTAAGTTTGAATAAAAAATACATTAACAATTTCAATGAGATATTTTAATAAACATATATATCATTACATTACTAAATAGGTACATTAATACTACAAAAATCACAATTAATTCTTATTTATATGCAATATGTATTACCATAAAAAACTAAAACTAAAAACTTAAATTATATTATATTACGGTCCTCACGGTATATTGCCAAGTAGCTTAATGCATATGGTGAGTTTACTGGAAACGAGGCATTCCATATTAGCTCACAAGCGTCCTCAGACATCTCAGCTGCATTTTGATTTTTAATCTAAAATAAATGTAGTTATTTATGGGTCACATGATCCACTTCCATCAGATGGACTGTGTGCTCATTTATCACCATTATTCTATTAAAAAGTCTAAATTAAAACTCTCATTCATTCATTTTCTATCATCCAAATATTTTTGTAAAATATCTAATGCTCCCCGCATAAATTCCAGCCACTGAGCTTGCAACTGTAGCTCACTATCACGCTGATGGAGCTCGATATCTCTCTGTCGAATCCTCTCTTGTTCTAACTCTACAAACATCTTTTCTCTCTCTCTGTTATCACTTCTTATATTCTCCTCACACAAAAAGAAATATTCCTCTAATGACTTAAGTTGTTTCTTCTTGGATTGGCGGCGCTGAAGTGGAGGTTGTGGGGTGGGTTGCCTGGGGGGCAACTGGGGGGGAGATTTCGGCTGTGTGGCAGATTGCGGAGATGTTGGGGATCGGGGTGGTGTGAGGTATCTGTGATTGCTTGGAGGTATAACTACTGGATCCTTGCTGCAGCCAGGAGTATTCCAGTCCTCATCATCTGAAAAAACCAATTGAAAACTTGAACTTCTTACAGAATTATCTTCATTTATTTTACAATTATTTACTTTTCATATAGTTAAAAATAAGTATTTGTAAGTTAAAAGATTTTTTATATAATAAGGGTGACAAACGAGCACACAGTCCACTAGATTGTAAGTTGATGCTGTGGCCCATATGAAACACAGCAGATTTTACGCTGGTATTCTGTGAGTGTGGTCTTTCCCCGGTCGAGCCAACCTATTCGTACTACAACCATAATATAACTGCAGCGTAGCTCTATCACATATTAATTAATAATATAATATAGTAGTGTAAATTAATAAAATGTTAATAGTTCTTACTACTGATTATTATTTATTTAATTTACAAATAACCAGGACTCATGCTGATAATACAAAAAATTATATTTTTTTATAGAATAGGGTGACAAACGAGCACACAATCCACCTGATGGTAAGTGGTTGTTGTGGCCCATAGACATCGACATCTATCCTCGATAACGAATCAAAATGCAGATGCGTTGTCATCCGTGAGGACTAAGATGGAATGTCCCGTTTTCAGTAAAAAGGGTCTCCGGTTCTCTACACTCACCATACAAAACACAGCAGCATTAAGCTCTTTCTCCGGTCAAGCCGAACCATTCGTGCTACAACTATACTACTAATAGGTATAACTGCAGCATGGCTCTACCACGTATAAAATATGTAATGTAAAATATGTAATGCTATATAAAGCTACATGTGGCAACATGGGTCCTGGTTATTTGAAAATCAAAATAAATAATAATTACAAATAATTCATATTAGTCATTAAATTTTTTATATATATGAGTAGTTGAAGACTTACCAGTAGCAGGAACTTCATTTGGTACAATTATTATATCCTCTGTATTTACTGGCTCCACAGGTATAAAAACAGTTTTGCTTACTTTTTCAGATTCTTCTACCTGCAAAATAATATAGGTTATTAGCCTTATTCTAGTTATTTACATTTATATAAATTAGTTTCTGTATGTCATATTTTCATAGTGAAAGAATTCATCATGTTATTATGATATTAAATCGTAAAATTAAAGTTTTTGATTTCTAATAATGTTCTATTTATGTAAGTATGAAAGGTTTGCTAAACTAGAATAGTGATGATGAATATATATTCTAAAAAAGTCAGCAAGGTAATTCAGAATTGGGGTTCGTAACTTATATGAGCGCCTTTTTAGTTTGATATTGATTTCATGATAAAATTTTAACAAACCGTGCTAAAACCAACTTCAGCTATGGCCATCCCAGTTGCTGCTTCGACACCCATTATCGACAGCACCCTATTCTCCAAATCTGTGAGACACATTTTTAAGGCAGGCCCACCACCAGTAACATGAGCAGTTTTATTAATTTTGGCCCACTTCCTCTTCGTGTTGTTTTTTAAATCACTCCACACCTTTAGCAAAGCAAATAAAACGATAATTAACTTAAAATTTTGACTACACAAAATCAGCCTTGCTTTTAAAACTCTATGTAGGTAAGCGCTCTTGATTTGTAATGAAGGTTTAGGAACAATGAAACTAGAACTTACTTTTCGCCACTTTTCTTCACTTCGAGACTCTCCAATTCCTTGGCTGTTAAGCAAATCGCTTAACTCCTTCCACTTCCTAATACACAACAGTCGCCCGTGCGGTAAATTTTGAGGTTTAGATAAGTCACCATTCCTTAGAAATAAACATAATATTCATTACTTAAACAGTCATCAATATATAATTATTGTTGTTGTGTATCAATCAGTTACTTACTTTTCCATGAACTCTACCATTATTGTAAATTGTGTGGGGCTAGTTCTTGACATTGTAAAGAAATTCAGCCAAAAATACTAAATACAAATACAAAAACTTTCTACGACAACACGAAGCGCAGTCACAAACTAGTATGAAGTGAAGCACAATATGAAAAACTAGAGCGCCGCAAGAGTCAAGTGTTTAAACTTAATCTTAAAATGGCCGCATTCGGAAACCACAACTCAAAATACATAATAAGAAACATAAAAAATTATCCTACTTAAATAATTACAGAAATAGTGAACTTGTTTAATAAGTGTTTTACGTTAATTAACACATGATTATTAATAAGTTTCATTATGTTTTCTTATTTTTATGTACAATAAAAGACTTAACAAATACAATAGTAGCAATTTCTAAACGTGTCATTCATTTTCATTCGTTCGTTTTAATATTGTGGTCTAAGGTTTGTTTACATATAGTTACATTATTGTATCGAGTACACGTGAATAAGAGATAAGCGTTCGTGCTGCCGACGACTATAGCCACAGTTTGGTTTTGGTTTTCGCATAGTTGACTCTATACGAATTCATGACGCAATTGCTTATTATTCGTGCTCGGGGTACTGGTTGCGATTGTTGTCGTCAGTATCTCAAAAGCAGTAGTCAGTATCTCTTAAGCTATCGTTGAAAACTCCCAATAATTCCGCAACATATTGGAAGCATCAAAATATTGTGAGGGATATCTTACTGGCAAAAGTACAACCGTACGAATCCACTGCCAAATAAAAAAAATACATCAATATAATATTTAATATACAAATAATGTATCGGGCGTAGACTTAGTATAAAACATAGACGTAGTACTTGTAGACGGCCATAATGTGCAAGGAAGAAGAAAATTCCTTATGGCAATATAGCAAGATAGAAAAGGATAGCAAATCTCATAAGTCTGAGTGTCACAGACTGCGACAGATTTTGAATGACAGGCTGTATATACTCGTACTTTATTATACTCTTTGATGACAGGTCGTCACAAATCGGCACGCAAGGCGTTAGCTACTAGGTTTTTTTTTCAGAATAATAGTGGTTATTTTTAGTAATTGTCTTCGAAAATGGCTTCTTGTTGTGTGAGTGACTGTAGTGTGTCAATAACAGAAAGAATCCTGATAATGGCAAATTAATAATGCTCAAGTCTCAAGACGTCCTCACTGCTATGATGTATTTATTTTTAGTTAAAATTTATGTTACATACTGTTTAAAATATAGAATTGTTTTAATTGTTTTGTTAATTTTTGTATTTCGCAAAGAAAAAAGTCACTTTGTTGATCATTTGCATGAATTTGGTGAAAACATTTTCCGACATAAAAAATTACTTATTGTAGCTACGCTAGGGATTCGCTCAACTATATCAAAATCAATGCCGATATTTATATTGAATGTTTATAATTAATTTATTGACTTCTAACATCTAATCTATATGTACCTAACTGGCAAAGCTATATCTAGCATGTAGCCTTATTCAACTTCGTAATATCTTTTTTTTTAATTTTTGGGGTTTATTTTATTCAGGGTTAGAGGTTAAGTCGACCTAGATCCTTTAGGGGGGTTGTAGTTTTCATAATTACCGGCTGTTTTGACTATGAAACACCATACCTCACTTTACTACTAACTTTCAAGATATTGGATATTTACGTTTTTTTGTAAAAAAATGCCAACTTTTTGTCTATCCTTTTGTAATTTATGGATCTTGTTTTTCTTATATTTTTTGAAAATAATATATGTCTTCTAAGATGGTCACAGAATGGGGTTGGCCGGTGAAAGCTAAAAGCAGATGGCGCTAGCATAGTTTGTTCCCTTGTCATTGTTTTTGTCATTTTTTTATGTTGTGTTGTTTGCAGTAAAGCGTGAAAATTATTTACTTTGCGACTTTGTGGCAGCTATAAGACAATTTAAATAAGTGGAGCAGATATTTATACATCATGTATTCTAACTGGCGAGTCAAGGAACTGAAAGACGAATTGAAAAAACGCGGTGCTTCCTTACGAGGAAGAAAAGCGGACCTCATTGAAAGGTATCTAGTTTTGCTCTGTTATTCATCAAACACGCCTTAATCGAAGTTTATAGTCGTTGTAGATCGAAGGGCACTATGCAAAGTAACATTCTTGAACATAATGACTTTGTAAATGTAAAGATTTCGTGGTAATTTCAGGTTAGAGCTTTATGACCAAAACTTTAATTTTGGTCGATCTGAATGCATAGACGACGACGAACCTAAAATGGAGCTACCATCAAAAGAATCGTATCGAGATATAAACAGTCATACAATTCTGCCACCTTTGGACAAGATATTGATAAGGCATTATCTATGTTAGTAAGTAAAGATAAAAGTTAAATCTGTTAATAATGAAATTTCTTCCATACTTTTATTTAACCAAGTAAGTACATAATTCTTTGTTTTTTAGCACAGAGAAAAAATTAGCAATGGCTACACAGCTATATGAGACACGACACTTACTGATGGCAAGATCTTCTATTGTTGGTCAAAATACTTTTATTAAAGGTTACTGCAGAAAAACTATGAAGAATCTGCAGTATGAAGTAGATGTAAAATTAAATAAAAATGGAAATCCTGAAGCATCACATTGTGAGTGCCCGGCTGGAAGTGGAATAAATGCAGTGTGCAAATATGTTGCAGTCCTTTTACTAGGCATTGAGAACATTGTTAATCAAAAAATTCTTTTGCTTCAAGAAGTATGCACTCAAAAACTGCAGCAGTTCCATGTTCCAAGAAAACCTTACACAGGTAGTCCTGTGAAAGCAGAAAAAATGTATCGCAGGAAAAATAAACATAATTTGATTTTTGAGCCATACCCATTAAAAAATATGGACAAAGAAAATTATAATAACAGGATAAGAAATATAATATTAAATTTTCCGAATTCAAGGATGCCAATTAAACAACTTTATGAACCAGCAAACTCATATGCATTAGTACATGACCATCATTATATTGAAATAAGTCCAGAGCAGAAACTTTTAAATGATTTAAAATTGTCTTCAATCACTCAAGAAGAAATTAATAATATACAAAATATTACCACTGGCCAAAATGAGTGTCCTGAATGGCATGCATACCGCCAAGTAAGGCTTACTGCAAGCAACTTTCATACCATTTGTCACCTTAAGTCAAGTAAAATTTGCCGAAGAAATATTAAATAGAAAACCATTTATGACAAGAGCAACAAGCCATGGTATAATTAACGAACCAACAGCTCTTATCAAATATGCAGCTGAATACGATCTCACAGTAGAACCAAGTGGTATTTTTATTAGTTTAGAAAGACCATATCTTGCTGCTTCTCCTGATGGGTTACTGGGACAAGAAACAATTATAGAAATCAAGTGTCCCTATTCAAGCCGATACCAAGAAATAAATACCATTACAGTTCCCTATTTAGAAAAAAATAATGACACTTTAACATTAAAAAAAACTAGCCCATATTATTTCCAAATTCAAGGACAGTTGTACTGTTCAGACAGAACATACTGCAACCTTATTATATATACCTACAGGGATTTGAAAGTAATTTATATTGAAAAAGATAATTATTTTATAAATTCAATGTTATTAAAACTAGATTCCTTTTATCCTATATTTAAAAAAGCATTATTTGAAAAATATATCTATTTCAACTATTATGAGAACTTTGGAACAAAATAAAACACATTGGTATGAAATGAAATGAATGATTTTTATTCAGTATACATTATTTTGCTCATTTGAGTTATTTTTTTATTTACCACTGGTTCAAAAAGAAACCTCTGTCCTGGGAAGAACCAGCAAGAAACCCAGCGGGACCTTTTTTTAAACATATTTAATTTACAATTTCATACAATTTTTCAATGAACAATGGTGACGATCACTTCATTCCCATTTATGTATTATTTTAGGGGGTTATTTTAATTTATGTATTCTATTATATTATAATAGCTCTTTTTGTACAATTTTTTCTTAATAAAACATTTAAACTTGTTTAATAAATTTGGACATTTTCTGGGATTACCTGCATAATGTATGATATTAAATTATTTTGTTTTATTTACTATACCTTCTCTAAAATTACACAACATAATACATATAAAAAAATTTTTGATGCTAAGGGAACATAGAAATGATTGAGTTCATGCTTTAATATACTATAGGTTTTTATTAATCCTATAAGTCTTTCTATGTGGACTCTTTGTCTAGCCAACTGTTGGTCTAATTTTAATTGTACACCAGGAATTTGAGATTTTCCTTTTAAAAACGTAGGAATATTTATCCCAATTCCCTTACAGGTAAACAAATCTTGCACGTTAAAGCCCCTGTCTGCCATGATGCTATCCCCAGAATCACAAATATCAAATAACTTGCTACGTTCTACAATTTGTCTGTCACTCACTGAACCGGCATATGCACTTGAACAATATGTTATGAGACCACCTGGTGAGGCACCAACTAAAAATTTTAGGGTATTCTTGTGTTTGTAAGTACTAAAAGTGGCTCTTTGGTCATTGGGCTGAGTAGGCTTTTGTATTTCTATTTCAGTTCCATCTAGTATAAGCCTGGTTGAAGGATAATATTTTTTAAAACTATCAGGCATATAAAAATTTACTAAATTGCGCTTAGTCCAAATGTCTATTAAGCTCCAAATATCACTAACAAAATTTATCCACGTCACTATAACATTTGACACTTCAGCTTTGCTTACACCAAACATTTTACCTAACTCAAAATCAGTTGTATTTCTTCTAAGCTTAATTAATAGCATTAGAAACTGATCCTCTACCGTCAAGGAAACAACTCTACTCCAACGGTACTTAATATCATGTGCCATAGGCAAAAGGGTACTGATATTTAAATAAAATTTTTCTAACGTGTCCAACCCAGTATAAAAATGCACTGTCTCGTTGTCTGCGAGTAATAGCTCTGTAGAGAACAATCTTAATATATTAGATGTTTGTGTACTACAAGTGTTGTGGTTTGGCATAACAGATGCAGGTATTGGAGAACTATGTTCAACCAGAAGCTCTTGAGATACATTGCAGTCTTGAGGCACACCAATATCTCCTTCAAGTGGCAATATATTATCTTCACAATGTTGTGTACTTGAAGGTATATCAAAAAGCTGTCTTTTCATGAGGTTGCGATGTACCAATCTTTCTTTTCTAGCCTTCGCGTTCTCAGAAATTGGTTGCGTATTCCAAGGAAAAACAGATGGTATAGCTCCTTTCTTCAAGAATTTATGTAGGTGTTTAACTCCTAGAACAAGACATGATTTTTAACATTGCAAATTACAATTATGGAGTGTAGGGATGATTGAAAAGATAATAGTCAAAACTTTACATTATGATCAGCTTACCTGTGTATTTACTTGTTATTTCATAATCCCTTTCTACAAAGTGATTACCACATAACCTCGTACTTTTCGTAGGAATTAATTTTTCACGACGAATGGCTTTTAACCAAAGCCTTCGTATTTTTTTGTCCTTCGGTATTTGGTGGGTTCCGACTTCAGAGCATTTAGAGACAATACAGCGTGTCATTGTAACTGTTTGAAATTAATTTCTGAATTCGACCATAGAAAAATGCAATGTTTTGGGAACAACCTACGCTTGCGCCACTTTGACAGTTGCCAACCCCATTGACGCTTACCTTGATAGTGATCTTGATTGTTTTTGTCATGTTTTTATTACATCGTTGTAATAAAAAATTGGTGACAAAAGGATTACTAAAGTATTCGATAATATTTTAGACACAATATTAAAGGCTTTTTATTACTTAGAGTCGTGGTAGTTTTTTGAAATCGTGTTTGGTATCCAATAAAAGGTGGAATTCGGAATGTTCTCGAGATTCAGAAAATACATGTTATAAAAAAAGTTAACTATATTAGGATTCATTAGCTAACGTTCTTTTATAAAACTGATAAACAAATGAAGTAACAGTACACCTGGTGATGGTCAGTGGCTACTGCAGCCCATGGACACTTGCAGCCAACTTCTAACCAAAAGGGCTACGTCGTTGTGACCTCTAAGGACTGAGATGGAATATCTCATAGCCCGCATTTATACCGGTACAAGGTAAGAGGGTGATACCGAGCCAGGCGACCTCTCAGACAGAAATGGGGTCCTTACCTTTATTCATATATAATATACATAAACTCAACATTGTTAATATAAAGTCGCTGAAAGAAGCCCTGTTTTTATAAAAATAATATGCGTGCTATGATGTGTGTATAAATTAAAAGTTAATAACTAAACTAAACTGCTATAAATGTGTACTAAAAAGATATTAAACAAGACTACGACGTCAATATTTTAGAATATTGCGAAACATATTCAGATACCTATTGATATAATTTATAATTAAAATAAATATGAGTTGTAAAATTATAAAAATGCTGTCAGCTCTTCTTAAAGATATTTTGCCATTTTGCTACATCCAACCACTAAATAATATAGGTAAGGTAAATTCAAGACATTTTTTCTTCAAATTTCAGTTACAATTATAATATATATGCGCCATTTTGTTCGATAACTTATTGCCATCTTGTAGGTAGTAGTAGGTAAGTAGTGACAGTCCAGTTGCTGTAGAAATCTTGGGATTTTGATCAAAAAATTGCGACAAATAGTTTTGACAGTCAGAAACAGGTGAAAATCTAAGGATGCAAGGTCAGGGCTATATGGTGGATACATTAACACTTCCCAATCAAGCTCTCGCAATTTTTGCTAAGTGTTTTCGGAATGTCCAGAACATTCCGAATTACACTTTTTATTGGATACCAAATACGATATTATTTATGTAAATGTCCGCCATAAGTCGCCATGGTCGTTTTTATGTGACTTCAAGCAGCCTAAAACCTGCGAAAGGGTCAATTCTTCTAAAGATATCTAATTTGTCAAAATACGATGAGTAGTTTAGAAGATCTGTGGTAACAGATGAAAATTAATATACACATAGCCTTCTAAAATCGTAACAATTCTTTTTTCTTAATGTAGTCGGGTGAAAACATTTTAAACACACTTTCTTCGTCTGCCACAAATCAGAAGACACGAATCGGTATCGATAATTAAGTTGAGGCAGGCATAGCATGGTGCAGTACAATTTGTCTCCCACACATGCACATTTTCGAGCATTGGTGTATTGGTTGAATTTAGCTAATCGCTACAATCACTACAACCCTAATCACTCCATCGCCAATCTAATGGACGCCACACACGGTCAGTTCAACTGAACATTCCAACTGATCAGTTCAATAAATAAACTTATATATAAAACTCCGATGTTGATATATTTATAATTATCGATATATCGAAAATCCGATATTTTAAAAATATCAACTGTCCAAGTTTAAACTGATCAGTTGAAAAGATCAGTTGAACTGACCGTGTGTGGCGACCACAATGTCTACTATATTTATGGTATCGGGTGCAAAAGTGACAATACAAATTACACAATGTAATAAAAAGTGTGTATTGAAATACTTAAGTGATAACGATGATACTTAAATGTCAATCGTAGCTAAGCAGATTATATCAAGATAAAAGTGCGATGTGGAACATTAGGAGCGTGTTTATGGAGTAGTCATAAAAATGGTTATCATCAGTACCAAAACCCGTTAAAAAGTCGGTCCAAAATCCTATAAAATTTATGTTCGCGCATGTCATCGTAAATGCTCCCCGCCCCTAGAAAATATAGCGAGTTCATAAAACTTGGTGAAAGCGAAATTTTATTTAACGTAGAGCTGTTTACAACGATTTCGCGCAATGTTGTTCCGAATATCTACTTTGAATTGTGTTTGAATTCTGAATTATTTCGATACATGTAGTCATTTGTTTGCATTTGATACTTTTATTCGTATCGGAGAGTGATATATTGTAGTCTTTAAAATGCGATATATTTTAAATTCCATTAAAATGTGATCATTTTTCCTGTAAATTCCATGAGTTTCGGCTTCCCTAGCCCAGCGAAAAGGGAATTTCAATAGATTAAGTTCTTAGTTTGTGTATAAAATTCTCACTTTTTATATACAAGCATTTTCGGTAATTTTTCCTGTGCATAATCTAAACTCTTGTCATAATTTGTAATTTTTGAATGTATTAAATTGGAATTTATAAGTAAAGAAATATAATATAAAAACATTGGATTCTTTTTTTTTGAAAATCATAAACATAACATAAACATTCACGCCTGTCCCCCAGAGGGGTAGGCAGAGACTACAGACTTCCATTTAGCACGATCCTGACATACCTCTCTCGCCTCTTCCACATTCATATACCTACGCATACACGCTTGTCGGTTAAGGGTACTCTAAATTTGGCCCATTTTGAAAATCAGCAGTAATAAACCTTAACAACAATCAAATAAAATTAAAGTTACATCATTTCTAGTCCCACGGCTGGGCACAGACCTCACTTCATTTCTGAGAAGGTTATGGATCATTTGGTCCGTTGAGTTGTCCCATTACATGTTGGCGAACTTAACATATCTAAGGAATAAAATATTTTGAGGCCGATAAGTTTTCTTGCGATTATTGCCTTTAAATTTATAGACTATATACGACCTACTGCTAGGCACCTTCTCTCATTTCTAAGAGGATTTTAGGGCAAGGAAATGTCTACCGCGCAATGCGTGTTGGCGAACTTCACATGTCCTTGAAATATTTTTTTTCTTATTTCTCAGTCATTCAGGTTTTCTCACGATGTTTTCCTTCACCGCCAAGCACGTGGTAAATCAGCACTTAAAATTGCTATTAACAATTTCGTTGGTGCCGGCGGGGATCATACCCGGGTTGCTCGAGTACTGTGAAATTTACAGTGAGCGCTTAGCCCCTAGGCTACCACCATAGAATACTATAATACATACAAAATAGAACGGGGGAGTGGGCGGAACCCGCGTAGCCACTAAAATGTCACTAACACGTCAATTCACACGTATAAATGTCAACACGAGATGTGTTTTGACGTTACAATCGTTTCCAAATTTCGCATGCAAATTATTTAAAAATGCCAAATTGCACCCTATTTACAAATAAATATGTATTAAAATTTAAACTATTTTTTTAATGATGATCTTGAACATTAATCAAACGTCTAAAATGTGTAAATTTAATCAGTCTGTCAACACTGCGAATCGGCGAATAACCTCGTACAAAATAAAGTTGACAGCCATTCTATTGTGTATTAGTATAGTATTCTATGGCTACCATGATAATCATATATAATACACTCGTATGTATATGAAGAATCAATCAATGGCTTACATCTTCATATTACCACACCACAAAGATGTAAAATATTTTTGTTTTGTTTCCTTTAAACAGGAAATGGATGCCTTTATTTGGTTGTTTCTTAACATGGGCACTTTATTAATCTTTTATATTGTGTAGGTCTCTTTTATTGTTGCGTTTTAATTTCATTTTAGACTAGCAAGTTTCCTGAATACTTAAAGTGAACAAATTTTTAAAATATTTTTGAAGCTTTAGTATTCCTTTTGGCATTTTCTAGTCCCTTGATCTCCATTCCAAAAGTACCTCACTTTAAGTCTTATTTACCTATTCACGCCATTTAAACTCCGTCAATAAATAAAATTATAGTTATTTAGTGTACAATGACGGCTAGATGAAGAGTTCCAAATATGGAAAGTATTACAAGCAAAGGCATTCATTTCCGATTGCGGCCACACGTTTTATTGCAAGAACTGTCCGAACGTGGTAGTTGCACCATTAATCGTGACTGAGCCGACCGTCGCTAAGTATTCCGAAAGTTGATACTCTGATACAGGTCCGGGCTTTTATTTACGTCTTTTGAATAGAAACTGGAACAGTTTTTATCATTTTAATAACGATGTGGTATTAAATCTTGTCATACAGTAATTGGAAGAAAGTGATATTGAATACAATTTGGCAGTACCTACGTGTATGATGATTTATAATATTTACATACACATTAATTGAAATTCATTTACGGATTTTATACGACAAATTTCATAAAATTAGTTTCAATTCAAGTACGTACATGATTTACGACGAGTTACGACCGATATTCAAAATAAATATACTTATGTACAGAAAATTAAAAAAATAATGAAATGGAATAAACTTTTGACATATAAAAGTTATTATAATTTAACTTGAAGAATATTTGTGTTTCTGTATTGTTGTGGTAATTGGAAAGAAAATTATTATAAGGTTGTTTCTTTTGAAGTTTATTCCCGTTTATTATAAAATTTAAGCTGGATTTAACCTTGATGATTTTTAATTTATGAAAATGCTTCTGATTACCTAAATGTGTCTGTTTGAAGAAAATGTAAGTAAAATTAAATTACAACCTACATTCATCCTGCTGGGTTTAGGTATTCCCTTATTTCTGCGAGGGTTTGTTTATGAACTTATAAGTAGGTACAATTATTTCATTTACTCTTATATATTGGTCGTTATAGAATAGGTAGGTTAGTATTTCTTATCTTATGGATAATTCAAAGTAAACAGGTGTTATTTTTCTTTTCGTTTAGTTTTCGCCACTAAACTAGCATCACTGTTTATTGTAAGAGTACATATCTAAATACACAGAGTAACAGATTTATTTTCACTTATGACTAGCTTATTTATTTTATTTATTTAACAATTCATGTACACACGAAGTATTTTACAATGAAAAATAAAAAGAAATTTTGTACAAAGGCTCTGCTTATTTCATAATGAAATTTCTTCCAGCAGGCCTGATACTGGACAGATGCAAAGAGAAGCAAATTTAGTGTGCACCCTCATAATAAATTTTATAATAAACTTAATATAAAATAAAGATAATAAAAACATATACATACATCCATACATACAAACATGCAAATACCTAAATACTATGCTATATACATATATAAAATGAAATACAAGTAGATACACATATATTTACAAGTCATACATTGGATCATTGGGACGACAAAGAAAGATAGTGCTCTTTAACTCGCCTTTTAAACACTGAAACAGTTTGAGCCTCACGAATTGCAGTGGGAAGAGAATTCCATAACCTAACTGCATGTACTGTAAAAGAATGAGAATAGTACTTAGTTCTGAAGGAAGGGAAATTTAGGAGGGTTTTTAAATGTGATCTGCAAACTGCATCGGGAGAACGAGCAAAGCGGAATCGATCACGTAGACATGGTGGTGATGTTGGATCGTAGAGTACTTTAAAAAGGAGGCATAGGATTCGGGTATTCCTGCGAAGTCGGATTGGGAGCCACTTGAGCTGTTTGCGATAGGAAGAGACGTGGTCATACTTTTTTAGCCCAAAAATGTAACGGATACATAAGTTTTGCAAGCGCTCAAGCTTGTTTAATTGCTCCTCAGCTAGCTTATCTTCGTTATTAAATATTTATTTACGTTTTTATTATTTTTTCTAAATTTTTGCAATACAAATAATTCTAAGCAGTTACAGCAAAATGTGTGGAAAGGGCCAAAACCGTTTACGTTTATTTCTGTCGTACTTTAATGATAATTTAGACTCGAAGTCACGTAAATGATCCGAGTTCGCAATCAACATAACCGCTAGCGTAATTCCGCATTTGATTATTACGACACTCTTTAGCCGAGTATACTGTTGCATTAATTATATATATATATATATATATATATATATATATATTATAATACGACGTCGGTGATACAAAATCACTTAATTACAAATTAATTAAAATAAATTAATGTTGTGCTATGAAGTTAGTATTGCTTGCGTTATTCACATTTAAGTATTAAAGGCGGAGACTTGAATTAATAAATTAATAAATTGTAATTCAATGAAGATTAGCTGTTACACAGTTAATACTCATTGATTGATTAAAACTACTCGTGCTTTAACGGATTTTATGGCGTTTAACTTTAATTATTTTTAATTCCCGACGTTTCGGGTGCTTTCCTGCACCCATGGTGACGAGGTATATACTGATATGACTGACGTCCCGATGTCAATGTCAAATCCGGAGTACCTTCAGCTTTTTTAATTATTGTTTATGGCATATAAAATATTGTTTATGGCATATAAAAATAATTAAAAAAGCTGAAAGTACTTCGGATTTAACATTGACATCGGGACGTCAGTCATCTCAGTCCCCCGTGACCATGAGTGCTGGAAAGCACCCGAAACGACGGGAATTAAAAATAATTAAAATTAAACGCGATAAAATCCGATAAAGTAGTTTTAATGAATGTGTGGTGTTCGCGTAAATATAAGAAATCAATAATGTTAATACGCATACGACCGCCGTCGTTAACCTCTCAGTGAAACTATATAATTGATTATCTTTCGTATAAGTTTCTCATGTTTTAAAGGAGTTTATAAACACGTTTACAACAAAAAATAATTTAATATACGATTTATTGCTAAAAAGGATATTCAAACATTTTATTGTGTAAACTAACTGCTTCAAATTCTGTTTAAAATGCTCAATTTTATAACGCTGTGACTTTTTAGTAATGGTTCCTTGTGTGACCGTAGAATCGTAAAAATGTAGTCTCTAATTTTTTTTTCTTTTTGTATCCACTGTAATTTTTTTTTTTTCATAATAACGAATGAGCGGTGTGGTATCCTTAAAGGGATTATCGCGAGGATATGTGAATGATATTGTTATTTATATAGACTGTTACTTTATTTATATAATAACCGTTACCGTTACAGTCAAAGTCCGCTGCTGAACATAGGCTTCCGCCATATATTGCCACATAGGGGGGATATTTGCCATAGTTGCCACGCTCGGAAAGCGGGTTGGCAACTGCAGTTTTTTAGACGTTTTCGCTATTAAGAAGACGCTGCTGCCCATATGCTGATGGTTTCCCTCCGTCGCCCCTCACGACATCGACTGATGATATGGGATTGCGGTTGTTATTACACTATACGGTTATGTAATAACGACATAAGATAATCAATCACCCCATCTTGCTACGTGTGTGCCATAAGAGTCGACCAGGGAATACATGAAACTTCTCATGGCATCCAATATATGATTATATATTAATGCAGTAAGAGTAATTTATTGAAAGAGAGTGTGCGCAGGAATTCCAGGTTTCAAATCTTTCCTCCCCTTTTCACTATCGGATAACCGGATTAGGCGGGTCTTCAACGCTTTGTTGTCGAATCTATATGATGCGTGGAGCGTTCGAAGCAAACGGTTTATTTCATCTTTCGTAACGCGTATAACGAAAGTATTTCCGCCCGATTACAATCTTGGTGTTTCAAGAGAAAAGCGAATAAACTTTTGTTTCGTTAAGATAGTGCGATCTACCATCTAGGTTTTCATGGCCATTTACCATAATCATAATTATTCCTTACGGTCCAAAATCTTTCCCTCCAATGTCTGTAATGTAATTTACTGTTCTTGGAGAAAGACTCTGGTACTCCTTAGCTCAGTCAATTAAAAATGCTCAATCCTTAAATGTATTCAAGAAACAGGTTCAGAAAAATTATTTGTCTCTCTAACCCCTTTCTTTTCCTCCTCTTATTTATGGTCATTGATCTACCTAAATAGTGGTCTTTTTAGTGCATAAGTTGGTTTCTTTTCTTATTTTGGTGCACCCTACCCGTTAATCTTTTTATTATTTTTATTAATATTGGGTTGTCTAGAAAAGATTGCTATGTATCAATAAGATAATATTATTTTTCCCTGAAATATATGTTTATTTTTTGTTATTTACTTATATCTTTTTGGTGTAAAATAAAAAGTATTGTATTGTAGTGGATTGTATTGTACCATTAGGTGAGACTGAAATCAAGTACTGGCTCATAATTAGTCAAAATATGAACTGAGTTTAGAGTAATACATTATTTAAAGAACTTTTTTCTTTAAACGAGAAACGTAATTTCTAAATATCTGTCTGCTTTTCAAGTCGTTCTCTGTGCAATGTAATCAGAACATTAACGAGCTCAGTAAGACGTGTCAAAGAGGCATCATCGCCGCGCTCTTACAAATGGTGTTCATGCGTGTATTGCGATGGGAACTTACTCGAAGCTTGTTGGTAGGAAAATGTATTCGAATAATTTTTTCAAATAAAAAAGTCGGCTGTTGCAGAGTCAGTATTTAATAGAATTGGGCAAATATTCAAATATTGTATGGTATTTTATGACTAAAGTAAGTTTAATGCGTATATGACATAGGTATTTTATAAAACTTCCTCATACATTGTGTGAAAATCTGTTGCCATCATCACCAAAAATAACGCGGCTACAGCAAAGTAATCAAAGTCTAAGATATATCAATTAAGTTAAATTTAGTAGGATAAAACTCGTAAAATTAGTTTTATTCAATATGTAATGATTAATGACCCTTATTTATTGTCTTGTTAACATCATCCATACTGTATTGAACAGGGCTATGTCACTAAATTACCAGTTGTCAGAGTTGTTACTTTAAAGATATAGCTTTCTTTAAATTATTTGTTCATTTGTATCTTATAACGATAATTATGATTTTATAATGTTTTCATAATAATTAAATGAAACCAAAAGCACTATGTTCTGAACGAATATTAAAATTATTTACTTTTCACAATAATTTTTCTTTTTTTTTGTCATCAACTCTACCCGTAAACAGTAATGCTTGCATGCTCTAATATTTAAATCTATTTTAATCAATACTTTCGTAAAATATTTTTTACACTCATAATTACTGTACATACTTAATTAATACATTGCCCAAGGCCCAAAAAAAACCTGGTAATGTATGTAATTAAAAATTTAATTCTTGTTTTCGAGTCCCCTCAGATTGTCCCAATACCTGTGACACTTCATTCCTGCTAAACACTACTAATACTCCTACGTAATTGATAGAAATTTAGATTATTTACAAATTGTTACCTCTCAATCAAAAAACGGCCAGGAATAAAACAATATGTCAGGTATATTTATAGTAAAGTTTTGGAACAAAAATATGAATATATTTGACTTTAAATAATTACGACTTTATTAAAACACTGTAGCTTAATAAGTAGAAAGGAACTAGAAAGTTTGCATCTAATGTTAGCGTCGTCGGGAGGTTTCCGTTCGCGAAGGGAAAATCGCACTTTTGCGTAACTGATCCTCGTAACAAATCGTAATAAAGTGATTTCCGTCGGCCATGTTGTTTAATCGTTATTTTTATTGTTTAATGAGCAAACGATTATTTGATGGTGCTTAATTAATGTTTTAACAACTTTCAAGTTTATTTTACAAACATCTAAACTGCCTTTTATTCTCCATCCACTATCCATCGCTAGATAATAAGACTAAAGACTAGGGTTTTTATCCTTTCATTGTTGTTATATTTAATATTTAGACTAAACGTTTTCCTTCATCGGCGGACACTTCCTTAAAAAAAACCCTTTCAGATATAAGAGGGGGCTTGTGCCCAGCAGTGGGACGTATATAGGCTCTAACTTTTTTAACTTATACGTACAAATAACTGCCAAATCTCACAATTCTCACCCGTTAGCAGTATCTCCGAATAGTACTATTATTTATTTAACAAATTATTTACACTTTATTGCGTAAGAACTACCGCAATCAATGAGGATTACAACAATGAAAAGTTTTAGGTACCCTCAACACTCAACAGTGACTCTCAAGAATAAATGCTACAGTCGTCTCTTCAATTGTTGCTTGTGCGAAACGTTGCCCAACTATAATAATCACATGGACGCTCGTTGCTACATCATAAGAAACGTATCCACCATATTATGTATATATTACAAGGTTGTTTGCTATGGTGAGTACATGATCCTGTTCTTAATAATTCAGTGGCTCATAAACCATTGTAAAGCATAAGACTAGGAAATCATATAATGAGAGAGGTCAAGCGCGGGAACAACGACTTTACACGCTTTCCGAGTGAAACACCGCCAAATTCCTGACACCGGCCTACTACTGAAATTTTCTTGAAAGAAAAATCCAATAGCCGAAATCGAACCCTGAGCGCATGATCGTCAGTCGAAGGAATTCACATTATTAAAAAGATTGTGACCGTTTTCCATTATTTTGATATTTTTATCACGAACAGTGACTGATAAACCCATCGTATATTAATTTGATAGTGAATTTACAGGAAAATAAGGGGCAATTTACTAGAATGCGCACAAAATACGGGAGTAGGCAAAAAATATCATAGAAGTAACGAACTGTGTGTGACATTCTTCTAAGTTAAGAAAGGATTTTGTCCTACACTATTACACTTGAATTCACAATTTATTTGGATAAAATTATTGCTTACCTGAGTAAAAAATGGAAGATTCAGAATTTAAAGAAACTCAACTCAGTCAAGTCATTTAGTAAAAAGTGTATGTTGAAATTTGTAATTGAAACAGTCTTTTTACAAACGAAAATTTAAAAATCTTAAGGATTGTTCGGAAAAAATTACAAAATGTTATACAACCGGCTTGTTGCGACTTTGTCTTACACGCTTAACTTAACACATTAAAACAATGTAACAATCCTATTTTTGTTTAATAAGCGTATACAATAATATTATTTGCGTTTGTCTTTAACATATTTTGGTTGTATTAAAACTATATTTTATTAAAGTGTTAAGCAATATATAGCTTATTTTATCAACGTGCATTACTTACATAAGTTTATGATATAAGGTTATTATAGCTATGTTCACAAATATTCAAGTTTACATTCCTATAGAAGCGGATTTATTATTAATAGTTATTATATAAATAATATAATCGTGTTATTGTAATAGGTTATTATAGCCATTTTCACAAATATCCGGGTTTACATTCCCATAAAAGCGGATTTATATCAATAATTATTATTTTAATAACAGAATCGTATTATTGTAACAGACGCTTTTAAAAATTGTTTTAGATTATAGAAAATGTGGAAGAATCTTTTTATTTTAGCGCATTTAAGTACTTTACCACTTTCCTAATATATTGTGTCAATTGAATTAGGTAAAGCATATTGTGATACACGTAAACGTTCTTACGAACGTAAAATATGACTACAATGATGTCGTCACAGATGTCTTCAGAATAATAAACATTTTACACATGATACGGCCTTAACCTGTAGGAATTAAAAACCTCGCGACCTTAATAATTATTAGCCTATTAGGTGAGAGCTGCTGCATGTAGCATTCTAATGTGATTTAATTATCATAAGAAATAGTGTGAAAATTTGTGCAAGGAGGTGTCAACTACTTTGTATTTGTCTTTATATAATTAAATTAAATTTGAGAATATACACATTAAAAATAGGTAATAATAAATAAGTTATTAAGTTAATATTTTATTTTTTTCAACTACAATTGATAATTTTTAATGAATTATCGACTTAATAATTTTGATATTCTAAGTTTTTAATATAACTTTAACGCGAGCAACAATTGAAGATTATTATTTCACTTTCCATTGAGCGTTGTATTGAAGTATCATGTACAGATTGGAAAAAATCGTTGTTGTTTGTGTATACAGACCTTCAGAATAATGGGTAGTTACCGAATAACTACCCATTATTTGAGTCTGCTATGGAGCATGCTTTAAGAATTTTGTGTAATAAAAATAAAAATTGTATGTGGGGACTTCAATATTAGCATTTTAAAACCTTCATCGGACTAATTAGATTCATTAACTTATTCGAATCATTTAATTCAGACCATGCGTTCCTTGAGCCTACAAGAATGACCGCAACATCGGCTACTTGTTTGTTAATATTTTGTGGAAGTTTATTAGTCTTTTAAAACTCCCTGAAATATGAGTATGCCCCGAGGATCAATGTTGAGACCATTCCTCTTATTAGCCATGCTCATATAGAGCCATGCTGCAGTTATATTTGAAGTATAGTTGTAGCAAGAATGGGTCGGCTCGACCGGGGAGGGACCACGCTCTCACAGAATACCAGCGTGAAATAGTAGCTTAATGGTGCTGTATTTCGTATGGTGAGTGTAGAGAACCGGATACCCTTTTTACTAGAAACGAGGCATTCCATCTAAGTCCTCACGGGTGACAACGCATATGCATTTTAATTCGTAACTGAGGATAGATGTAGATGACTATGGGCCACAGCAATCACTTACCATCAGGTAGACTGTGTGCAATGGAGATCTCATATTGAGACCCATAATTTTAACACGCGCAATAAATCTTAACTTGCTGTTTCCCAACGTATAGACTCCATAAAACTAGCGGCTCATTTTTGGGTAGAATGTAAATATATTAACGAGATTCCCCGTAATATTTCTGATTTGCCTTTGCATGAATTCAAAGTGCAGGTAAAAACACTGTGATGAAGAAAAGATACAATAAATTCAATGACAATTTAAAAGATAAGAGTGCATGGAGATAATGAGCTTCCTAAGACTTTTTTTAACTTATGTATGTGTATTATATATTATAAAGATAAATTATAACTATTGGGAGAAAAATAGTTTACTTTTGAGCTTATTACCGCTTCTTCTCACAAGTTCTATCTGCAGTAGAGCCTTGTTGGAGCGATGGCGTAGTATTGGCTTAAAAAGTGCTTTGTAATAGCCAATTTTTTATTTGTCCTTCTTTTACGCAGCTACGGATCAACATGATATTTTGCTTAGATATAGATTATGGGTCGGAGAGTGACATAAGAGACTGACGGACTGCGGGATAGATCTGGAGGTCTCTAATTACCTCTTCATGCGAAAATGACAGAACGATTTTCTTTAAATCAAAAGTTTAAATAAATAATATTATTTATTATCAATATCAAAACAGCGGGCAAAAGCTAATACATAATATTGCTTACAAAGATTAAGATATATTTCAAGCGATTATAGTATATTAGTGTTATTACAAGCAAGCCCGTTAGATTTGAGGAAAACAAAGCGTTTTATGTCGCCACTGTTATGTTTAGAGAAGTATACCTGTACTGTGGTCCATTTTACTGTTAATGAGCGGCAAGTGTTACCTGGAACAAGTGTAAAAATGTCGTTATTACGTGCAATAATACCATAAAAGCTAAGTGGACACACTACTCATAAATTTAATGGAACATTTGCCAATGTTTTGTTTACGTTTCCATTCAACCTTTAAAATAATAACGAGCTGTCATTTATAATTCTAGTTTGAGATAGTTATAGTTGGAATGGGTTACAAAAGTAATATTATGTTTTCGAAAACACTATCATATAGATTATATTAATATACATGTAGGTGTAAATAAGCCTTGCATATTGATCTGAAGTTATTAACTTGTTAATATATTTAGTATCAAAAAATTATATGTAGTTAGTTAATATATTTAACTTTAAAACCGATATAAATTTAATAGAAACTAATTAAAAAAAACTAATAAAAATAGCTATAAATGACTTCTAAGTATTATGAACTTGGAATCCTAGTAAATTCTTGAAACCTAGAGTCCCATGAATCGGTAATGTGATTAGGATTCTTTTCATTTCTGTTACAGATTGTTATGCTGTGACATATTGTTTCCTGTAAAACAGATCGAGGCCATGGTAATTTTGTATAGATAATGTTACCGTGTCGAGGCGATCCGGCAGAGATCTAAATTTAGATTGGCTGAAACTGGTGACTTTTCTGATAAAAACATAAATCTCTAATAATATGAAGCAACTAGTGAATGCAAGTAAAACAAGGTCATAATCAGACATACAATTTAAAAACTTTGTCAAAGAAATGTTAAAAGGCGTACTATAAAATAGATCAATATATACTCGTACATGTATGGACATAACACCCTTGCATTTTTGCAAATCGCCTGGCGGGTGATTTATTGTTAAAAATGACGTCGATGACGATTATAAAAAATATTGATAAACGTTTCACATTGTATTGATTTTATTGAAAACCGGAAATACACAGTAGTATAATAAGTCTATGGCTCGAAATTAAATTGTAACATAGTATTTATTAGCAAAAAAATAAACCCCAGATTGGCTTACAGTTTCGTCTGTGAAATATTGATTTACGAAGTGGTTTAGATGTTGAAATTTATGAGAGCTTTGATCAAGCTTTTACTGAATAAAATAGTTTTATTTCGACTTTGACAATACGAAAGACTTTTTGTTTTTTAATCTAAAACAAATTTAAATTTTTTTTCGATTTTATAACATTCGTGTTAAATCGTACACAGACGGATAATAAATAAGTATGTATTTGTGTTAATAAATACAGAATAAATATTGACACAGTGCAGATCGCATAGATCCTTTTATAAAATTTTTTTTCTAAGTACTGATTGTAAATGTCACTACTATATTTTACTGATTAACGATAAACGGGGCAGTATTCCCATTATTTCATTATATTGAAGCGATAAAGGAAATTGTTACCTCTACCGTTACTGCTGAACAGCCCCCCACATAGATTGCCTCATAGGGGAATATTTGCCATAGCTGCCACGTGGCAAGCGGATTTTTTATTTTTACTCGTTATTAGAAAAACGCTTGATTTGTTTCTCGCTGTCGCCTTTTACGACACCCACGGGTTGATATATACCGCCACTGTACGGTCAAATTGATTAAAACTCGAATAATAGTGAAGTACAATATTATAAAACATAACATAACATAAACACTCACGCCTGTCACCCAGAGGGGTAGGCAAAGACTACAGACTTCCATTTAGCACGATCCTGACATACCTTTCTCGCCTCTTCCACATTCATATACCTACGCATACATGCTCGTCGGTTAAGGGTACTCTTAATTTGGCCCATTTTTAGTATATCGCCAATTTGGTCGACAAACTTCCGCCTAGGACGTCCCTTTCCGACTCTTCCATTCACTTCTGCAACATATATTTGCTTTGTCAGTCTTTCCGCATTCATTCTTTCTACATGACCAAACCACCGAAGCATTCCTTTCTTAATCCTGGTCACCGCATCATCTTGCAAACCACACTCTTCTTTTATCACACAGTTTCTCACCCTGTCACTCAGATTCAGCCCTAACATACTCCTTAGCGACCGCATTTCTACCGCATTTATTCTACTCTCGTGCTTCTTCTGCCACACCCAACTTTCACTACCATACGTTAAAGTAGGGACTAATACAGCACTGTGAATTGCCATACGTGCCTTTTTTGACACATTCTGACTTTTCACAATAGAGTGTAGAGCCCCATTTACTTTATTTCCTGCATTCACTCGTCGTTCAATGTCCTTATCATATCTCCCATCCCTGCTGAATACACATCCCAAATATACGAACTCATCCACTTGCTCAATTAACTCTCCTTCTATTCTTATTTCACATACCGTTTTGCTTTCATCTCTTTCGAAAACCATCACTTTCGTCTTACTTGCGTTCACTTTCATTCCCCTTTCTTTTAATGACCTGTTCATTAATGTAACCATCATTTGCAACTCGGCCGCCGACGACGCAAGTATGACTTGATCATCGGCGTACAAAAGGCATTTGATGGTTAACTCACCCATTCTTACCCCGCATTCTTCAACTTTCAAATTTTCCAAACAGCTGTCCATAAATAGGTTGAACAGCCACGGGGAAGCTACACAGCCCTGTCTGACACCTTTATGGATGCCAAACCAGCCCGAGTAGACCCCGTTGATTCTAACACAAGCACTCGAGTCCCTATACAGAGACTTTAATGCCTGTATCAAACCAGCGCTCAACCTAAATGCGTTCAGCGTTTGCCATAACACATCCCTGTCCACTCTGTCATAAGCCTTTTCCAAGTCCATGAACGCACAAAAAACTCTTTGGTTTTTCGCCAAAAACTTCTCCGCGATCATGCGCATGGAAAAGACTTGATCTGTACACCCCATTCCCTTTCTAAATCCCGCTTGCACATCCCAAATTTTTTCATCAGTTTCTTTCATAACTCTTTCAATTAGTACCTTAGCATACAGTTTTCCCACAATGCTAAGAAGGCTGATACCACGGTAGTTTTTACAGTCCTGCTGTGACCCTTTTCCCTTATATATTGGGACTATCACGGCTTTGCACCAGTCTCCCGGTACCCGCTTTAGTTCCCAACATAAATTAAACAAGGTGTACAGCAGGCCTGCCACCACGTCCTCTCCAGCCCTTAGCATTTCGAGTGAAACTCTATCATATCCGGCTGCCTTACCTACTTTCATGCTTTTCATTGCTTTCATTATTTCACCCATACTTATCTCCCTATCTCTTTCATCTTCTTTCGGAATTTCTATTTCATTTAGTTCACACTTCTCCTCACTCATAAATTCGCTTTCAAAATATTCCTTCCATCTCTTTAGACTCAACACTTCATCATTCAGGATACAGCCATTCTCGTCTCGTATCGCATTCAATCTAGGCTGTTTTGTATTTCCCCTGGTATTTCTTACGAGTTTCCAGAACATTTTAATATTTGCCTGGAAGTTATCCGATATTCTTCTATCATTCCTATCCGTTCTTTCTTGCTTTTTCCTTTCAACTAATTCTTTTACTCTCTTATTTAAACGTTTAAACTCTGCCTTTTTTCTTTCATTCTCATCATTCTTACCACCAGAGTTACCAGCTTTGGTCGCTAGTAAATCTAGCCATGCTCTCTTCTTTGCTTCAACTTCCATACGTACCTCGTCATCCCACCATAACGTATTGTCTTTCCTTTCATTCATTCTCTTACTAACACCACATACTTCGGTAGCTGCATCCACTAAACCTTTCTTAACATTATGCCACACATTCTCCAAGTCTAACTCATTCACACACAACTCATCCAAATTACTTATATTTTCTCTCAGTCTGCATTTGTACTTGTCTTTCACATCTTCATCTTGTAACCTCTCAATTCTTATACGCTGTAACGCAGTGGTAGACACAGATGTCCTATGCCGCCAACGTCTGAATAAACCCCTAATTCGGCATAAGACCAGGTAGTGGTCCGTCCCTACGTTGGACCCCCGGTAAACCCTTGTATCCACTACTGCGCTCCTCATTCTTTCATCCACAGTTATGAAATCTATCATGCTTCTATCATCACCTCTTTCCCAAGTGTACATGTGAATCTTCTTATGACGAAAGAAAGTGTTCGTCACAAAAAGATTCCTTTCCACACATACGGTGAGGAGGCTTTCACCATTCTCATTTATACTTTCATCACCAAACGTTCCCAATATCCTTTCATAACCAAGCCTCCTCACCCCAACCCTTCCATTAAAATCTCCTAGCATAATAATATTTTCATTTCCCTTACACTTCATTAGCACCATCCTTACCATTTCCCAAAACTGCTCCCGGATATAAGTGGGCTTAGACATGTCTGGGGCGTAGACCCCTAACACAAACAACTTCTTTAAGCCCACTTTCATTCGTATCCATAGCAGTCTTGGGCTTACACATTCATACTCTTTCACACATTGGCCCATTCGTTCTGAAAGGATGATTCCTACTCCCTGGCATGCCCGCTCGATCTCGTCTACACCAGACCAGTATGCGGTATACATGCCAAGTGCAGTGACATCCTTCCCCTTCCTTTTCGTCTCATTTACACATAATACATCTATTCCTCTATCATACATCATATCGCATACTTCATCCATTTTATCATTCATTGCCCCACATACATTCAACGTAGCCAGACGGGCCTCTGCAATCCACTTTTCGCCTCTCTGGGAGACAGAACGTGACGGGTGGCGAACCTCGTCGCCGGTTTTCCTCCCGGAGATTCTTCGCACCCCTGCCCCATCAAAGGGGCGCCGGGAACTCGGGGCCATTTCTTTTACTTTTTGCCTCATGGTGCGAAAACTAGGGCGTGGCATATTTTACGCCGCTACCACACGGCGAGTAGCCGAGTCTGTTCTTTCGGCTTTGTCGCTCTTTTAGCACCACCCGGGGGAAACGTGTAGGGTGGGCCTAGGATTAGGTGGTCGAAGCCTACGGACGCGAGCGACTTATCCCCCCAATGTACAATATTATGATAGAGGATATTCTTACACCGCCACTTATATATTATATGAGTAGTTTATTTATAAATTTAGTATGTTTTACAAGAAAATTATGACACATAATAAATAAATTAATATATAACTCTTGACATTCATTATCATACTAAGTACATATAGTAATACTACGTTATTTATGGTCCTACCGCCTCATCTGTCATCTCGCACCTTTGGCAATGCTTAACTGTACTCGCCTGTATATTTCATGTCTAGCGTAAACGAGATAGTTATACCAACATCTATCGTAAGTCATAAGATCTTTCGGACATTTCCTATTGTCGCAATTAACGACACCCACAGCCTACGGGGCGAAATGGCGTGATGGATTGTTTTACGCAGCCACTTCACAGCAAATATGCAAATATATATCGTCAAACTTAGGCGTATAAAACATCGTAGTAAGGCTGACTAGGGCTTCTACAGCTAACATCCTAGTATTCAGGACCCTTTTGTATTCTTTTATAAAACTGAAGAGACCTACGTACTTAGAGTCTACTTGATAGGAAGTAACTTAGCTATGGATACCTACAGCTAACTTCAAACAAGAAATGATGTGCTGTCGATTCTGAGGACTAACACTCATGACTGTTTCTATCCTCAAATAGCAGTCACTATAACTGCTATGTGCAACCAGGCAGAAAAGCGTGTCACCATATAGTATTTAAAAAGTTAAAATTTAAAGTTACAGCCTATATACGTCCAACTGCTAGGCACAAGCCTCCTCTCATTTTTGAGTATTTTTGGCCAAGGAAAATGTTTGCCACTCTGCCCCAATGCGTGTTGATGAGCTTCACGTCTTCAAAATATTTTTTTCTTATTTTTCAGACATGCAGGTTTCCTTCACCGCGAGAATGTGGTAAATCAGCACTTAAAATTGCAATAAACACTTATTACTGCCGGCGGGGATCGATGTTGGGTTCCTCGCGATCTGTGAAATTCACATCGAGCGTCTAGCCCCTGAGGTACCACGGATCTAGGCTAGTAATTACGTTAGTATAATAACGTTGCCACTATGTTTGTTACTTCGTAAGGTGTTACATCTTAAGCATGCAAAACACGTACGCAATCCGGCGCGATACGCACAACAAACAGCCTATTTGAATAATTGCTGTGTACAAATTACACCACAACAATAGTTAATTGTGAATCTATGTTAAATAAAGGGCCCATGTGATATCCAGTACGTGGTTCTATTTGAATCAATGTACAACTTGAATAGTTCTGGATAAGAGTGTTTGATTTATGTGTTCAACACATAACACGTGTTACCCTAAAACTATTGTGTAATATTACCCATTGTTTAAAATATCAACAAATCCATCAACCAAAGTCTTGAAACAAACGTGTCTAGAGTAGTTTGTCGTAGAGTGACATGCAATACATGTAATAATTGAATACGTAAGCTCGTTAGTTGTTTTTACGTGTACACAAGATAAGAAGGTACAATAAGGTTTTAAAGCCATATAAAACCACGGATGAAGAAGAATTAATGGACGACGGCAATATAACGAAGGCCAGATGATGCATGAAAATCTTGTTAGATTAAGTTAATAAATAACAAGTGTAAGAGCCGTCAGGCCGTCGAATAATAATAATAATAATAATAATTTTATTTCAGATGCAAGCGCCACGTATAAGTTTCTAAATTTTATATTCCCACCAATACAAATAAAGTTGTTATTTACAGTTTAATTTGCTGATTTACTGCATGTCCAACGATGAAAGTAAGAACACTTTCTTCGTTGGACATGCAGTAAATGAGCAGATAAAACTGTATATATTTCAAACACAAGTTGTGTGTGAAAAATATAAATTTTTGAAAAGAAACGTGAAGTTCGTTATCACGTATTTAGACAGCGTAACGAATTCTTTCCTATCCTAACAACCCTTCAAAATATGAAGGTAATGAAACCTTGGCGTCCGCTACACTAATTTACTGTGAGTTTTTTATAGGATAAAGGGTACACACGAGACCAAAGTCTAGTAATCTATTATAGATTAAAAATCAAAATGCATATGCGTTGTCATTTTTAAATTACAGAGAACTGAAACCTCAAAAGTCTTGGATTTAAATTTCATCATCATTATCATCATTACAGCCCTTCACATGTACGCAGCTGATCATAGGCTTCCCAAAAGGAATGCCACAAAGCACTGACCTGAACCACCTGCATCCATCGACATCTTGCATATCTCACCAGGTCGTCACTCCATCTTGTGGGGGGTCACCCTACACTTCACCTTTTTTCTCCTTTTTTACCATCGGTTGTCGGTTCTTCGAGCTCTATGACCGGCCCATTGCCATTTCAGCTTACTAATCCGTTGGGCTATGTCGGTCACTCTGTTTCTACTGTAGATATCCTAATTTTTAAGTTTATACGGGCACTGAAAATTTTGGGAATCAAGGAAGTGACACAACATTACTATTTAAAAATGTATTTATTGCTTCTCGAAGTATTCTCTGCGAAATTTGACACATTTTTCCATACGATGGAACCAATCATTGAAGCAACCATTCCATTCGGAAGTTGGGGTCTCCAAAATGGCCGTTTTGTAGGCGTCCACAGCTTCTTCAGGTGATAAAAATCTCTGTCCACGCAATTTATTCTTTATTTTAGGGAAAGTATAGAAATCATTAGGGCTTAGGTCGGAGCTGTACGCCGGATGGTCAAATAATTCTATGTTTTCTTGCTCTAAAAACTCTTTTGTTCTTTGTGCGGTGTAAGAACTCGCATTGTCGTGATGGAGGATGATGCGGCGGTTGCAGCTCTCTTTACAGAGTTCAGAAACGACCTGTGGCAAACAAATGCTAGCATAGCATTCTGCATTAACCGTTCTTTGTCCCTCAAGAGGAATAGTCGTAACATGGCCGGTTTTGGAGACAAACATGGCCACCATTTATTTGCAACACTCCGTGAACGAAAAATTTTTGTTGGCTTTAACTCATTTTCGAACACCCAAACTCGTGACTGGTTTTTGGTTTCAGGTTCGTACGCGTATATCCAGGATTCGTCACCTAATACGATGTTGTATACAGCATTTGAGGATCCTGCGTGGAATCTTTCGAGAGTTCAGACGCACCAAGTAACGTGAGCCGCTTTTTGCTCTTCAAAGAGCGGATGCGGTATCCATCGGGAAAACAACTTTTCTACACCTTATTGTTCATGCAAGATTATTTGTATTTGACTCATGCTAATGTCTAAAGTTGCGTGAATTTCGCGGTATGTCACATGTCGCTCTTCCTTAATCAGCTTACGCACTGCATCAACGTTTTCTTAGGCGAGTGCAGTTTTTGGACGACCTTGACGGGGATCATCACTGAGCTTGACACGTCCAGGTCGAAATTCAGCAAACCAGCGATAAATTGTGGTTTTGGATGGGGCTTCATCATCAAATGCAGAAATCACCCGGTCAACACACTGTTTTTGTGTTAAACCACTTCGAAAATCATAATAAATCATCGCTCTTGAATTTTCTCGAGTCAATTCCATTTTCTCAACGACTAAACAAGTTTGACAAAACCTTGTGACAAGACCGAGAATCTTTTTTTAAATAAATAAATGGTATTCGATTTTTAAAACCAAGGAGTTTTCAATTAAAAAGATTTTAATATGACAGGAACAGTGGACATATTCCATTCCCGATACTTTTAGTGCAGCCTGTGTATCACTATCCACTTCATATTAACCGCTCCAAATAAGTTAAAATGCCTAGCAAAGGCATTTTAACTTATTTGGAGCAGTAAATAGGACCGTCGGAATATTAGGAGTATTGAGATATAGTTATAAAGTTATATTCCCAGGACAGAGGTTTTTTCCGAACCAGTGGTAAAATATAAAAATTATTCAATAGTAATTACATGTAACCTATGTTAAATTAAAAAAAAAATAATTCTCTTCTATTCTATAGTTATAAAGCACTGTTAGTATTATTAATTTTATTTTAAATAAAGAACATCTTTGTAGTTTAATGCCTGATTAGAACGCTTGTGCAGTTTGAAGTTTGAACCGTTGCGTTGTTCAAAAAATAAAAAAATATAGTGGTTGCAAAACAATCGTGTTGGAACATTTGCATAGAAACAACATCTGTTGTGTTTAATGTGGTTCGAGATAAAACCAGGTCAAGTGTGAGTGGAATAAACGGTAAATCGCAATTACATAAATAAGTTTACATTGAAACATCGATAGTTTAATCGATTTGTCCCCGTAACATTTGTTGTATGCACCCTACTAATCCGTGAAATAATTTGATTTTAAAAGCGTCATTAAGTTTTGGTCAAAATTAAGAATACAGCGTGTGAATGATTTCTGGCTTAACGTAGTTTTATTTTCAACTTCGAATTTTCTGGTAGTAGAAATTGTATGAATTATATATTCTTTACCAAAAATATATCATTTTATATTCAGTTAACTAAATTTTTCTGGCGCTATTGCATAATATTGTAATTCGTAAGCAAATAGTCTTATGAAAATCATATCATATCGTATATACCTACGTCGTAAACAATCTTATATAAATGCGACTATAACCATATTGTACACGTATATACCAGTGCGAGGTGCCTGTGATCTCCAATGCGCATACCAAACGTGGTGATAATGGTTATAAACCCTTTCTACTACGTGAATATCCAGCTGTAGTCTGTTAATAAAAAAGGAGCAACAAGAAGAAGTTGCGTCAGTTTCGGTACGTTTATATTAAAATAGTTATTCGAACTTAGCAATAAAGAATTTTATAATATTGTTATGAGCCTGAGGTTCGTGACAGTAAAAACTGTCGATTGAATTACCAAAATTTACACTTTTATTACCGAACACCAATTAAATTTGAAAAGACACTAATAACTAATCACACTAATTCATTCACTTTATTGCGCTCCGAAGCTTCGCTTGTCTCGCCAAATTCAATACTGCCCCGATCGCGGCTTGCAGCGGCTTTAAATATACCTTTTACACCGAAACATCCAGAATATTCCAGTAAATACGGGTGCTGACCGACCAGACGCAAAAAGTTCGAGTGTGGGGCTTCTAGAAAGCTTAATTCTTTTGTTCGATACTAGATGGCGCTGTTGGTCGAAAGTTCAAGATTGTCATTTTTTAGGAAGCCCTCCTGGATCTGGTCCCCGACACTAGATGGCGCTAGTGCCAGGTACCTGACGTCGACTTAGGAGCGGAACAATATATATATATATATATATATATATATATATATATATATATATATATATATATATATATATATATATATATATATATATATCCTATACTATTAAACGAGCAATTCTTGTATATATGTATATATATATATATAATCGGGATCTCGGAAACGGCTCCAACGATTTTCATAAAATTTAGTGTCCAGGGAGTTTCGGGGATAATAAATCGATCTAGCTAAGATTTATTTTTAGAAAATGTCTTTTTGTCCGTGTTTTTAGGCAATTAAAAACTGCTACAATATAGTTAGAATAAGAAGGTAAATTTTGACAGTTTGGTAATGATTATAAATAGCTTAATAATAATGGGCGGTCACAAAATCGTAAAACCCCGGTTCGAGCCCAGACCGACTGACCGACTTTTTTATTTTTTTTTTCAAGTTTCTTTCTTTTTTGAGAAAATATATTTTTTTCGAGCCCTTTTTTTAGTATTTTTTAAAAACACGAAAATTTAAATAAAAATAATTGCACTCATGATTTTTTATTCAAATAACCAGTTCAGTTTTTTCTGTTATGTCGCTAAGATCAAAAAATATTATTTATAATTCATCAGTATGTAATTTGTATCTAAATATAATTTCCAAAACACACGAATTAAAAAAATCGAGCGAAAAATACCGAGCAAAGCTCGGTCAACCGGGTACTATATATATATATATATATATATATATATATATATATATATATATATATATATATATATATATATATATATATTGTTGCGCTCCTAAGTCGACGTCAGGTATATATGTATGTATATATATATATATACATATACATATAAGGGGTTAATGTAAGAAAAATATATTATATTAAAATATATAGCACACTATCGTTTCAATATGAAAGAATTTAACTCTTCAAATTGTTTTTGATGTTTACCTTTTTGATTCGTTTTGGCTTCTTTTAAAGTAGTACAGTTTTTGTAACGGGGCACGACACTGACCGACTTTGAACTCATGGAATGGAGGCATTATAATTTTACCTTCCCAGCAATTGACAACACGAAATTCATCTCAGCGTGAATCTTAAGCACTCTTTGCTCTGCTTGCTTAAATGAACAAGTTAATGTAAGCAAGTAAGTAAGGACCTGAACGGTAACGGAACCTTGAGACAGTTCGACGTATCCGCGTAAAGTATATTCGACACGAATGTGATTTGAGCTCTAGTTTCATTCCTACTACATTTCTTGTGATGTTCTTTGACTTGATTTGCTTAGACTTCTATTACATTTTATGATTAAAAGTCTCGGGTGTTATAAAATTTGCTTGTGTCTAAATTAGATTCTAATTTTAAGTAGTAAATATCTAAGCACAGTATGGTACAAGAAAATATGTTTGATTTTCTCGTATATCTAGTCGGTTAACATATATAAATTAGATATGGACAAATTTCCAGACCAGAAAAGAAGTATTTTGGTCACACAAGCACTCCATGTTCCATGCGGGATGCGAAGCCACGGGTCGTCATCTAACGCTTTGCCACTATTGCTTTTTCTTTACATCGCTTTACACGCTATAGTCATCGATCACTAATATTAAACATAGTGGTACTTTACGTGTGGCATACACGAAAGTGTTATGAAATGATTACAATGTGGGTTCACAGGTTTTCTAATATTGCCAACACACAGCAAGGTTTTAAGTAGTTTAAGCATTATTATGTACTTAACATATTTTCATTATATTTTTACGTGCTCACGTAGAAAAATAATACATAATTAGAAATACTTATCTGCGAAACAAAATATTTCAGAATATACGATAATAATAATCCACAACTATCACACAACGCCACCTAGTCCCAAGCTAAGCAGAGCTTGTGTTATGGGTACTAGACAACTGATAAACATACTTATATATTTCTAAATACATAAATATTATATATAAATTACACCCAGACACAGAACAAATGATCGTGCTCATCACACAAACATTTGTCCTGGGTGGGAATCGAACCCACGACCTCCGGCATAGTAGTCAGGGTCACTAACCACTAGACCAACAGGCCAGTCTACTAGAATATACGAATTCCAGTTACACACACACGGAGCGGAGCACGCGGCATTCAAAATATTTCATAACCCACTCGGAAATAAAAGATCGTTACCATTACAGTCTTAAAGTCCAGTGATGAAAATAGGCCTCCCCCATAGATTGTCTTATAAGGGGGATATTTGCCGTAGTTAATACGCTTGGCAAGCGGGCTGGCAACCGCAGTTTTTTTATTTTTAGTCGTTATTACGAAGACGCTGCTGTTCATCTCCTGATTTTTTTGCCTCTATCGTACTCTATCTCACACCGTCACCTGTATGTAATACTTCCTATTGCTTATATAATATTTTTTTTTTTTTTAATATAATATATCACATACAAAGATCTGTTAACATGATGTACCTATATTAGATAGGCTGTAGCTTTTGCATATACGTTTTTTTTAACTTTATGTTCCTAACTAAAGTACGTTAATATTTAAAAAAATATATTTACTAAATTTAGTTAGTTCCCATACAGTTGATTGAAAATGTTATGAATCTAATAAACGTAAAAGTAAGTGAAGTGTAGGGCGGCGCGGCGCCTCTTACCTGGTTACTCTTGCAAGGCAGGCATGAAGTAGGTGGATGCAGTTTGCTCTGGACCGTGTTTTATTGTATTACTTGTGGGAATCCTATGTTTAGGAGCGGGCTTGTGAAGGACAGTAATGATGATGATGATGATGACGGAAACCTAAACGTGTCTATTTGAACTATTTACGAACAGAACACATCGATTTTAATCGCAGTATACAAATATTTATTTAGGACCAACCTATGAATCGTCCAAACGATAATTTAGGGTCGATATGTGCTCACAACATGAGAAAGAGGATTATAGGCTTATTTAAATCGAACATGTGCGACATGTTTAATGATAATAAATCTAATTCGTTGCTTTTAAATTAATACTCCATCACGCATGTTTTTGTTCTTCGTTGTTTTGTTGGAAATAGAAACCTTTAGGTAATTATTTGTATAAGACCTTCATTGTTATGTTTCCCGCATAAAAATGATAGGAACAAAGAGAGTCTTCGTTACTGGTTCCGTTATAATTTTATTATATGTATATTATACAATATGTAAGTAATATCGCTTCCTATCTGTGGAACCGGAACTGCTGAATAAATTGTTTTATTTTTAACTTCCCACTATGAAAATCAATGACTTTTGAAAAATCAGTTGTTTTATATTTATTTTAATAAATTTAATTTAACCCCAATTAGTTAATACGTCATTCATTTTACAACATCATCATTGCAGCCCTTCACAAGTCCACTGATGAACGTAGGCCTCCCAAAAAGAATGCTACAGAACACAGTCCTAAGCCATCTGCATAGATCGAATTCCTGCAACTTTCCAGGTCGTCACTCCATCTAGTGGGGGGACGCCCTACACTTCGTCTACAGGTACGAGGCTGCCACTTGAGAACCTTTCTTCCCCATCGGTTGTCAATTCTTCGAACTATATGGCCAGACCATTGCCACTTCAGCTTACTGATCCGTTGGGCTATGTGAGTTACTGTGTTCTACTGCGGATATACTAATGTTTAAGTTTACCACACCGAAACCCTGAGAGAAACCCCGACCATGAGCCACTGCACACGGCCAGCAGTGAAGGATCCCATCTCAGCTCCATAAGTCATCATTAGCAACATGTAAGTTCATTTTATATAAAAAACAGAAAATATTAGTTAGACACATACACAACAAACACATAAACCTGAAATACAGGTTTATCCTAGTTCAGGTGCCTACTATAATGGTATATTTATATTTTTGATTGAATTAGTTGTACACTTTATTGAAATAAACAAAATATATATTTGTCAGTTTTACATCCATTTATACAAGTATTAACCTAACACAATAGTGTTATTTTGAATAAATTAAATGAATATGTATTGAATATTCAAATAAGGGTCTATAGGATTTAAAAAAAAAACGACTTACAACGAGGAGCATCGTCACAGAAGCGAGACATCCGAAAGTGCAATCGTAATGCAGTAACAGTGACTCATGTCCAGCTGTAGAGATTCTTTATCTAGGATAGACGGAGGCGTCTGTGAGCTTCAGTATCCACTTATTATCAAGTTTGTGTGCTTCTTGTTTACTCGTAATTCTTTGATATTAATAAACGTAAATGAAATGAATGATTGTGAAATCTATTCTTTGGCACTGACTTCAGAATCTATTAAGTGAAACTTTTTAACAGACCCTGCACGTTAGCTACAATAGTAGTGTTTATATCGCTGGAGATTGTGATTTAGTTTTTAGCATAATATTAATAATTAATTAAAAAAATATTTGTGTCTCACTGGCTTGTTTGACTCTCAAACGTTTTAATTCACTCATAGTTTTATAGGTGAAAGTAAATAAAAGTTACTCAGAAATAAAAGTTGATGCAATTTCCATTAAGTTTTTAATATTCAAGCGTATAGAAAACGATCGAGGAGTCGGAGGCAGTTATTGTGAACTATTGTTTACTTAAGGTGAGTTCTTCGTTGGCTTGCATGATCAGTTGTCAGACAATGTGTGCGAGGTTTGTTAATACCCGACAGCTTCATATATATACGCTTATATTACGCGCGTGCATGTGTGATATTTGTAAATGTCCATAAAAGTAATTTAACCATTAAGTTTAATTTTCAAACAACGAAACGAGATTTACGAAAGAAAAATACTATTTTTATTTAAAACTTTTATTATACAGAGATATTTTCGTACACATAAATAATATTTTATCTAGAGCGATAAATAATGGCACTTCGTAGTTGATTAACTTGAAATATAAGTATGTTTTCGAATTTGTAGCTTTTTGGCAACGTGCGATATAATAATGAGAATTGATGGAGTTTTCTCTTTATTAAGTATTTATTATTTCATTTGTACGAATAATATAGGTATAATAGTATAGTAGGTATATAACCGTAATATAGTATTTTTATGGAATACGTACAGGCTTAGTGGCTTAGCTATTTTATTATGTACCAATGTGTTATCCAGCAAGAAATTAGGGTAATTTTAAAATGTGCCAGTTGACATTTTTTATATTTTTTTATTTTATATAACCCACAGGACACATTATGATTATATCTCTATTACATTCTAGAATAAAAAAAACTAAGTCTTCATAATTATATTATGTTGTCAAGGCAATTTTTAATTATTAAATATGATTACAATTATTGTTGTTAATAATTATAATACTTCTTGAAGAAGATCTTCAATCTGCATGTCCGTACTTCGATTAACAAACATATGGGCACAAATTACAGTTGAAAGCGCTACTTGCGCTTTTTATTATTTGCCTATCTAATTAAAATCATTATTGATTGAGTTATTGCATAAATTCCAAATTATAAAATTCATTATAATATTTGTGCTTTATATAAAATTGGATCAAAAATCTTGATCCTTGTACCTTGCATATTTGATCATTAACAATGTAGTATTTTATTATCTATGGAAGTAAAATGAAAGTCAAAAGAACGTATATTATTGTAAACTATATCTTTAATAAAAATAACAGTCATATGCAACTTAAACATAAATACGATAAAATGTATTTAAGGTGTTAATCAAACTATACATAATACGAGTATGACCTCTTAGCATCACCATGACATACATACCAAATATAGACTAAGGTAAATCAGCCTACTACGATCGATAACTTGTAAGATACCACTTCCATTTGTAGATACCATAAAGTCTACAAATAAGAATAAATCTACAAATAAGAATGGGCACGTGTACTTGTTTTGTTCGTATGCGCGATGGTGTAAAGATTCATAAAAAAATGGTATGAACATTAACAATACAGCAGTTAGCGAGAGAATTATTTGTTCATAATTAAAAGGATTTTCACTCGACTCCAAAAGAATAAATGCTATAAATTTCACTGACAAGTTCCCAGAGCAACTTTGGACTTGTAAGAAACACGACATTACTTTGTATCCAGTTAACGAAGTGCTAACTCGTTGCTTGTAAGAAGGTCTCGCTTGTCCAATAAATTTACTGCTAATTATTCATATTTACATCTTTATTTAATAGATTCAGTTTAACTATACTATGTTTGTACAATAACGTGACTAAGAAAGAAAAGTTATTATTTCGCAGTAATCTAATATTTATGTAGGGTTACAATAATCATCATCATCACAGGCTATTCAAAGTCTAACACTGATTATAGGCCTTCGGTATATTTCATGAATGCTTTTTGCTTTTTAGTGGTTTTTATTTAATATCTCCAGTCCTCTCTATCTCAAAGAACATCTTAAATTACTTAGCTCCTGTCATAATTTTTCCTTACGGCCCAAAGGAAATATCTATATAAATATAATATAATATATAAATATATTTATCGCATCTACCACGGGGAGTACTCTGAGGAATTGTTCGGACTTATTGCAGCCGCATAATTTCACCATCGCACATCGCGACGAAACGATACAATCCATACCATCTGGATGACTAGCGGTCCACCACCGTGCGATTTAAAAGAAGTTTTCTTCCTCGCACAACTTCCTTGTCGAATCGAATACCACCAGAGATTTTTCCGGACCTATACAACTTACCATCAGGTGAGTCGTATGCTCGTTCGCTCTATCTCCTATTAAAAAAAATCTTCCTCCAATGTCCTGTGCACTCCTCGACTTTTTATGATTAATTATTTTCTGTCCTTGGAGTGAGACTTTGAAACTCCTTACCCCAGTGAATTAAAAATGCTCAATCCTTAAATGTATTCCAGAACTAGATTAAATAACACTATTTGTATCTCTAACCCCTCTCTCTTTCTCCTCTTATTTATTTTCATTAATTTACCTAAAGAGTGTTGTCGTTTTAGTGAATAGGTTGGTTGCACAGAACACTTAATTTCACTATATTAGGTGTTCTGTGGTTGGTTGGTAACTTTTCTGATTTTAATGCGGGGTACATAAAAACCCGTTGTCCTTTTTATATTTAATTCTTCTTCTGGGTTATCCGAAAGAGATTGATTTGCAGCAATGAGTCCGCCTTTTATTTCAGCTTCAATGTTTTTTTAAATAAAGTAATATATAATAAAGAGCAATATATCAATATTTAATGTTTTTTTTTAATAAAGTAATATATAATAAAGAGCAGTATTGTATGATGATGAACTATGAAAGTTTTGTTACTTACATTGGAGTCTGACACTTGTCAGACTCCAATGTAAGTAACAAAATTTTATTGATTTTTTTTGCCCCAAATTGAAAAATTAAAGCCACTTGAAATGGGAGTACTCTACTTACTTAATGAGGAACAACAGGAAACTTGCGCCGAAGCTTGTTTTGAATTGTTGAATCGACATATAAATGAGGTATGACGAAATAGATTGTCACTAATAATAATTACTGGATCCTATATTATGATAATATGAAACGTTCGTCGCAATTCTTAGACCTAAGGAAAGCAACCAAGCTATTTAATAAACATAATGAAGGTAAATGAACGCAAATTGAATAAAAATCCGTGTTTGATTTTAAAGTTAACCTGCGCAGACCTTTTTAATTAGGTACAACTCCCAAAATTTTGTATAAATTTAATTTTATATTTTGGCAGTATACTGCGGACTGCTGCCAGTACCCCGGCAAACATTTAAAATAAAAGCTTGCTATTTAATACTTTATTTTTGAGCGACAGCGTTCTTCCACTCCCATATACTATTAAAAAATCCACCTCCCAAATCCACCAACATCGTATTAAAACGACAGGTGCTGTGAATGATAACACTTCGTCAATTTTCGAATCTAATAAACCGCACCCTTAATGCTTTCTATTTTTGAAAAACTTGACTGTGGATTTTATTTTATTACTAACTAAAAACGTATTTAAAGTATTCATCTATTCCCGTCGGCAAGAAATTTTTAGCAGAGGCATCAACGAATTTCCATGAAAATGGAATAATGCCAAAAGCTTTAATGTTTAAGATACGATTTTTAGAGCATAAAGTTATTTCAATTTTTGTTAATAAAACATTTCACCGTAACTAATATATGTCACTCACCTGTTTAATTAAGTAAGTTCAAGAAAACATTAAAATGCCCCCATTGTTTTATGCGACTTCTTGTCATTAGTTGACTCGTCGTCAAGATTACGGATAAAAGATTGCTATAATGAATTTCGCGAATTTATAACAGTTCTTTATTTACATAACTTCGCTTTAGATTATGTACGTTTCTGTTTTAAATGGTTATATCTAATATCTAATGCCATTAAAACTTATTTTCTTAAAGTTGTTGTTTACTTTATTGAAAAAAGAACAAACATTACGCTGTCCAATATAACAACAAAATATTTTAAAAAAAATCCTAATCGTACATATAAAACTAAACATTTAAAATAAAATTATTGCCTACCTAATCGTCCCCATAGAAGTTTATACAACCTTTTCAGGAATATAAAAAGTAGACATTTTTAACGCTAGCTAGAGACCAAAATCATTCATTTATTAATAATGAAGGTGTTAATTTTTAAGAATCAGTAAGTGTAATATTTTCTAATATATCCTTAACTTTTATGCGGTGTAAACATATTAAATTATGTTTTAGTTATTTAACTTATAGAACTGTTATCAAACTTTTAGCTTTTATTTTTATACTAATTTTGTCAGGCCTTTCACTCGTCAAAATATTACATTTGCAATTGTAACATTTATCTGACATATTCTCCAAGCAATGTTTTCGATAATAGAATGCAATGCCAGTTTTTCGATACAAAATTTTCAAGAGAAGGAAGTTAATAATGGATAATGGATATAATCGCGCCCCAATCATCTATTCTTTTAATACTAGTATCGAATCTGGCGTGTTTCTTGATTCAATGAAGCATAGTAAAGAAATTTATTTATTTAAATCTGATAAAAAATTTATTGTAAATTTTTTGAAAATTTATTCTTGATCAATGTTAAATTTTTTAATGTAAAAAATTACTTTATAAAAGTCAATGCGGTTTCACAAGGGGCGCTCGACAACTGATGCCGATGTTGAGCTGATTAAATATATCTCCAATGCATAAGAGAATTCACAGGATGCTTAGGGTATATTGTGTTACCTAACCAAGACCTTCGATTGTGTTCACCATGTAACATTAATTAGGAAACTTCAACGCTAAGCTATAAGAAGTGATGTTCTTAAATTAGTTATTACAATTTAAGTAACACAACGTAAATAGAGTTCTTCTGGGTTGATAGAATAAATGCGCGTGCTTTAGGGCTTAATTGCCGGCCCCTTTCTGTTTTTTGTATTATATATTAATAACTTATCCTACATGGTAGGAGATAATCGTGACATAGTGTTATTTGCTGATGATACTTCATTAATTTTCAAATTAAAATGACAATCATTAAAATATGGCGAAGTAAATAATAAAGAAATAAGAAGTAAATTTCATGCGACTATATATAAACTATAAAATTAGTTAAACATTAATAATTTGCATTTAAATGGCACTAAAACTAAATGTATGAGATTCGTAACTCCGAATGTCAAACATGTTAATACTAATGTAATTTTATATGATGACGAGCTGAGCATTGTTGATACCACCATTTTTCTTGGAATCACACTAGATGCAAACTTTCAATGGGGCCCTCATATATCAAAATTAACAAGCGGACTTAGTTCTGCAGCATTGTTGAAACAGCTAGACTAGTTTACCTTAGCTATTTCCATAGCACAATGTCGTATGGTATTTTGCTATGGGTATTGAGGGCACGCGACTAAAACTGAAATTATTTAAAACGTAAAGAAATGCTCAGACAAAAAATTAAGGAAATTAATATTTATATATATATAATTAATTAATATTAACTTTGACCTCTCAAAAATTTATGAAAATATACGAACAAAAAAATAAAAGTAGTTTTATAAAAAACAAGTAATATTCATTCTGCAAATACTAGGAACAGACACAAGCTAGTAGTACCAATTACTCGACTCCACCGAGTTAGTAATTCATTCTTGGGGCAATGTTTACGCTTTTACAACCAAATATCAGAAAAGTTACAAAATTTTCCCAGCACTAAGTTCAAAAACTTTACTAAACTAAGTTTGTATACAAAGTATTATTATAATATTAAGGAATTTATGGGTGATAATAATAATAACCCCGGGAAGGGTGATCGCTTTTTTAAAAGTCCCGCTGGGTTTCTTGCTGGTTCTTCCTAGAACAGAAGTTTTACAGTAACCCCAGTCGGTACAGTAACCCACTCACGACGGCGGCTAAGCCCACAGTGAATCAGTATTTCTGTATCACAGATCACCCCCTAATAATCAGTGATCTGTATTTAGTAAAATATATTGCATACAAGGCAGATCAAACATCAAATATTTCGGAATTTCTCAGCCGAAAAACTAAACAAAACAAAATTAAATATTCATTTATATTCCATGGCTGCCCACATGATAGATGAATAGATTAAAATAGATTGAGTTGAAGAATTGATAGTTTAAAAAGTTATCGTGTTTACCAATAGCCATAAGCCACTAAAACCACTTTTTTAATTTAAAAATAGAAGTTCAACAATCATTTATCTTTCCAAAAATGTCCTTTTATTTCATTTATATGTTCAATATGATTGTTAGATGTGATTTCATGCGACAAAACGTTGGATTCCTGATTTTAGGCGCTAGTGGAACTACGTACATACGCGCTTTACTCTTAAGGCACACAAAAGTGACTTAGTGAGTGAGTTTCAATAAGTATTAATTTTACGAATACTTTTTTTGCAGTGCAATTCTTTAGGAATACTGTTTCCATCTCTGGGCTGGGGCTACCCAGTACCAGCTCTTTCCACTTGTCTGCATCCAGCGCAGAGCGGCTCGAATCGTCGACGACCGAGTGCTTTTCGATCGGCTCGATTCACTGACGCTGCGAAGAGATGTTGCATCTCTGCATTTTCTTTCACATATACCATAGGGAGTGCTCTGAGGAATTGTTCGGATTAATCCCAGTCGCCAAATTTCGTGAACGCACTACGCGGCAAACGTCCCGATACCATTCACACCATCTAGATGCTTGGCCGTCCACAACTGTACGTTTCACAAGGAGTTTTCTTCCGCGTACGACCTCTCTGTGGAATATTCGTTACCACCGTCGATTTTTCCGGACCGATTCGACCTGGGGACCTTCAAGAAAAGAGTTTACTCCTTTCTAAAACGCCAGCAACGCACCTGCAATTCCCCTGGTGTTGCGGTTGGTCATGGGCGGCGGTAGTCACTTAACATCAGGTGAACCGCATGCTCGTTTACCCCCTCTTCTATATAAAGAAAACAACCCCTGTATTCTAAAAAGTATATTTTTTATTGGTGTTATTTCGCTAAGTATATAGGTATACGTATTTTTTTTGTTTTATCAACCGTAATATTAAAAATGATTTATTGTCCCAATTGAAATATATATTACAATGATTGAAATTATTAAATCTAGTGTAAACACGAACAATGGACGTCATTTCAATGAACCATTCCCCTTATTATACTACAGCAGATATTATAAACGTTTTGCTGCTAAAAGGGCAATGAAGTGTGCTTCAAGATAAGAATATTAATAGCGACCCAAGTGCTTTGTTAAAACATTTTAAGACTTCTGATTTATGCTATATCCGGCTTTTCACATTCGTAGTTTGTCTATATGAAGATTAAAGGGACTCAGAGAATAATAATATATTAGTATTGGTTATTTGATACTAATTAATAATATTTTTCATTTGTATTTTAAAGTATATGCTAGTGCTGTTGGTGCACGTGAAATTTAAGACAATTGATATTATGTTATATTATGTATATTTTGTACATGAATATTTTTCTCTTATACCTTACCGTATTCTAAAATATCTACTTCTATAAAAGCCAATTGTAATTTCGTTGATTTACCAGTTATATTAAGTTTTGCAAGATTGTTATAATGTTTATGAAAGTCAGCTTTTTGTCCTTCCATATGTTATCTTGTTTAAAACTGATGGTTGATTTTATTGACAATTACCTTCAGTAGAAAGTCTGAGAAGCTTGAGAGAAAATCATTGGGGCCAAATATAGCTACGACGCGTTAGTCATTAAGCTTTTGCTTAGATTGTCTTAAGACTAGTGAAAACTGTCTGAAGCAAGTAATTCATATCCATGTGTACATTATCCGACGAGGCTCTAGTGACCGATTAAAGACAGGAAATCCATTTAAAAACGCTGAGCTTAAATTTCTCAGAATAATGCTAGCTTTATCAGCGCAAGGGTATCCGTTCTGCTCTCAATAACTCGCTTAGCGATAATAGGCAAATCGTCCAAGTAATAGCTGCCAACTTGAGTATTCTTAAAAAGGCTTATGACTGCCTGGAAGCTGTTGATGTGTGAATATTTATTTCTCCATGATACAGTTTTCGTACCAAGAAAATTGTTATTATTAGACATATCCAGCAAGCTTATGGTGCTGAAAAACTGGTAAATTTCATCGTCGTTATTAACCAGCTCCCATATAAGCGATCGCATTGTTATTTTTTATTTTAATTAGGACGACAAACGAGCACACAGTCCACCTGATGATAAATGATTCATTAATCCTCGATGAAAAATCAAAATAGGGATGAGGACTAATATGGAATGACTTGTTTGCAGTAAAAAGGATCCCTAGTTCTCTACATTCATCCTACTACACACAGCAGCATAGAGCTGCTATTTTACGCTGGTATTCTGCGAGACCGTAGTCCAACCCGGGTCGAGCCGACTCATTCGTGCTACAACCATAAAGCTGCATTATAGCTTTATCACGTAAGACTAGTTTTCAGGAACTTGTGAGAGAAATTATGAAATATCTTCATAATTAAAAAAAAAACACTGTAGGAGTGTAACGAATTTGGCGTACAAATGACAAACATCAAATATTTTCGTAAAATAAAAGCAATATCATATTTAGACTTCAAACCTTTTATACAAGGTGAATCTTGTTGCGCTAAACTTTACATAACAAATCTAAAAATGTAGCACTTTTAATACCTAATACAGATTAAAAATATAAAAGAGTATAGGTATCATATCTCTCAAGGTGAAGACTTTTTTTTTTCAAAGAAACATACACTTTCTTTTGAACGTCTCGTTTTTCACATACATGCATAAAACATGGTGACGAAGACGTGATCTATTTTTTAGTCAGTATACATGGCCCTAGATTTGAATAACAGTCAAAATTAACTTTCGTGGAAAACGTAAAATATTTGATGGCGCCTGGTTGTTTTAAAATTGTCCCCGTGGCACTAATACCACAATCGTCGTTGCATCACATAACGAGTCATAAGCATCAGTTTGAGCAGGAGAATGCATCTGGTTTGCACCACCTCTTGACATGATAAATATAATAGTGTTTCAAAGTCCAATGCTGAACGTAGGCACCCTCGGTATTCGGAATATTCGGCTACTATATCCCATTCCGACGAACATCGAATACCTAGGTAGGAATCATGGTATTCTAGGTAGGAAGAATACCGAACACTTAAGTAAGAGGTTTTATATTATTATTTAGAGTTTATAGGTTGGTAAAATTAAAATATTTATTTATTTTATAATTTTGTTTTTCTTGTAATCGTTAAAGTAGTAATGGGTACTCAATCGACTTCCATATTATAAAAAATTATAAAAAGAACTAACACGTAAATGTCTATGCATTCAAATTATCGTAACTAAAGTGGAATTTTAGGGTGAATAAAAATTACTTTTTCTTCATTTTCAGGCAGCAGTTTCCTCGTTTTCTTCTCTGAAGAATAAGCACTACTTCCTTCCCGGCCGAATACTTCTGCCTCTAATTCGGCGATTCGGTCAGGAACTCCGCAGAATATATTGTGGCGTGTGGCCGAATATACTATTCGTTGTAAGTCTAAAAAGGAGTATGGGAGGATTAAATAGTTTAGCAGAACTATAGAAGATACAGATTCACAGATGTATACGTATGTCCAAGTCATATTATATAACGGGTTAAATTCTTTCTACGTATTTTATTTTATTCGCTGTTTCTCATCAATAAAATAACAAAATGTACCTACTCGTTGTGTTAGTTGACTTTAAAACTGGAATGCTTGATTAAAATGTGTGCACAACGCTTCAAAAAAAGCGACGGCACGGTCGTGGGGTTAGATTAGTTTCGGGCGCTCTTTATTTTTCCGCTTTATACTCGTTCACTAATCGAGTCCGATGTCATACAGTTTTTTGGCGGGATCGTATCAGGTAAATTGTGGCTTTTCATTGGAGTTGCGTAACTGGTAGAATTAGCTTTTTTAAAGTCTTGTAGGTTGTAGCCTTGGTATATAAAATAGTTACGCTCTAAGAATACATCCAAATTGTTAAATAGATCATTTAATATTTTATTATTACTGATCGACGAAACGAAAAATTATTTTTAGAAGGCTAACTTGTTGTGTTGCTGATGGTTGTAGGCTTGTAGGTGTACGATTTTATTTATAGGCCGATGATTTCAAATGCAAAATATTTATTACCTATCGAAAACAAAATTACGTAGCTGATTTAAACGTACTTAATTGCATTAAGCATTTATTTCACGAGTGCCACTTACCTATAGCTCGCACCCATTCCAGTCTTCTTAGTACTTCAATAGCTTCAGCATAATAGGAGAAGGAGAGTCGCTGTATTAGAGTGCAAACCCATTAAAACCACATGCGCGAGACATTGTTTTATGTCACGCTGTCGTCGAATCCCAAAGCTTGAGCATATTTTCAAAGCTTTTAAATATTAATTCTTCTTTAGAAGACTATATCTTAATATACAATATGTTCGGTTACCGGTGTCGGAGCTTTTAATGCTATAAAATATAATCAATTTCATCGACAAATCATGTTTCAAATCTCATTTAGACCTAGCTGTATTTAAATGGCAGCTATTTAAATTTTTCATTGCACCACCTCGACCTCGCGCATTAAAATTACAATATTCACCGATGTAGAAGTCCTACATTCTTAAAAGATGTCTCATTGGATAGATAAAGATACGCGTAATAAAATAAAAGCAAACTTTTAACTGCAAAATTGTCGTTTGTTTTTTCACATTTTCGACTTTAATGAAAAAAGTAAGTCATTTATCTAATGATTTTTTACATTAATCAGATAATCAGAACATTTCCTAACCAAAAACATAAAAATCTTAATTGTAATGTAATAGTTTAAGAATTGTACTTTATCAAACACGACCTCTTAAAAGCGCAAGTTGCACGTGCAGGATCATTTATGATAGTTCAAGAGCAGGTAGAAAAACCCAAAGCCCATTGTTTGATGTTCTAAACAAGTGTACTTGGGACAACAAAAACAGTCGTTCCTCGCCACGCGTTGTGATTACACTACTTTTGCCCCTCTAAGATCGCTTATTGTTGTTATTGTTAAAAAAAATCCGTTTTGTGGAACCTTTTAAGTTTGTGGCGAAGTTTATGAATGGCCCAAGATTTTTAGAGTTTTTGCAAACACAGTTTTTGGAAGAATTAATGGAGCTTCCATTAACTCACAGAGCAAGGATGATTCTCCAACTTGACAAGGGCTACAACATGTCTCCAACATCGCGGAGGTCATTTCAAATAGTTTTTATAAATAACTTTTTAGTTACGTGCATTTTGAAATGTTGTGTTTCACTCTCTCTTCAATTCTCATGTATTCACTTTGTCTGTCTGCAACCAGGGCGACAAATTTTTCTAAACAACTTAACGATGTTGTCAGTCGTAAATTTATTTTGAAGATTTTTTTATTGCACAAGTAATATACTTCAGGGCTGGTATGGCTGGTGGCATATAAATTTAATAAGAAAATTTCACCCGCAAAGCTATGAGTGGAACTATTTAGACGACACTGGGATTATGATATTTCTTAGTCCACTCAAATTAATAAATTAGCTTTAAATAAAAAAAGCTTACTTCAAACATAATAAATAGTTTCACATTCTGAAGTCGTGGCTTTAAGTCTTAGTATTTTATATTTACTTAATTCTTACTCATCATCAATACTATCATCATTATCATCATGGCAGGCTATCAAAGTCCACCTGATGACTATTTAGGCAGTTCTATTCATAATTTTGAGTTATTATCAGGAAAATACTACTGCCAATGTCCGGTGTAAGTTTCGCCTGTCGCCTCTTAGTAACTTTCTTTATTTTATTTTATTTTAATTTTAAAGAATAAGAGTGACACACCACCTAATGGTAAGTGGAATCTGTGGTCTATAGACATCTACATTTATCTTCAGTTAAAATCAAAATGCAGATGCGTTGCCAGCCCTGGGGACTGAGATGAGATTCCTCGTTCCAATAAAAAGGGTCTCCGGTTCTCTACACTCACCATACGAAACACAGCAGCATTAACTGCTATTTTACGCTGGTGTTCTGTGAGAGCGTGTTCCTACCCCGGTCGAGCTGACCCGTTCGTGTTGCAACCACAATATAGCTGCAGCATGGCTCTACCACGTGGAACATACCCAAGGAATGGAATAAGGTAGTGAATTCTCTTCCGTAATTTCTTTTAATGTTTTTTAACATAAAAAAGTAAAGTAAAGTTACAGCCTATATACGTCCCACTGCTGGGCACAGGCCTCCCTCATTTCTGAGAGGGTTTTAGGGCAAGGAAAAGTCCGCCGCGCTGCCCCAATGCTTTTTGGCGAACTTTACATATCTTCGAAATATTTTATTTCTTATTCCTCAGACATGCAGGTTTCCTCACGATGTTTTCCTTCACCGCCGAGCACGTGGTAAATCAGCACTTAAAATTGCAATTAACAATTTCATTGGTGCCGTTGGGCATTGAACCCGGGTCACACGCGTTCTGTTACATATACAGCGAGCGTTAACCATCTGAGCTACCACGGCTCTCGTAGAGTATGATTAAATAAAATCATTTCTGTAATATGTTGGAGTAGCAATTTGACGGCAACGAAAGAAAGCTATAATTGCGTTGTCATCCCCTGAGGATAAAGATGGAATGTCTAGAAACATAAAATTCAAATCTGAATATAACGGTGGTGCACTGCTGAGCAGCTCAGTCAAAAAAAAATAGTAGAGAAAAGTAACTAAATGTGGGCTAATGCTTTAATATGGGCTAATAAAAATTCTCGAAAACAAATAATTAAAAGGCGGTGCAAACGAATATCTTATATTGCATTCATTAGTCCCAACACCGCAATCACTCTATCTCGTGAGTTCTGCGAGAGGTGATGATAAGGTAAGACGTTGTTGCTTCACCGCCCATATAAAATTTCGTAAGATGAGTAAAAACATGTTATTTTGTCAATGATAATCAGGACTAAATAATGTAACTATATCCTTTATTTGTAAAATATAAGTTTAATTTTATGTCTATCGGTAGATTAATTGTTATTAATGTATGACTTGTGAAGTACAAGTTCAACATTATTTCATTCAAGAATTTTGAATATGGGCTATGACTATGTACTTGGGTAGTTAGAAATTAGTCTCTAAAGGTAATTTTTTTTCTTTCTAAATGACACCGACGCAATCAAAATAACCAAGTAAAAATTGGGATGAAGAACAAATGGTTAAAGTACCTAATAAAAATGGTTCGCGGGAACACAACAAAATCATCATCCAATAATGAAAAACACCGAATAACTATCCTAGATCGCCCCTTTCACCTAAATCTTTGACTGCAATTCTTAATGAAGATAGTTTGATGTTCACCGAAGCATCATTCTCAAGGTTCTAGATCTGAAATAGAAAATAAATCTCAATTTGGACCTTCAACCTTAACATCCGGATGTGACACTCAAACAGAAGCATTTACTTCTTGAACTCACATGAATCTATAAATAACGGTGAAACATCATTTTCCAGAATTGATCGCAGTAGTCTAGGTCTAGTATCTCTTTATGACATAAGTCCTGTACCAAAAAAATCAGAAAGATGTCTAATAGGGGTAGAAAAGCTCTTCTGTTATAATTCGTCACCCCATAAAAGTGACCTTGTTTAAAAAAATAGAAGAATATTGAAAAAGAAAAGAAAGTAAACGTAGAGAAAACAAAACCGTAGAAATAAGAGAAAAAAACAAGACAAGAAAAGAACTAGTGACGATGAAGTGATTGACGGTGAAGGTGGAGATGTTTTCCAGTTTGGTTCAACCCTGAACCAGATATTCATAATCGGAAAGAAGCTCCTGATTCTGTAGATGCATAATGTATGTTCTGCCAGCAACTTCTTTCAGAAAATTCAGAAGACTCTCGATTAAATTCTTGATGTGTGGGCTCTGGGCACATAATGACTGTGCTGGGCCAGAATTTGATACTTGGATATGAGATATTTGGATGTAAAATAATTCATTTCTTACTCTTACCAAAGTTAATAATTGATGTAGATAACATTTTGCCTACATTTTGCTAACATTATGCCTATAATTTTCTTAAAAGATAATAAAGTTGTTATAGCCCATATTTGAGTACCTGCTCCATATTTAGTACCAATTTTGCAATTTTCTTTAATGCTCAATTTTGATAGTATAGTTTAGTAATAAAAACACAAGACTGTTATTTTGCTCTTTAAAAATATATTTGTGAATATTATAACATTAATATTAAGTTAATTTTTAAATGGTTTTTAATTTTTGACCTCAAAACAAAATGGTAGCCCATATTTAGTTACTCTCCTCTATTGTTAAATATTTCATGTTCATTTAGATATACTTGGAATACCTCAAGTTGTAAGATAACCAAAAATATACAAAGTTTGACGACTCCGTGGCGCAGTGGCTTAGCAATGAGTGGCTGCGCTGTGGGTCGCGGGTTCGAATCCCGCACGGATCAAATATTTGTATGGCCTACAAATAGTTGCTCCGGGTCTGGATGTTTGTCCTTGTGCAATTTATGTTTGTAAACTGCCCCTACGATACAAGAGAAAATCTTAGTGTGGGGGTAACGTTAAAAAAAAGTGTCTGTTTGTAATGTCAAAATAACAGATTTTTACTAAATTCATATAAAAGTATACGGTACTTATAACATTAAAACAATTTTAAAATTATTATCTATCTGCCTGTCTGTTTGTTTCAGCTAATCTCTAAAATAGCTGGACAGATTCTGACGGAACTTTCACTGGCAGATAACTGATGTCATAGGGAGTGTCATAGGCTACTTATATTTTAGAAAAAGAGAAGTCCGCACACTAAGTAAAATCATCGTAATAAATTTCACGCGGGAGAAGTCGCGGAGAACAGCTATTTTATAGAATAATAAGATTTTTTCGTAAAAAAAAATGTATCCAAAATGCGTGGTATCACTTGATTTAAAATATTGCGTTAAAACCATCTTTAATGAAAGCGAGGATGTAATTTTTCACGACGTTCATAAATATTTCTTTCGACCCAATTATGTCACGAAATGAAACATTATATTTTCGCGGAGTAAAAATGTGATATTAACTTTAATAAAGTACTACGATGAAGAAAAGTCCGTTTTTCCTTTCATTACATTTTAGTTATTAAATTAATATCAAAATTTTCAGTTCCAGGATTTCTTTTAAAGATAATATAACTTAACTAGAGTAGGTACCTAAGGTTTAAATTAAATTGCTTCTTAATGTTTTCTTTTGCCTCTTATTCTCTTATCGCTAGCCTGAGTCTCCTGTGAGTGAATCCACTATCAGGGACACGTATAAAAATTACGCATGATTCAGTTTTTTATAATCACCTTAACGAATGACATTGCAATGTTAATCCAATGACTATATACCAAACATACTTTCCTATTTATAACAATATGATAATATAATTTCTAAAAAATATATCTAGATAAAATAATTTTACGCGTAAAATATTTGTTTGTAACAAATTTAGACTCAAAACATATTGTTGAATAAAAACGAGGATAATGATCTAAAACAAACGTAAATGTCTAGTTTACGCTTGTGTGAACGTTTTTGACAGTCGTAAAAGTCTCACTTTTAGTATGTCGGTTGTTGTATTTAAAAATCTTAAAAATAGACAAGTGAAGTATTCAATGATAAAAATATAAAAAGAATACCGGGGTGATTGAACTTCGTCTGGATTTATGTGGATTCAAAACATAACCAAGCGGTCGCTGTAAACTTATTAATATTATATTATTATTATTATTATTATATTAGCGGTATAAAATTAAAAACTTTAAGGACACTTATGTTTTTGGAAAATTTAACCATTTTGATGTTTTATAGGATAATTCCTTAATAATAAATTTATCATATTAATCTACGTTAACAACGACACGATTACGAAAAATAATACGTGTATTTGGGCCAAGCAATCTCGCCAACAGATCCAACTTCAAAGCGCCTCGTCAAGGGTGACCAAACGGCCGAAGGTTAAGGAGAAATGGAAAGAAACTAGCGGACGATGCGGGCGGTATCGAGGACCGCCTGCATTTGAGCTTTCGAGCCCGAAGCGGTCCATCATGGAGTCCCGGCCCAGTCTTTTTGTACATCAATTTCTTGCAGTCCACCACTATATATGAATCCCTCTTACTGAAAGAATTTGTAGCCTGACTGCCAAGTTCATCTTTATTATTCTTTTTTATATTTTTTATTTTCTAGTTTTTTTAACATAACGTTCACATTAGAATTTTCGCCAGTATCGTGGGGTCAGTTTACATACATAAACTTCACAAAGACAAATATTCAGATCCAGAACAGTTATTTGTAGGCCATACAAATACTTGTTCCGTGCGGGATTCGAACCTGCGGCCCTTAGAGCTGCAACTCATTGTAAGCCACTGGGGTCGGATCCGTGGCGATCGTAGTACCAAATGTGTAGCAGATTTGACCTCAGTCGTTGGCCAGACTATTTTTCATCACTTCCGTATATATAGTACACCAGCACGAGGTCTTTGACCTTTGAAATAGGGTGATAGATTTATCTTAAATCTTAATCTAAAACACCAAACTAAAATACCATCAAAATATAACTATCCATCTCAAATAAAATAATCTATAGATTCTACAGAAGAAGAAGTAAAGAAGAATAAACTATAAAATATTATTCACATGCTGTAGTTATATACAATATGCAAACAACGTAACATGTGGTTCTCCGGGAAGCTAATTTCAATAACTCTAGAGTAAATGTTGAATACCGAGTAAATACACTATTAGAAGTTTGAGATGCGCTGTCTGGTAATTTGTTTGCACCCGTGCCCGTGGTGGCCATCGTCTAAATATTTATGTTGCGGGATCAACTCTCTCTGATTTATTTTGACTCACAGCGTCTTAAGAAATGTCGCAAAGAAACGTTATTATGCCATATAAAGTTATGATTAATATTTACAATTTATCTATTACTCCGTATTTTAAACAACAATATTGTGCGATTTAATTATTATTATATTTAAAGACTTTATTGTCAAAAAGAAAACAATGTTCGGATTCAGCACGTCTTCTCACAACTTTAACAGGTTTATTCTTTTTTTTTCTACAGACTTATTCGCACTCGAGAAAATAACGCTGGTAAGTACAACTCCTTAGCAGCGTAGCTACATTTCTTGGAAAATAATTACGGAAAGACTTTTCCTAGTAGCAAAAAGGACTATAGAATAGGTCTCTACTTAATAAAGTGAAAAGAAAATGTTTGAGCACTAAGTAAACAGAAATAAGTAAACCCATAAGTACATTTTATATTATTGTAAGACATTTACTTTCGTAAAGTTGACTACTATAAATTCAAGACATATGAAAATTTATTATGTTAATACAAGAACTATGTTTAGAAAACATACAAAGATAGTTTCTGTAGCAGACATCAAAGGATAGTATTAATTATTTAGTTATTTTAATTGTCGCTAGGGTGGGACACATCTGCTTCTCATAAACTACACGACTTTAAATATAATTGATGGTCATCTATCATTTTTATAGCGTCACTGTCGGAAATAACCAAACTGGATTAATTAAATCTTCGTAACTAAATTTTCACGAGCGCATGAGAGCTTTTAAATATTTATTTACAGATTTTTTTCATGGGCATAAAAACATGACGGATTTTTAATAATTAATCGTAATAAAAACTAAATAACTATTTTTTGCCAATAATACATATATTGAAAAAATTTTTTCAGTGATTACACGTATTCGTATCAAGAAAAACTTGTAAAGTAAAACATTATCTATGTAGAAAATATTATTCCAATCGTTATTGGCCGATTCTAAGAAACCAGTTACATATACAAATATACATATTACAACAAAAACCAAAACATTTTTTATTTTTTTAAATTATTATTACAGCTAATTACAAATTCAGTGCTGAACATTGGCCTCCCCCAAGGTATGCCACAAAGCACGGTCCTGAGCCACCTGCATTCATCGATTTCCTACATTCCTCACCACGTCGTCACTCCATCTAGTAGAAGGTCGCCCCGCACTTTGCTTAAGGATACGAAGCTGCGACTTGAGAATATTTCTTCCTCATCGGTTGTCGGAACTTCGATCTATTTGGCTACTTGCCATTTCAACTTACTGATCCGTTTTCATTGAACATTTTGTTGGTAGGTATATAATAATTTTATTTCAGTTCATTTGTGGGGCCGATTGGGATCGAATACTAAAGAACAAAAACTTTAAATTTTAACACAATGCAGGATTTGAAATTGCGCGTTCCAGTGTGTTATCCCTCCTCTATTGCCATTAGTCTGTTTGGACCTTTGTGGCGAATTGCCACCATATTTTGCGGGTTAGTGAAGCTGATTGCTTTGTGCGTAAAACACGAAGACAACGTATTTTTCCAGAAATGAGACTCTCATATACACCTGTATTGTAAATTTTATTGAAATCGTTAGAGTCAGAAACAGAAATATAAACAAAGATATTTTTAAATATCTATTGTTTGTATCTGGTTCATCAACATTATCATTATTACCGTACCCACCAACAGTAGCGTCGATAGAAGCAAATTACCCAGTACCACCGCGCTTTATGACAGCCTTTAATGTCTAATTTCAGGTTAAGAGATTATGAAAGATTACATAAGTACCGATGTCCATTTATTTACAAAAATAAAAATAAAGAGTAAAATAACATTAAATCAGAGGAGAAATGTCATTGTTTTCATTATCATTATTTACATCATATCTGAAGTCCACAGCTAAACATAAGTTTGTCCTACAAATTGCTTCATAGGGATCAAGCAGCATTAAAGAGCAATTCTATACATAGTGAAGTATTTCTGAACTTTGACAGCGTATTTTAGGCTTCGGTGAGTTATACCTGTGGTGCGACTTCAACGCTGCCGCACTTGTTACGACACCCACAAGGTGACAGGGTAGATAGTGGATTCTTATACGTCACCACCGTCGAGACAAAATTCCGTTACAAATTAAAAATCAAGAAATGAACGAATAAAACCGAAAAAATTTACGACTCTTTGTATAAATTTAATCATGTTTGTATAACCTCTGTCACTTTTACAACGTTATAAACTCAATACAATTGCTGCCAGATCTCAATTTTTACGCACTTTGATCTTAATACCGTTTCTACGGTTATATCGCAGACGAAATTTAATGGCTACTTCACGAGATGAGCTTTTTCATCCTTATTGTAATATCTTCAAATCTACTTCTCAAAAGTATGTACACAATGTATAAGATTATTTTCGTCCATCATTCATAAATGTGTTTCTCAGTTTTAGATACAAAATCATACATATTCAAATAACTGAGAATAATAAAGCATATTAATACAAAATTAACACACAACATGTAGTGTGAGAGAAACACATATGTAAGGAGTGTCAATTACAGTGATTTAGCTTTGAGTTGCGGCATTGAGGAGGGCCTCGGTTTCGAATCCCGCATGGAACAAGTATTTGTATGGCTTACAAATAATTATGCCTTCATGATACAGAAGAAATTCTAGTGCGTAAAAATCCTAAACCCTAACGTGTATAATATAAGTTTATAAAGGCTTCCTGATACCCCACTAGTAAAGTTTGGGATTTTTTTATACTCTCAAGAGAGGATAGTAGCAGTACTATTAACACTACCAATGTTCCCTTTAACCAACCACTCAGTAGTCGATTGGCGGATTCGAACCCTCGTGTTTTGAGACGCAAAACCTCGTGTTTTGAGTTCGTGGTCCGCACCCTAACATTGGGCTATTGTTCCTTTGCTGTAATTGCAGCGTATTATGACAGCAGCACGAATTTAAGCAATGAATTTGCCCGTGCGAGAGAGAAAAGTGCCTCCATATAATTGCATCGTAAAATAGTTGTAGCATAATTCGGTTCTTCTACATGTCTAATTCTGGAGATCTCAACGAGAGATCTCAAGAGATTACAACGCACCTGCCTTTTGAACGACAATTTTGCTTAAGAGACACAGCATGCACTTTCATCAAATGGGCTTTGTGCCTTTAAGTTAAAAGTTAAAGTTACAGCCTATATACTTCTTACTGATAGCCACAGGCCTCCTCTCATTTCTGCGAGGGTTTTAGGGCAAGGAAATATCTGCCGCCCTGCCTCAATGCGTGTTTTTTCGTTCTTATTTCTCAGACATGCAGGTTTCCTCACGATGTTTCCTCACGAAACATCACATGAGGTTTCCTCACGAAACATCGTGAATCAGCACTTAAAATTGCAATTAACAATTTCATTGGTGCCGGCGGTGATCGGACGCGGATTGCCCGCGTGTCGTTTTTATTCAAAGCACAAGGAAGCTACCAATAAAAAGAAAACAACTAGTGTAATTCAACTCGCAACTTAATTCTTATTCTAGTTTCACATAGCATATTAGTTGTATTGTCAAATACTAGATGTGAGCAGAAGATAAATTCTTCACGATTGCGACTCTTTGAAATTTTAACGAGCCACTCGAGCCTTCACACCGAGCGAAAGTACCGATAAAAGATTTAACAGGTTTACTGGCAAAGGCACCAAAGACGAAATAAAACTCCCTCATAGTAGGTTGAAAGTATCACTATCAATATAATTAAGTCTGATCAAGTAAAAGCAAGTTGAATTGACGTTAATTTTGCTTCGAGCTAACATAAATCTTATTTCAAAGTAAGCGTGAATAAACATTTAATAAAAAAATTTATCCCGAAAAATTTTATCAAGCATGTGTCAAGAAAAAAAAACAGAAAGAAAATAATGTAAAGAACACGACGAAAATAAGTTCGAGTAGCTTTTCTACTGCTGCATAAATCTAAAAGCAGTCTCTAATTGAATATTCTCTTTGTGTAAAGCCTTCTTATTTCACCCTTTAAAGTAAAATATAGGCTGAAAGCGAAACATGTAAATTTTATCGCGTCACAGCCGCTCGCCGGGGATCAGTACAGATTTTTTTTACAAAGTCAAGGTAAAGGAAGAAACTTGGCTCGTATTTTCCGCTAAAAGTTCCCCTTTTGCAATGTAACTCGAAATACTTTCGGCCAAGTTATATAAGGCGAGCGTATTGTATGAAGTTGGTAGAACAGAACTTACAAATCATTTAAGTTGTTAGCCGGGAATATTGGGCCGTCCAGATCACGGAAAACTTAGTTGCGTTGTTAGAGTAGACTGCATAGTTTAAATTGTTACTGGGAAGACATTGACAATTTTAAGAATAAATAGCTTCGTAAGTTCACGAATTCATCTAATTGTTTCTTTAAAATCTTACTATATTTTTAATCATAAAATAATAACTTCCTCGGTGGTTTTTGTAAGTTATAACTTATAACTTTCGCATATAATTGTTAGTTATTATTAATAGTACTAGATCCAAGCCGCAGTACGCTTTCAGCATATACTACATCATAGCTGTTTAGGATCTGAAAATAATTACAAAATTGATACAATTTTTTTAAGCAATGATTTCGCAACTAACACCATAAAGCTCACCTCAAATCCAAACGCCGTTGCTAAAGCCGTTTACTCTGCGGAACGAGACTTGCCTTTCACTCCACAATCTTGTTTTAGTAGCTTACAGGTCAGCTCTAAAATATACCGAACGTTAACCGTATCTAACAAAAATTTCAGAAATATTTTTGCAAAAATATCTAATAAGGAATATGTTTCGATTAATATTAGACAAACAAAGATTGAAGTGATGACAATAAAACATAACGTTTGTTTAAACACAAAATAATAGAGATATTTAAGCCGCTTTGCGAGAGAGCGAAAGCCTAACATTAAATTTAAGCTTATGATGCATGTTATTTAATATGGCCTACTGCGAGCGTGCCAACAATAAACGCATGGCTTCCGACGATAAAACAGCTGCCGACTCGTAGCTATATACAAAATACATATCATACAATAACCTTTTGATAAATCTGATACCCTGGTAGGTATAACACTCATAGTAAGTAAATTACAAGTATTATTTGCTTCCCCTGCATAGAGAGACTCATTTTTAAGTCCGCAATGACGTATTGGGGCAACGCAGAATACATTTCGGAATGGTTAGGATGTAAATAGTGACTTGAACTACAACTTTGTAAGAGATAATTACAATGATTATTTAAAAAAAAGAACCTTACGACCTCTCTGTGGAATAGTTTACCACCGGCGATTTTTCCGGACCGATACGACCTGGGAACCTTCAAGAAAAGAGCATACTCCTTTATAAGGGCCGGCAACGGCAATTCCACTGGTGTTGCGGTTTATCATGGGCAGCGGTATTCACTTAACATCAGGTGAGCCGCATGCTCGTTTGCCCCATCTTCTATAAAAATACGCGGCGTACCCTCATCTGACAAAAAGCACTGAGTATGAAAAAGAAAAGATATTCAACAAGCAACTTTATTCGGAAAAAGTTGACCAGAAATCTAGATACGAGTATAATATGATGGACTTGCCAAGACAAGGAAATTTGGTAATAAGTCATGACTTAAGACTAGTTGTAGTGGTTGTCTAAAATAGTTTATATTCAATTTAAAATATAGTAAAATGTTCTATTTTAACTGCGCGAGAAACAAAAAAAATGAACAATAACAATAGATAAAGTAAGGGTTTGGTAGCACATGTCGCTGCAGACCTCGTGTTTGGTCTTCGAACGGAACAGGAAAGGAAAATTGGTGGTGAAACTGCTTTTCTGCATAGGAGTTCATCTGGTTCACCCTTTTACGTGTTTCTGCTGACGTGCGGTCTGCCGGTCTGAAGAGCAAGAGAGCTAGTATAATAATAACAGGCTGAAAGAAATTCCATATTAGTCCTCAATTATGTCAAGGCAACTGTTCTTTGTTTAAAGTTGGTTGTCGGTTTCCATGGGCGACAGAAGGTATTCATTTGCCATCGGATGAACGGTTAGTTCGTTTGTTAGGTACTTAAATTATATGAAAATATAGCCCATATAATATAATTGTTACGGGTCTGCGTGTTTGTCATAAATCCTAGCGTTGAGGTAATTGTAATTTAAAAAAGAAAAAACGAGAGAAAAAAAGATTATAGGTAAATCGAAAAGAAATATCAAACTCACGTTTTATGATTGTAATAACGCAACGGATCGCGTACACAAAAGTATGTTATACAGAAAAATTGCGCGTTACGTACAATAGAGAAAAAAACTGTGGAAGGCTTAGATTTCAATCGCCACAGCGTGGTAATTTGATGCAGTGGCAACAATGAAGGCCACTTCCGATGTTTAAACAGCTGCTCGTTTTGAAATCCTGTATCCGTGTTTAATATCGTATGAATCTTTCAAACAATGTGTAATGAGTTTTGATTTCGTATCAAACACAAAAGTGCATACTGCTTGAAAGCGTAAACAAAACTGTTTCGTTAAACATTTATTATCACAAAGAACATAGAACCCGTCTATAGCAGGAGACAAGTATTTGATTAAATGTTTACATATCCCTTACCGTTACCGTTACATCCTATTAAAGTCAACTGCTGAACATAAGCGTCCCCCACAGATTGCCTCATAGTGGCGATATTTGTCATAGTTGCCACGGTTGGCCAGCGCGTTGGTAGCCGCATTTAATTTTTTATTTTTAGCCGTTAGTAGGAAAACGCTAGTGTCCATCACCTGATTTGATTCCCTCCGTCGCCTCTTACGACACCCACGGGATGATCATCATTCAATGATGTGGGGAAGTGGATATCCTTGTACCCCTACCACACGTACATATATCCATCAGCCCTTAAATGTAAATTGTGGTTTTATTTACTCAGCAATTGTTTTAAGGGTAGAAAAATACTCATCATTCAACAGTATACAAATTAATAAAAAAATGTTGAAATTGTATGAAAATAACAGTTAATGACGTCATAGTTGCTTGTAAGTAATGCAAATAACATCTTATTTTCAAGTTTTTAAATCCAAGAGAGACATTAGTAAAGTGTATGTAGTAATTTTGATAGTGAAGTATGGCGCCCGTAAGAAGCGACAGAGGGAAATAGAAATGGGCAGAAGCGTCTTCCTAATAACGACTAAAAAATAAAAACTATAGTTGCCAACCGTCAAGCGTAGAAAGTTTGGCAAACATGGCCCCCTATGATGCAAGCTATCGAAAGACTGAAAGCTGAACTGCTGTGGTATTTGATGGGCTGTGATGTATGTAATGTAGTAATTTATTAATCATAGTGTCAATTACACAATTCGTATTGGCGTAATTCATAATAATTTATAGGTAACTCGTATCTTACTTATATTTTGGGCTAAGTTATGCTATAGGTTCGTGATGAAATGCCATGAAGACGATCATGTTTCTTTCAGTTATGTGCATAAACCTCTTCGTTATACTCTGAATTAAAAAACATAGTTTCATTATAAAATGTACCAAGGTGACAGAATTTCAAATAATATTTTTAAGAAACCTTTTTAACTTTTTCATATTACTGTTTTGGTTAACCTTTTGAAACCATTGGTAACAATAAATATTTTTTTTTATTTGAGGCGACAGTAGCCTAATAGCGGGGCGCGGATCGCCAACTGAAAAGGTCGTGAGTTCGAATCCGCCGTTTGACTACTGTCGTGAACCACTCCTAACACAAGCGTTTTAAGCTTACTAGGAGTGATTAAAAGGAATATAAGTAATGTTAATTAATAAGATTATTAATATTATATATTATTTTATTTTATATAATATTATATAAAATAAAAAATAAAATCAAAAATATAATACAATTCACATAGTATATTTATAAATAAAATTATTGTCGTTTACTGATTTTTGTGGATATATTGAACTCTTTGTAAACATTTTCTACGGTAACATGTTTTTGTTGGTCGATGTGGGGAATTGGAATCCCTCGGGATTTACTGAGGCGCCTTTGGTAACGTTCAAAACTCTACAGCCGACGTCGTTTACGTTGACGCGTGAAATATTTAACGTCCCTATCGAATTCGTATCGGATGTTTCAGAAATAGTTTTCTACCGAAAATATTTCTCATGTCGCTTCTGAACACTTCGGAACGAAATAATTTGCTTTAGATAAAGAATTTCAAGTCACTGAATATAATATTTTTAATAATAAAAGAACAATATTAAAAATATGACAAACAGAAAAAAAACGTTATTTTAAAAGGTTACAAAAGGAATTTGAAATAGGAGATGGGCAGTAACATCATTTTGATAATAACTGAAAAAAAACTGACTCAAAAGTTAAAACTGCGGTTGTCAAACCACCTGCCAAGCATGAAAACTATGGCAAAATCCCCCATATGAGTCCATTTATGCCGGACTCCTATATTCAGCAGTGAACCTTTATAGGCTGTAATAAATATGTATTAATAGTGAATATGTTACACAATTTTGTCACATAGAAATGTCAGTAGTTCGTCTGTTCACGAGATTATGAAAGAGTAAGTAAGTTTTCGTTATGTGGTGGCTATATAAAAAATTTACTCCGTGCGTGTCGTAAGGGGCAACTTAAGAAATACCGGTAACATCATAATATGGATTTCAGCAGATGACGCTATTACGTATCGCGTATACGGCAGAAGTTCCTAGAACAGTGACATGGAGCAAGGTGGAAGGCGTACCACGACCGGTACTGCGATCTCCAACCCAACTGCCAAGAGTGGTGGTTATGGCAAATTTACCGAACAATCGAGATGCAAGTCTTTCGGGTAAAAAACGGATATAACCCTCGCACTGCGATCACCCCCTTCCACATACTAGGTACATATTTCTATTCTCTTCAGAAGGAATACATGCATGTAGTACGAGTCTTGATAATACAATCTGGATAAAAATAGCGTACCTATGTGCCAAAATTATTTCAATAGAATATCTCGTAAATTATAGTAAATTAATAAAATTATAACATTTAACAAAAAGTAAGAACTGACTTCAAATTGTTAAACAAGAAGTTAAGATGTTTTAGGGTGAAACTTTTTCTCCGATTTTATAATATGGGACCACCCTTAAAGTATAATCTATTTAAGAAGAAAGAATCATTAAAATCGTTTCTTTATCTGCGAAGATATCATATGAAATACCTTAAACAATAGTCTAATATGAAACTTTTTCTTCTAATTTCCACCCTTGTGAGCTAATTTTTTTTTAAAATTTAATGGTAACACCATTGAGGCAAAGCCTATTTAATAAAAAAAGAATTATTTAAATCGGTATACAATCTGAGAAGATATTGCGTAACATATATTATACAAAAAAAAACACACTCGAATTGAGAACCTTCTCCTTTTTGAAGTCGGTTAAAAAGTCCTCAATGACAGCACACAATCAGCTGTTGTTAGCGACTATAACTTCTAATTTATTATATTACATTCGAACACTTTTGAAAATAGAACCGAATAGCATAGGTAACTTAGTTTTTTTCTATAGAGGTAACATGCGACAGTACCATAATGGCAGGATACGGACCGCGAACTCGAAAGGTCGTGGGTTCGAATCCATCATTTGACTACTATCGTGAACCACTCCTAACACAAGCATTTCAAGCTTATCAAGAGTGGTTTCAGGGAATATTAGGAATGTGAATAGCATCAGTAATATTAAAAAATATATTATAACATTTAGCATTTCAAAAACAGTTAATAGTAATAAATTATTCTTAGACGTCTTTGTTTTGAAATTATTTTAGTACAGTATTCAATTACAGCCCTTTGCTTTGTGTGTAACCTTTATAAATAAATATATATTAATGAGCAGCCATTCAGCAAGGCTATCAAACGAAATGTATTTATTATTGCGATATATTTTTGTTATAACCTTCGATAAATAACATACCGCAAGTAAGTTTTGACGGTAAATTATCTTTATATATAAATTATTGTTATAAGTATAGGAATAGTCTTTTGATTTTGATATCTATTGTGGTCAAATAGGAAACAAAACTTATTTATTACTACTATTTACGTGAGGGTAATATGGTCATGCAGTTAATATGGTCACTTTTTATAACTTAAAAACTACAGCTTTGTTCTCATGGATGGCTCTGTGATACGTTAGCTCTTCATCAGGCAATCAAATAATAAAGAGTCAATAGGGCGCTGCTTTATCGACGCCCTTTTGACAGTGACATCATAGAAAATATTTTAGCATTGATTTATATATTTTAGTCGATTTTAGTATTGTGTAGTGCAGTTAGCTTCTTTAAGTTGACTTTTCAAGTTCCTAACTCAAGCCCAAGTTCTTTTGTTCTTTTTTTTAAATATATTAGTTGTAGTATCCAACTAAGCTTAAGGTAACCCTCGCGTACTTTATTTATAATTTTTTCTGTTTAGTAGGACTGATTTTATGCCTGGGAGTCTGTTGGGGTAGATATCACCTTCTTACCTATTGCTACTGCTTAATGGCAGTGCTTGCACTGATGTGTTATAGTGAACCAGTATAATTATAGGCTTTGGGGTATTCCATATTAGTCTTCAGAAGTATGTATCTGTAGCCTTTATTGTTTGAAGCGGACTACAGGAGCAGTAGCCACTTCCCATCAATGGACCATCAGGTGAACTTTAAGTTGGTTCGTCACTTTAGTTTTATTAAAAATCAGATTAATCGTCAACATGAAAGAATCATTCACTTCTTGCTCCTAAGATACAATCAGGGACAAGAAAGAAACAAAGAAAGGAAATACATTTACATATTTACCAGAAATCGGCGAACACATATTAGGTTTAGGTATAAATAGAAATAAAAGAGAATTCTGGAGTAAAACAAAAATAAATATTATATATTAATAATAAATACTTAACAATAACACCAGAAGTCTCTTATCTCAGTAAAAATTAAATAAATTAAGTAAAATGAAAATATAAAATAAACGTTCGGCATAAGATTTGATAGTACGGGAACAAACCGAGTTCATTCCCTACCAGAGCCAGATTTGGGTAAATATTTAAAAAAAATCTTGGACAGAAAGTTTGACGCACGCACCGGTAGCTTCTTCTCAACTCAAAACACTGTTTTAAAATGAGAAGTGGCCTGTTATTGATATGTATATTATATTATATCTTGTAACTTTATTGTTTTTAAATAGTGCGAGACTAATCAATAAAGTAAATTTATCAAAAGTATTTAAAACCAAGCGAAATAAGTAAATAGAATTAATATTTCAAGTAGTTTTTACATAGCCGCTAAACCAATAACAGATAACGTATAGAAATATTTCCTAGAACACTAGCGATGTGCGTTATGATAAGTAGTTAAGTAGCAACATAGGTTGCGTGGGAGACTAGAGGTCCAGGAAGTTTACCTTCGCTTTTGTATTAAACTAACCAGTTTGTAAGTACCGGTTGGGGCTCGCAGCGATGGTTGGCCTCAACGATTCCCCTGGGAATTATTTGACATAAAATGAACGAACAGTTTCGCAATTAACACAAATTAGTGACTGCATGCGGGACGCTGTGCGTAACTACTTTTGTATCAAACGATAATTGAAATAATTATCGACATGTTGACAGAACCATTTACAGGATAATAATTAACTTAAATATGGGACAAACGCGGTAATTTATTGTTTGTGATGTTTATGCCTACAATTTCATAATTAAGTTAAAGCTTATATAAAATTATGACCGCATTTTCAGGATAAAGTATATTACCTTCTTAAAATTGTATGAAACGTTTTATATTTAAATATAAATGAGGAATGTAAAACTTTTAATACTGTTAAAAACTAAAAGTACCGCAAGACAAACTTGGCGGAATGGATTATTTTTACCGACCGCGCACAAGAAGGTCTTATTGACAAAAGGTAACTCCAAAGAGATTTGAATATACTACTTAATGTCTTTGGGTGACTCAAATGTAGCTCTTAGTGAGTTATTGAAACTATTATTAGAGTAATATAACAGGTTATTAACATATAGAGTTACAAGTTCACTTAAATTCACTCCTAAAACTAAGTTTATAACTAAAATATGAAGTTTCATTATATCAAATACTACTATGTATAGTAATCGTACATAGAAGTCTTTTCATTATATTTGAATATGTGTAGGTTAAGTTTCAAGTCCATATCTAGAAGCTGAGTGAGCATATCGTTTAGGCCTGCGATAGCGCGAACGGTCGCGTTAGCACCGTGACGTGTGCAAATTCTCGATTGCTCGGCAAATAACCGAGGTCGTACTATCACCTTCGTAAATAATTTTGTGGGACAAAAGAATTTTAAATTTTCTAAAAGTACTGGATTGTCTATTGAGCAAAAATAAATGCATCAGTACCGCTTATTTTTGTCCTAATTCAAGACTAAGTAATACCGTCATGCTAATAACATAAAGATATGTACGTAATTTGGGATAATCCGCAGGTTTTGTGTGAAAACATGCTAGATGCTTTGATTATGCTCATAATTGATGGATGAGCATATCTCCGGGTTGCTATTGTGTATTAATGTTTTATATCAAATTTAAATAACTTTTATATTCTCGGTTATCGTTATGCAATGGAATGAACAATCATAAACATCCGGTACAGCACCACAAATATAAGGCAGTTGTGGCCTAAAATTAATTATAAAAGAACATTTAAAACTTACGTAATTGTATTTGTACTTGTATTATTAATTTAAATTATATACTTAAGTATATATTATATATGCCCTATATATATATATATATATATATATATATATATATATATATACATATACATATATATATACCTACTAGCTTGCCAGGCAGACGTTGTTCTGCCCTTTTCGACGACCCTTGGTCATGTCGTATTAAGAATCCTTAAATTCGCAAAAAAAGAAAATTGTGGGTCACTCATGGGCAAAAAAACTATCCTATCTCTCAAGTTGGACCGAACTGCACACGGTGTGGAAATTTAAATATCGGTTAAGTTGTTTAGGAGTCCATCGCGGACAAACAACGTGACACGTAATTTATATATATTAAGATGTATGTGTGTGCATATCTAAGGGTGTAATGTATGTAATGTACTTAAGGTTCCTACTGAAAACCAGGGTTATGATGACACATCTTAGCATTTCCTGAGTGGCATTCCTATTCAAAACTTTTCCCAAAAATAAGTTTTTATAATTAGCTATTCGCTTTATTATATTTATTTTGTACCGATCTACATTTTTCGTCAAAACGATTTATTTTTCTTTGTAAGTGTATAGATAATTAAGTCTAGTTATAAGTTAATTTAATAGCCAAATAAATATTCTCTCTTCTTCTTTCTTTCTTACATGAGTACATTCAGGGATAGTACTCATAAATTTTTTGAATATAAATATTGCGAATTTGCTCTGTATTCATTCCATTTCTTTCCATTTTTTACGTGGTAGAGCCATGCTGCAGTTATATTAGTAGTATAGTTGTAGCACGAATGGGTCGGCTCGACCGGGGAAGGACCACGCTCTCACAGAATACCAGCGTGAAATAGTAGCTTAATGCTGCTGTATTTCGTATGGTGAGTGTAGAGAACCGGATACCCTTTTTACTGGAAATGAGGCATTCCATCGCAGTCCTCATGGGTGACAACGCATCTGCATTTTGATTTGCAATGGAAGATAATGTAGATGTCTATGGGCCGCAGCAACCACTTACCATAAGGTGGACTGTGTGCTCGTTTGTCACCCTATTCTATAAAAAAAAAATTTTTTTTTGGAAAAGTATCCTATTTGGTAAAGTAAAACAACAACATATATCCATTTTCTAACATAAATGCAACTGCGTGTTACTCACAACTATAATACATCTGATTTCGAAAGGCACAAATTTTAAGAGTCCTACAAACTACAAAGTGCTTCAGGTATCTACATGGATCCGTAATTGAGGACGGTCTCCCCGTGGGGCACGCATTTCGAATCCCTAACGCGGGTTCGGATTGCTTTAATGACACATGTGGGCTCTTTTTGTACTACCCACTGTGCCGCATTGATTACACAAAATAGAAAAAAAAATATATAGAAAGGTTAAATACATTTTGAGAATAACGTACAATAACGGCTTCGAAAGTAATAAGGCTTTATCGTTAATGCTATATATAATGAATTTGTTCGAAGTAGTTTTGACAGCTTAATGGAAGTAGGAGCGAAGCTGACCGTACATAAACATTTTCCAAACAATTGCCTCGGACGTGAAGTTATGGCGTGGCAGAAAGTTTTTTGTTGGCACGAAATTTAACATCATTCTGTTTATAGAACTTAGATGGGAGTTGAAGTGAATTGCTTTATTATTTATTATTCAAGCGATGAAAAGTGGAAAGTGGGATAAAGCGTCAAGTCGTACGTGACCGCCTTCGTATGCCGCATCTCATTGTGGAAGTCGATTTATACTTTCTTCTTACTGTGATCGTTGCAACGCAATACAAAGTTTCCTTACGTATTACATAAGAGCTTGTTTGAAAATCAGGTCTTTGATTCCTTTGTAAACATTGAAAATCAGGTCTTTGATTCCTTTGTTAACATTCAACCATGAGGGTAAAGTTTTCACCTGAATAATTAAATCCGTAAAGTCTACTCTAACGTTCAAGGGTATAATTGTTTTTGTTAATTTTATGTTAAACTTTAAAAAATGGATGTCTAATTACTTAATCGCATTAGAAATAACATTTATGTAAAAGTAAGCCGTGAAGTGGAGGCACTAGAAAATTTACTACCCCATGTCCTAATTATGTACTTGTATATAATCAAAGGACACCCATTTAACGACACCTATTTTGATTCTATACAAGTATATAATCAAAGTAGGTGTCGTAAAAGTCGACAGATTGAAACTGTAGCAGGAGGTGTAAAGCAACATTTTTATTATAACAATACAATAATAATAAATTCCCAAGCTATGCAAGCAAGCTATGGTAAATATTCTATCTTTAAAAGAGCCCCAAGCTTAGCAGTTAACATTTGATAGGTTGTAGTGTGTGATTTATTGAATAATAAGCGGTCCTATTCTATTCTAGATACAAAAGTTAATTTTACGTAGTTTTAAGTAGTACCCACGCTTATGGCTGCAGAACTAATGCGTTTTGAACAGTAAAGAACTACGCTCTCTAAGAACACCAGTTTTTAGTATAGTTCTTTTACTCTATGACACCTGTATGGAATAGCAGCATATAGTAGGTGCTGTGTTTTGTATGATATGTGACGAGAACCGCAGACCATTTTAACTTCGTTTTTATAGAATAAGGGTGACAAACGAGCACATAGTGCACCTGCTGGTAAGTGGATGCTGTGACCCATAGACAGCTAGATCTATCCTCAATTAAGAATCAAAATGCAGATGCGTTGTCGCCCCTAACGACTAAGTTGGAATGCCTCGTTTCCAGTAACAAGAGTCTCTTTTTAAGCTGCTATTTTATGCTAGCATTCTGTGAGAGCATAGTCCTAGCCCGGTCGAGCCGACCCATTCGTGCTCAACTCAATCATAATATAGTTTCAGCGTGGCTCTACCATGTATCCCTTAGACCTCAGGGATGACAACGACCAACGTAAGTATTGATGGGTCACAACATTCACTTATATGATAGACTATGTGCTCATTAGATACACATACTTTTATACAAATCCTTTAAATTTACTTGGCAGTATTTTTTAATTATTTTTCAGTCATGTGCGCATTACTTTACGTTATTTGCATAATTTATTCACTTCCTCGCACATTAGTAATATTATGATCCCTTACAACGTACTGTAATAATGTAAATAGATTACTATTTCATATGAGGCACGCGTAATTAACACGCGCAGATGTTTTGTTACTACATATAATGAAGCTAAGATTTAATAAAATGAAGATTTAATTTTTAGTTGAAAGCATAGCCGTGTTCAATACGACATTGTATTGTGCATTTGTGTTTGAATTTATTATTGCATTTTAAATCATGGTGCCTTTACATTTATATTGAAATTCACTGCGGTGTACTACATCTTCTCAATATTGTTAATCTACATAAAATGGATTTCTTTCACCGCTTATATGACATTATGGCTTACTAAGGATCTTCTAAGTTCAAAATTATAAATATTTTTTATAGGATAGGTTGACAAACGAGCACACAGTCCACCTGATGGTAAGTGGTTGCTGTGGTCCATAGACATCTACATCTATCCTCGATTACGAATCAAAATGCAGATGCGTTGTCACCCGTGAGGACTAAGATAGAATGCCTCGTTTCCAGTAAAAGGGGTCTCCGGTTCTCTACAACCATACGAAACACAGCAGCATTAAGCTACTATTACCAACTAGGTCCTAATACGCTGGTATTCTGTGAGAGCGTGGTTCTTCCCCGGTCGAGCCGACCCATTCGTGCTACAACCATACTACTATTATAGTTATATTAAAAGAGCCATGCAACAATTAAATTAAGACTACTGGTATAATTGCAACATGGCTCTACCACGTATAAGATAACGTTCTTTATTAAATCAACAACGGTACAAGTTTATAATTGTAATAACATAAACTAATTTAGTTGCTTCTAGCCGCCATTATAAAACAATCGTAGTATTAAATATCTTGGTTTACAACTCGTTGATACTTTATCTTGGAAAATGGAATAATACACAACTCAATATTCTATCTGTAAGAACACGTTTTTTAATACGGATTTAAAAAAAAACTTACAGGCGTACCTAGAGTACCAACTATCAACAGACTCCGACATAGGGGCGAGCGACCGGAAATCGTGAAAACCAGGGATACCGTAGTTTAGGCTCTAGCCCGCCGTAAATTGTAGGTAATAATAATAATAATAATAATAATGTCCTCCAGACCGAATTTCGGCCACGGCGGCCTGCCTCAACGTAGACTAGACAGGATTATAGTGCCCAAGTGTATGCACAAGCACAGGTGCACTCTCTATTCCCTCACTTTCATAATCCGATGGGACGGTAAATCGACACGACCGGAGAGAGATCAGGCGCAGGATCAACGGCTTTACGTGCTTTTCGAGGCACGGGGGTGAGACACTGCCAACTTCCTGACTCCGGGCAGTAACTGAGAATTTCTTCCCGGAAACTCAATAATTGATTTTTTGGCCCGACCCGGGATTTGAACCCAGGACCTTATGATCAGTAGTCGCACCATTACAACCACTAGACTAACGAGGCAGTCACTTGGTAAATTGTAGGTATTACATAAGTAACTAAACCTTGTGTTTTTAGTAGGTATAACATATTTGTGGCGGAGAAATAAATATATTTTCAATTATGTTCCCTTATATTTTGTATATTATTTTGGACCATAAATAAAACTTAAAAAATTATTAATAATACATTTAGACTTTTTTATACAAGTTTCTATTCCTTAAATCACTCTAGTAACCAAATTCAATTTGCAAAACAAAGCTCAGTCTGTCAGACACTGAAATGGAGTCCCTTTTGCATTTTTTTTCCTCTGAAAGGTCTATCCTCATTGTGGTTCATTTTACAGCATAATACACAAAACATATCTCTAGTACAGACAACAAAATAAATGCTTATAATATTTTGCAACCCTAATCAAAATTTCTCAAACATTGTACATTCATAATGAATAGACGTATGTGCTAACTGAAAGTACCATCAGGTAAGGTTAATTTCATTATCAAACCCGCATATCGAAGATAACGCGTGAAATATATGTATTATACAAAAACATATAGCCGAATTGGGAATCTCCTCGTTTTTATGGAGTCGGTTAAAAATTAACCCAGCCATTTGAAATGAAAGGTCACGCCAGTATCTTTAAGACTTGTTTTTGAAGTCTAGACCTTGTGACGAAGACCAAGATCCCTAAACACCACTAACAGAGGTCTGGGTTTGTCCTTAATTTTAACAAATCTGTGGCATCGGTTTATATTTTCCTGGGCTATGAACACTTTGGTCTGCTGTAGTGACTTAATAACAGTTTCGGTAACATCTTCATTCTTATCTTCGGGTACACCACGGATTAACAAGATTCTGCGTCAATTATGCATCTCTCCTTCCTTTTGGACTTTCGTCCTTTGAGACTGATTGAACTTGTCGCTGCAAAATTTTGGAGAGTAGATATAACAAAAGTCTTAAAATTTTCAAAGACTGTAGCAAGTGGAGATGACAATGGAGGAGAAGGAACACTAAGTTTGTTAAGTTCTTCTTGAAAAGCTGCAAGGCTTGACTGGAACAGTACTGTCATCTCTTCCATTGACTGTTCGATGGTCTTCACGGTATACGAGTGTAGTTAAGTGTTGTAGTTTACGATAAAAACAAATATCAGTACCGCTGTTGAATGTCACTTAATCACCTTGTATTGTTATCATAAGATTTTATAACATATGGGTAATGCTTTTAGAGAAAAACTTTCATGACATACAGACAGACACCGGAGTGATTTCATAAGTGATGAGTTTTGATGAATCTGAATGTCTATGGGCCACAGCAACCACTTACCATCAGGTGGACTGTGTTGCTCGTTTGTCACCATATGTTACAAATAGAAAAGTGCTTATTTACCACGTGCTCGGCGGTGAAGGAATATATTATTAGGAAGTTTGTTAAATAACAGGAGCATCAATGCGAACATTAAACCTAAAACCCTGGAGTCAGTAGTGGAACGTATATAGAATGTAACCTTACTTTTTACTTTTTAATTTAGGTAAACAACCGTGTACTCATGTTCAGAAACTAATTCTGTCCATTCAAAGGTTGCCTTGACCAGATCGCTTTTAGCGATAAGGTGGCCCATTGTACAACTTATTAAGATGCATAATTCCTTTTTGTTGTAATTTTTGTTTATGGTAATCTTATATTTATTTATTTATACGTAACATCGCATCAAAGTAGTAATGTTTACTAAGTGCCTCTGTGTTTAGCACACACTTTTAATACACACTCCAACAATATATCTTGTGTTGTTGAAGGCTTCGTAAGATGTTAAGAGGTCGTCATGTTACGATTATCTTCATGATCGCAATTGGCCAAAACATCGGGTAAAGATAAACATATAAAAACAAGTTGATATATAAATGAACGTGTAGCTTGTTCGTTGAAAGTGCTGCAATTTTTACTAACAGTTCACTCGTGCTAATAGCTAAAATATCGGAGTGTATTTCGCAAACGTTTGGCGATTCAATTCTAGTAAAAGCTCACAACAGCTAAGCACTAAGGCCTTTGTAGAGCAAACGAAGTCAGTACGCTACATTACGACCTTTTAACGTTCTTCGTGTATACAGAGAAAATCTATGCCAACAACAAACGCTATGTTATTTACAAGCCTTTGTGACTTTTTTAAGGAAAACTATTTACTTACGTAGTTTTGCTTGATATTCAATATGGTTTCAATTACCTGTAATAAATAAATTGTTTGTATTAGTATTATACATTTATATAAAAGCCATTTGTTTTTCTTCTGTCTTTTCTTTAGAAGATAACGTTAATTAAATAATAATTAACGTTATCTTTACTAGGATTTTCTCCTATATCGTGAAGGCAATTTACATACATATATTGCACAAGCACAAACATCTAGACCCTGAAAAGGCCTTACAAATACTTTTTCCATGCGGGATTCGAATTTGCGGCTCTCTGGGCTGTAACTCATTGCTAGGCCAATGCGCCACGGTCAGTTTTCAATCAACGACAAGAAAATAACATTAGAATCAAATTTTTACGAAAAGAAAAAGAAAAAAGAACAATGCAATAAACATATGTACATTATATTATATGCACTGCTTTTACTTTGAATTTCTTTGCAATGAAATAAAAACATAAAAACTCTACATTGCATCGAATTATGAAATATGTTGTATTTTCAAACGCAAACCGCATAAATTAAGACCTCTGTATTTTGCTTTGTGAAAATTCGTTATTACCTTATACATTTGCATTGGCGAACGCATTCATTCATTTAACATTCAAAGGGGATTTATGCGAGAATTACGTAGAGTACGCTAGCGCCTTTCATTAACCGGATAAACGAGTCAATTGTAGTAGGGCATAATGAACAACAGGGGATAATTTACATCCGCCCGCCAACACATGTGACAGACATGTTTAATGTGTTACCTTAAGACTATTAACATTTTGAAACTGCAAACTTGAATTTTACATTATCAAAATTTCAACAAAATCGAGTACGTGCTGCAATTAAGTAACTAACGCATCACATTTTTCCTTTTGATTATAATTTTTTTTCTTGCAATTTCATTAAAGGAAGTATATAGTTGAAACATCCTCATAATAAATATTATGTTAATATAATCTGCGTTCCGCTCACCTTGGGCTAATATTTAAATCACAAGTTAGTAATTGTTCCCGTACCATGCCCAATCTAACATTTTCCAAATTTAAGTTAAATTAACATTAAAAAATACGGTGGAACCTACAGGTCACCACTGGAACTTCCCGTTAATTTCAAATATAAAGCGCTCCAAATTCCACCTATTATGAGATAATTTTGTGAAACTACGGTTTGTAATTTATTTTCAAAATTATGTAATTATATATATATATATATATATATATTTCACGAACAAATCAACTGATTTTAAAGCACATGACGGCGTTCGACGCAGTTTTTTAGCACTCATAGTTAATTTATTACATCAAAAACGATTCAAGAAAAAAATTTCGAAAATCATTTCAAAAAAATACTATATAATATAAAATAATATATTATAACATACATAAATAAGTAAAATAATATGTAAAGGTAAAGCAAGCGATGGAATATTCGACGACTTTAAAATTGAAGTAAGACTTGAAATAAATAAGTGCTATTGAGAACATGCCTCTTTGGGAATGCAATCTAATGCGTCATGGTGGACTTTACGTGTTTTCACAATATTTAAAAAAATTTAGGCACGCAGTTTTTCTTACCGATGTTTTTCTTCACCAACGAGGTAAATCAGCGCCAAATATTGATACTTATAATTTTCGATATATCTAATGATGGACTTGAATTGCTTGCTTACTGTGAAATTTTAGGGCAATGCCCCACGTTACTAAGTCCATTTTATTTAAATTTAGTATCGTCTATTTAAATATTATATTAAATGCAGATTCAAGCTGAACGTTCCTATAGTTAGCGTATTTAACGATATTTTGTTCTGAGCTAGGGATCTGAGGAATCTTAGCTGTAATCAAAATTTATGGCCACATAACATGCAAGCAATTAGTTCTCTGCGCTTGTTAGAATATTTCCCTGCTGTATACGCTTGCTATAGGAGAGAGGGAAAAGTACACGCAGTTAACCTAATGGTGACAACCGCTACCCATCAACAACTGCACCACAACTCCTAGGGGTTAAGGCGATGGATCACCAAATATCCGACAGTCTAGATGGTATCGTAAATTTGTAGCGATTTGCGATTTGGCGGCTGAAATTAGTCCGAACAGTTCCGAGCACTCTCCATATAGATACGACGTAATATACAAAGGTGTATGCGTTGTTCAGACTCGTAGTCTGAAGTTGTTCATGATAAATTTGAGTTCACTAAAAATTGTGAGCATAATATTACTTAATAAATTTTATTCATTATATTTTAATTATTTATAATCTTTATGACAGACGTTAAAACCAGAAATATCGATAACAAACTCTATACTAATTATTATTAAACGAACAAATAGTTGGCTTTATCACTCAATTATCTCTTCCAGGCAAACCTTGGGTGAAGAACATTATTTTAATATAAACTTAGAGGAGTACGCACAATTTCGTATAAGCTATTACATAATATACCTATA